>JASAOD010002023.1:0-417800 GCA_030849845.1 Crithidia brevicula | reverse complement strand
AAGGAGATGGACACGCTGCTGCACAAGACGTCGCGAACCCGCCATGAGATGGACCGCACAGCAGCAGAAGTGCGCATGGGCGTTCCCCTGCACTTCTACCCGCACGAGGCTGCTTCTCTAAGAGGCGGAGGGAGAGGGTGCGCCGTCCACGCCGCCACCTCGCTTCCTAGAGCAACGGCCACGGCAGAAGAAGGTGCCTTAAGCAGTGCGACCCGCGATGACCTGACGCGCGCCGTGGTCTCTGCTGAGCTCTCGCAATGGGTGCACACACACCTGCCTCGGCTCGTCGAGCCTCTTGTGGAGACGCAGGTCCAGCGGCACCTGCAGCAGCTCCGTGCATCGGTCGAAGAGGTGCAGGCGCGGCAAAGCGAAGTGGAGGCAAGCGCGAAGGAGGCCTCGTCGCAGCTCCGCGCGCACCGCCGCGATATCCAGGCAGGGCTGTCGGCACTGCAGCGAGGTGTCCAGCAAGACATGGACGAGCATCAGCGCCGAATTGAAGGACAACTGGACGCGTGGAAGGAGGAGGTGCAGCGCATGAAGGAAGAGGTGAAGGCACTCCAGACGCAGAGCCGAAGTGAAACGGAGCGGGTGGACCGGCGCCTCAGCGATGCTCTGCAGCACCAGCAGCAACAGGTGCAGGAAACTTTTGCTACTCTCGACCGCGACCTCCAGCGCTGGCGCCTCTCGGTGCAGCGTGACATCGCGAAGGACGCCAATGCACTGCATATGCAGCACCACGAGCTCGAAGGACACGTGGCCGAGCTTCAGGGTGCGCTGTCCAGCACAGCAACCATGGCCACCCGCTGCACCGCGGAGATCGAGCGTCTCATGGAGGACTCCGTCATGCGGGCGAGTGAAGTGCGGCTCTGTCGGCGCGACGTGAACCGCCTGGAGATGCTCGTGCAGTGTGCGGCCCTGCACACGACACCAGCGCGACTGCCTGCTGCCGCTACCTCTCGCTCGAAGCGCGGTGCTCAGCACCAGAGCGAAAAAGAGGGTGTAGTGAGTATTGCCGACGAGAAGGACGCTCCTGCTCTTTCCTCCGTTGTTGCGCTTGCCCATGAAATTGAGCACGTGAATGACAAGGTGCAGGCTGTGGTGTCGCGCATCGACGGCCTCGACCGTCAGGTGCGCCAGCTGGACGTGGCACTGGCGCGTGGGGCTGCTGTCATGCCGCGCAGCTCCTTCTTCGATACGGTGGGGGAGGAGAGCGTCTACCATCATAGCGGCGCCTCTACGCGTCGCCCTAGCACCAGTCAGGCCTCCAGCGTGTACACCGCCCGCAGTGGCGCCGCCAATCGCGCCTGTCCCTCCTTTATGTCCTCTGGTTACCCCCACATGGACCGCCACGGCGGCGGCGATAGCGGCAGCAGTGGGAGTCGGAACGCATCAAGTGACATGTATGGCAGACCCGAACACAGTGCGGCCGCGAGTCCCAGGCAACGCCTTTTCACTCAAGAGAACGGCGTCGTGTCACCTCCGTCCATCCTCGCTGGTGGCACGTCGTCGTCGCCGCATCGCGTGGAACGTGCGCCAATGCGTGCTGGGCCTAAGGCGTCCGCCGTGCACCACCCACTAACCTCTCACGTCAGCAGCAGCGGTCTGTCCTTCGAGGACGACGTGGAAGACCAGCAGCCGATGCCGATTGTCGTGCGCGATGGCAGTGCCGCGCCGGGGACCGCATCGAGTGGGCTCGCCGCTTCCAGGAGCGATGGTGGTACCAAAAGGGCACTGTCTCAGCGCCGTGCACCGCCGCGTGTTATTCCAGTCGAGTCGGAGCCAACGCCGGCCGGCGGCGGCGGCGGGAAGAGGGCTTCCGTTGACACGCCACCTATCCTCCCTCACACGTCCACGCAACGCACGGCTGAGGGCAGCAGTGGCGCGTCGAGAGAGGACTCGGTGACGGACAGCGATAAGAGCAGCAACAAATCCTCCGACACCAAAGGGCAGCCCCTTACAGGGACGCTCAACGACTCGCCGTCTGCCTTCTCATTGGATCGCGACGTTAAAAGGCCTACTGCGAGTAATAGCAGTAGCAGCAGCAGCTACGAAAATGCGCATGCACCGGCTGCTACGACCGCCGAAGCGCCGTCGCCTGCCGACTCATACGTCAGTGATACTCCGGCATTGGCCCCGTCACCGCAAGATTCATACGTCAGCGATGGTCCTGGAATTGACAACGCCGCTCAATCGTCGCAGGATCAGTTTGGACGGTACACACCAGCCCCAGCGAGCGACTCGGAGGACGAGCGGGATAATCAAGTAATCTCACGCTCTGCGTTAGACTGAGTACACATGATCTGCCATGCCCTGCCAGCGAATAAGCTGTTTGAATTCATTGTTGCGAGATGCTGTGAGCATCCCACCTGATGTTTATTTTGGTAATTGTCATTTGAGTTGTGCTACCTAGACCCAGCAATAGAAATTTCCTCTTTTTCCCCTTTTTTTTCCTACAGCTCATATTATTCTTTTTTAGACCACGCCTGGACCTCCTGCGAACACGATGTGCAAATTTGTCGCCGCCTTATCGCACGTTCACTTTTCGAGAATCCCATCGCATACCAACAACAACATGCCCAACAACAATAAATAGAAAAGAGTTACTCATATTCGAGGCCAAAAAGTCAACAAAAAGGGAGAAAAACACTTCTGTTGATCGTCAGCAGGTTTATACAGCCTGCGTGCTTGCGCACCGCTTGGAAGAAGACCCTTTTTCCAAGAAAAAACATTTTTGCTGAGTCGCAAGCAAAAGGCGCAACTGCTTCTTATTCTGCATCCCCTCCGCACAACAATGGTACCTCTTGTTCATTTTCCTTTTTTCTATCGTTTTTTTTTTTCTCTCATACTCGCTCTTTCGGTCTGTCCCGTCAAAGCTATCAGACCAACCTTCATCGCGACGTCAAGAAAGAATTAAACTGCAACACACACACACACACACACACACATATTTGCTGCTTTTATCTGTGACGCATGTCTGTCAACACTGCCGCTGCCCCACCCGCAGAGGCGCAGGCTGCCGCGCAGGCTGCCGCGTCGGCTCCGCAGAAGGCCGCCGTCACGTCCTTTGTACGCGAAACGCGTTCCATCAAAATTCCTCACCACCGTTTTCCCCCGCTTAAGAAGGTTTGGATGGAGGTTTACACTCCCATTGTGGAGCAGTGCAAGCTGGAGATCCGCATGAACCTGAAGAGCCGCACCGTTGACCTGCGCACGTCGCCCTCGACGTCCACCGCAGAGGGCGACCAGAACGCGGCCAGCTGCAAGGTGGTGCTTCAGAAGGCAGAGGACTTTGTGAAGGCCGTCATCGCCGGCTTCGACGTCCGCGACGCCGTGGCGCTGCTGCGAATGGATGACGTCTACATCGAGGGCTTCGAGATCAAGGACGTGCGCGCGAACCTGCAGGGCGACAACCTGTCTCGCTGCATCGGTCGCATTAGTGGCTCTCACGGCAAGACGAAGTACACGATCGAGAACGTTACGCGCACTCGCCTCGTTGTGGCGGACACGAAGATCTGGATTATGGGCACGACGCAGAACATCCGAGTGGCGCGCGATGCCATCTGCGATCTGATCCGCGGTAGCCCTGCGGCGAAGGTGTATACTCGCATTCGCGCCGTCATGAACCGTGTGAACAACACCTTTTAATTGACATGAATGCTGTTTTTTTTTTTTTTAAGGGAGGTGAAAGAGAAAAGCCGAACGAGCGCGTCAGTGTGGATGCTGCTGCTGCACGCACACACACTACCAATTACTCTTTTCCCTTTCGCTCTTTCTTCTGCTGCGTCTTTGTCAACACCAACACCTGAAGCTACGCCGAAAAAAAAAAAACGCGTCTATGTGGTAGCAATGCAGGGCATGGCTACGTTTGCTTCGTTGTCGATTCTCTATTTGTTTAAGCCCTGTGCCTATTCTTAATTTCTTTGTTTCTTCCTCTAAAGTGTCCGTATAACTTTCTTCTTAAACAACCTTGTACATAAATAGAAAAGCGAGTAGCTATCTTCTGCAATCGGCGATGCAAAAGCCATAGCCTATGGATAGAAAAAAAAAACGAAACAAAGGAAGCGGCTGTCGTCGACACAAAGCAGTGTTGTGGCTCGAACTGCGCACTTGTTATGAAAACCCCACCACAGCAAAAGCTGTGGAGCCTCGGTGACTTAAGGTGAAGCTGAGCACAGCTCTACCGTAAGTACATTACATCGTGCGTTCCTCTACTGGCTTCTTTGACAGATGTCGACCCTTTCACTCGCCTTTAGGTGATGCGTTCCGTGTTTCTACAGTGCTCACTCTATTATTATGTTTCCCATCCAACCTTTTTTTTTCCCCCAAGCGTGTGTATTTTGCGTTGAATCTCTTCGAGCTCCTTTTCCAGAAGCGAGAAGCAAACTTTTTTCCCCCATCAATGACCACACTTCCCTCGTTGCAGAAGAGTGCTAACAAAAGCAGCTCTGCACCTACACCCGGCAGTAGTCACATGGACGCCGCTACCACCGCTTACGTCCAGCAACACGATGTAGCGTTCCTTCTGCAAACAATGGACAAAGTGCTCCGCGACGTCGAGGACGAAATGGCACCGCCCCCGCCAGCCTTTGCGTCTGCGCAGGCAAACGCACGGCTGTCTCCGTCGCCGCTTGTGTCGCAGGAATCCGCAGCGACGCGGTCGAGTCCTGTGAGTGAAGGTGGAGACCGTTTCCAGAAGGAAAACGGTTTGCCACCCACCAGTGCGCCTACCGAAAAGCCGCTCCAGACGACACTCATGCTCCAACTTCTGCTTTCCTCTTTTGTACCGCTGTCTATCCCGGGCGCACTCGCGGGGCTTCCCAACAAGAATGGCGGCGGCGCACGGTACCCGTCTCCTTCTCCGCCCAGCTCTCCTCCACTCGCAGAGACGCAGAGGGACGTGTCGGAGAGCGCCGCCGTTCAGCCGGTCGTCCCCTCCCCGGCATCCCCGTCAAGCCCATTTCCGTGGCCGTCCGACATCACTTTTGCGTCGAAAGAGGCCGCGGTCAAGGCGGAGCTGTGCCGCAGCTTTGCTCAGCAGTGTGAGCGTCTCCGCACCGGGCGAGGCTTGTTGGACTCCTGTGGGCCGGATCTGCGCTGGTCAGACGTGTGTCCCGCCTCGGGCGGGCACGAGCGACTTGGCGTGGCGCTCGCCCTTGACGTCTTTCGGTGCTGGCGGCGAGTTTTGGTGCCTCTGCTGCGCAGTACGGGCGATTTGCTCGCACCAGACGATGCAGCAGGTCAAGATGCGGCCGTGGTATTCTTTGATACCTTGGTGTTAGCAGTATCCCGCGGTGCAGCTGCGAAGGCCACGAGCAACACCCCAACGGACGTGGTAGCGCTGTGCTCGTACTGGTGCTACACACTCCTGCAGGGCTACTGCCGCGACATGTCTGCCACTCTTTGGGCGTCCATCCTTCAAGCCGCGCAGCGTGGTGCGATAGCTCAATTACAAGTCGGGGCTGGGAAAAAGACACGAAGCAGCACTACAGCCGCCTTGGAGGGTGAGGACTTGGAGTGTGCCTCTCCGCCGCTGTCGTGTGAGGCGCTGTTGCTGCGCAGTTTCTTATTTCACCTTGCCTGTCCACCCAGCGTGCCGTCTTCTGGGTGCGACGCTGAAGACGCAGCGAATGCATTTCTGTCCACCGCAGAGGCGGCGGCGAAGCTTCGCAGTCCGGCGTGGGTGTGGTCGGAAGTGGAAGAACTGCAAGCGGAGATGCACGCAGAGAGCGCATTTGTGGATGCCACCACCACATCAGCAGTTCTCTGCGCGGATGGGTATTGGGCTGTCTTTTTGCAGCCCTACCGTGCCATGTATGCACAGTACGGCGTGTAGTATGCGCTCTTGGCTTCGTATTGTACTCTTGCAAGTGCTGCTCTCTCTCTCTCTCTCTGCTTTTGTACTACTGATTCCCACCTTAAGCGCATGAAATACATTTATATTTATGCTAAGCTCATTTGCATTCTTGTTGTTGTCGTCACCCGAGCTCTCGTCCATTTTGGCAGCCTCATGTGCCACTTGGAACCAAAGAAAAAAAGTTAATTACAGTCGTTGCTCAATACCTCATGCTCTGTACGTGCGTTTTGTGCATGTGCGTGTGTGTGTGTGTGTTTGTGACTGCTTGTTATTCCCTTGAACTCCTTAATTTACTCTTCTTCCTTTTTCTCTTAATTTGATTTTATATCTCATTGCGTCGCACACTTTTTTTTGTTGTTTCCGCTTCGCCACTCAAGGTGGATAAAAGGAGATACAGAGCCCGCATAGAACATTTCGTGAAGGCGCAGAAGGGGACACGGTTCATTTATAGAACTAAAACAAAAAGGAAACGACTACAGTATTTTTTCAGAATAGAAACAGTCACACACCTACAAAGTTTATACGACACAGCCACACAGAAAAACAGAGTGATTTACCTCCCGTGCAGCCTTCTGTTACAATTCTTGCCATACATACACACACACACACAGAGACAGTTGTACAGGCAATGCTGTCAAAGGTCCACCGCGTCGAGCTCGACAACTTCAAGAGCTACTACGGCAAAGCCGCCATTGGCCCTTTCAAAGACTTCACCTGCATTGTTGGGCCTAATGGCGCTGGCAAGTCTAACCTGATGGATGCGCTGAGCTTCGTGCTGAGTAACAACATCCACACCACCGCAGGGGCGAGCACGATGCGGGGCAAAACGCCAGTGGACTTCATTCACCGCAAGGCCAAGAAGGCGGGCGAGGGATGCAGCGTGACGCTCGTGATGCGGCACCCCGCAGCACTGAAGGTGGCCACGGCAGCAGCGGCAGAGACGGACAGAGGTGACAACGCGCGACGTGGCGCAGCAGTTGCGGAGGACGGCGTGGCCGGACATCCCAGCAGCGGCAGCGTGAGCGAGACCGCCTTCACACGGCGTGTGGACGCGCACGGGGTCGTGACGTGCCTGTTGAATAACAAACCGGTCACAAGTAAGCAGTACGCCGCCGCCCTCTCCCAGCACCGCATTGGCGAGCGTGTGGACACCTTTCTTGTCTTTCAGCATCAAGTCGAGGCGGTCGCCCAGAAGAAGGCGAAGCAGCTCACGGAGCTGCTGGAGCAGGTCAGCGGTAGCGGAGACTTAAAGGACGAGTACAACGCCAAGAAGACCGCGATGGAGAAGGCGAACGAGGCGCTGACGACGGCGTCACTGGAGAAGCGCGGAGCCGCTGTGGCCGTGCAACAGATGCGTCTGGCCAAGAAGGAGGCGGAGCGGTACGAGGAGCTCTTCAAGCAGTTTAACGACACCACACAAGAGCTTGCCCTGACGGAGCTCTTCGCTGTCGAAACGGAGCTGGAGAGACAGAAGTCGGAGCTTCTGCAGCGTCAAGGAGCGCTGGTAGAGCTGGAAAAGGGCATCGTGACAGAGGAGGAGATCCGCGGAATGAAGCGAACGTACGCGCTGCGCCACAAGACGTACCTGGAGGAGCTGAAGAAGGCACGCAAGTCGGCTGACGAGCTGCGCAACAAGCACAACACGGTGGAGCGCATCAAAGCCGCACTGGCGCACCTCACCCGCAAGGCCGACGTGCAACGGCAAGAATTGGCAGCTGCGCAGAAGGCCACAACCATCCGCTCCGCCGAGGCACAGCGACTGGAGAGTCAGCTGCAGAAGCAGAAGGCGCTCTTGGAGGCTTTTGAGAAGACCTGCGCTAAGAAGGACAAGGAGCGCGTCACGCTGCAATCGGCGTTGACCCAGCAGCAGCTCGAGCAGTACCGCCAGCTGCGCAAGGAGGCGGACTGTGAGACAGTCAAGCTCCGTCAGCGCCGGGACACGGTGCTGCGGCAGCGCGACTCTATCCAGGAAGCCCAGAAGCAGTGCGAGCGAGGCACAGAGGCGCACCAGCAGCAGAAGAAGGAGTTGGAGCAGGCAATTGACACGGCAACGGCCTACGGCGCCGAACTGCAGCGGCGACGCAGCGAGTTGGAGGAGACGGTAGCCACCATCCAGCACCAACTCGCAGATGCCCGGCAAAACTTGGATAAGATGCACGCCAAGAACAAGGAGCGCGAGGCGGAGCTGGCAAAGCTGCAGGAGCAGCTGCATGAGATGAGGTACATGAAGGACACGAACAAACAGAACACGCGCATGGCCGATGCGCTGCAGGCGCTGCGCTCCCTCTTCCCGCTGCGCGGCCGCTTGGTGGACCTCTGCACAGTGCCGAACGACCGCCACCGCAACGCCGTGACGGTGGCCATGGGCAAGAATTTGGAGGCCATCGTGGTGGACACAACCGCTGTGGCCATCCGGTGTGTGAAGTACCTGAAGGAGCAGCGCATGCCGCCCATGACCTTCCTGCCGCTGGATAGCGTGCAGGGCAGGGGCGTCGATGATCGCCTGCGCACCTTCGGCGGCACCTGCAAGCCCATCGTCGACGTTGTTCGCTTCGATGCGGAGCTAGAGCCGGCGGTGCGCTTCGCACTCGGGCAGACCTTGCTCTGCGACACAGTGGCAGAAGCGAAGTCGATCGCCTACGGCCGGCCTGACGGCGAGCGCTTTAAGGTCGTCACGGTGGACGGCACGGTGCTGCTGAAGAACGGGTCTGTGCAGGGTGGTCTTGCGTCAGTTCAGAGCCGCGCACGCAAGTGGGACGAGAAGAGGTACGAGGATCTGCGTGTCGCGCGAGACCGCCTGCTGAGTGAGGCCGCTGTCGGCGGCGAGGCCGAGCTGGCGCGCCTGCAAATCGCCATTCGCGACATGGAAGCCCGTCGGGAGTTTGCGGCAAAGCGCATCGATGTCGTGCGTGCGGAGCAGGCCGCCAACGACACGAAGACGAAGCGACTACAAGAAGAGGTGGTAAAGCTGGAGAGTCGGGCAAACGAGTACGCCGAGCGACAGGCGGGGTACACGGCGGAGCTGCAGACAGTTCACAAGGAGCTGCTGGAGACGTCCAAAGCCATTTCCCGCATTGAGGGCCAGGTCTTTGCGGACTTCCAGAAGACGGTGGACATCCCTAACCTGCTCCACCTGGAGGGACTGGAAGCGCAGGAGGCGAAGACCCGCGCCGAGCACCGCCAGCAGCTTCTTATTGTCATCCACAAACTCGAGAGCTCTCTGGAGATGGAGGTGAAGCAGGTAGGGGATAGCAAAGCGGCCGACCTCGCGGAGACCTGCGCGCGGCTCGAGAAGGACAAAGCGCAGTGCAACAAGGACTTGGTGAATTACACCTCACTGGTCGAGCGGGCGGAGCGCCAGCACGCGGAGGTGAAGAAGGCGGTCGCGAAGAGCCGCACGGAGCTTGACGCGCTGGAGAACCAAATTCGCAGTGCCACCCGCAACTCAGAGGCGGAGCTCGGGCGGCTTGCACAGGCACGTAAGCTGGTGACGGCGGTTCAGATCGCGTGCGACTCGCTGCGTCTCCGCCGGTTGAACCTTGTGCGGCGGTGTCAGATGGACGAGATCGCCCTACCCCTCAAGCCGCACGCGGGCGCCGGCACGAAGCGCGGCCGTGGCGAGGAGAGCGACGCGACCACGCTGACAACCTCCTCGTCGTCGTCCGGGCCGTCCACGCTGGTCGCGACGCGCCGGCGGCCAGTGCCAGGGTCACACACCGCCAACACCGGCGTACTTCTCCTCTCCGAACCCTTCTCCCTCTTCGTGGACGGCGCCAGCGCGGAGGCGAACACGCGGAGAACGCCGGCGGCCTCATCGCCGTCCGCGGATACCGAGACGGTCATGTGCGTCGACTTCGCCTCTCTCACCGACCCGCAGCGTGTGGCAGGGGCCGACCGCACTCAGTTTGCTGCCCACCGCCAGCGCATTCAGGCCCAGCTGGAGGCGCTCCACGCGGAGATGGAGTCGCTCGCGCCAAACATGAAGGCGGCGGCGCGCTACACAGCCTCTGAGGACCGCCTCGGCACGTCGTCGACGCTTGTGGAGGAGGCACGTGAGGGAGCACGTGTGGCCACCAAGGAGTTTAATCGCGTGCGAGAGCAGCGCACGGCGCGATTTATGGAGATGTATGAGAAGGTGGCAGCCACGGTGGACCGCGTCTATCGTGAGCTGACCATGGGCACACGCGCGCAGGCGGTCCACGGTTCCGCCTACCTTAGTCTGGAAGACGTGGAGGAGCCGTATCTGGCCGGCACCACCTACCACGCTACGCCGCCAATGAAGCGCTTCATGCCGATGGAGCTGCTGTCGGGGGGCGAGCGCACCATGGCGGCGCTGGCGCTGCTCTTTGCTATTCACGAGGTGTCGCCCACGCCGTTCTTTGTGCTGGATGAGGTGGATGCCGCGCTGGACGCCGGCAACGTCGAGAAGCTGGCGAACTACCTCCGCAAGAACTGTCAGTCGTGCCAGTTCGTCGTGGTGTCGCTGAAGGACCAATTGTACCACATGGCCGATATTCTGCTTGGTGTGATGAAGGACAAGGAACGCGAGAGCTCGAAGGTCTTGACGATGGACCTGCGCGGCTACCCATACTAGGTGACACGCATCTCAGCTGGCGCGGAGGACTGTGCACCGCTTCCATTCGTCGGGGGCTGCGCGCGGTGGGTATACGCGCCTCTATCGCTTTATTGGTAAAGCTTCTCTGGTTTGGTTGTTTGCATCACGAACTGCTGCTGGAGAGTAAGATAGAAGCAACTTCATAGAATCTTTTCTGTTTTTCAATTAGTGCTTATTTCCCTTTAAACATTTCTACATTTATATAGAAGACGCAAGTACATTCAGAGGAGGCTTTCCTAAAAAAAAAAAAAAAAAGACCCTCACCTCTCCGCCTTGACCGGCTGTGCTGGCCATCATAGAAACAATCCACGGTTCTCAGAATATATATTTTCTCTCGTTGTTGGAGTGCGTTGAGGAAATGAAAAGTATCTTTTTCGCAGGGGTGGTTCATGACTACGCAAACAGAGAAGCACGCCGTGATACTCGTCTGTTGTTCTGTTCTCATCCCTCCACTATCTGTTTTATTGTTATTATTATTTGAAACTGCCCGTGTGTTATCGTCTCACCTTTTGCTTAGTTGTCGATAATGTTTCGCTATGGTTCTTTTCTTTCCTCTCGTCTACGCTTCAGAAAAGCATGCTACTGAAAAATGGGGTATTTCTTCTGAAGCTCGCTTCTCAGTTGAAGCCACAGAAAGGCGAAACTCGAAATGGGTGGCAAGCCCGTCTTTCTCTTCTCCTGTTGCGTCTGCACAGTGTTTCAACGAGGCGTGACATCCGCTATGATATGATTCAGTTGAAACTCCTTGAAGGTCAACCTTTTTTTTTTTCTTTTTGCCACTACGTTCTTGTCATTAAAAGAAAGAAGGCTTTAGTTCTCAAATCCTCCTCTGCTTCGTCACTCTCCCTTTTCGTTGCTTTACGTCCTCACTCCTCTTTGATGGTTTATTACTCTTGATGTTTATTTTTGGTCTGGTGTTCACCACGCGCGGTTCGCATCTCCACTCTGAACCAAAGAGGGAAACACGACGGTCGACGGCTGTTGCGCTTCTCGGTTCCCCCTACACGTTAGCTGCGTACGCGCGCGGGCTGAGCGAGACTGTCTTTCAATCCCGCCGGACTCGTTTGCTTCTGCGCCATCAATTAATAATACCTATCACTATTTTAACTTTTGCCGTGCTTCGAACGGTTTTCGCGTGTTTTTTTCTTCTTGCTTGACATCTTTCTCTGCATCCGCTTTGTAGCACACTTTTTCACCTTTCCTCATTGAACAAACAAACAAGCAAACAAAAAGAGATAACTTACATCACTGTTTCTCTCTCTCTCTAACTATATATATTTACATTTCACCTCGTAGGTTCTCTTGTTCGCCTAGCACCATGGGGGAGAAACAGTCGAAGGGGTATTGGCAGGACGATGACGACGTGACGGAGTGCAACGGCTGTGGACGAGAATTTACCACCACTCTTCGCCGTCATCACTGCCGTAATTGCGGCTACGTGTTCTGCGGTGATTGCTCGCGGCACCGCGCGGCTATTCCCATGCGTGGCATCACAAACCCGGAGCGAGTGTGCGATGCCTGCTACCTCGCCCTCCGCAACAGCCATGTCGCCGGCAGCACGCTCAGTCGAGGCGGCCCAGGTGCACTGCCAAACCCCAGCGAGACGCCGGACCGCGAGCGGTCCTTGGCGAGTGGGGGTGTCGTGGGCAGCGGCGCAAACAGCGGTGCCGCGGGGGTCACTCCAACGCCAGTGGACGCGGCCGCAAAGGTCGGCGGTGGCGCAGCCGACGCGGCGACCCCCGCTTTGACTGAAGAGCAGAAGAAAGCGGAGGAGTACTATCAGAACCTCTACGGTGAGGATGGCGGCCCAGACGATGCCCATGACGTCAACGCCGCCTCGGCGGCCGCGCAGCAGGAGACAATGAGCCCCGAGGCACTGGAGCGTGAACGGCTGATCCAGCGGTGGAATACGGTTCGGCAGACGACCGTGTACGTGGACATCCTCGTGCAGCAGTCGGAGCGGGTGGAGCCGGATACGGTGGTGGAGTTCAGCCGCGAGACGGAGGCGCTGACACTAGAGCCAAAGGTGGCAGACAATGAGATCGGCGTTCTCCTTTTGCCCATGCCCCGCCCCTGCACCGACAGCGCCCGTTACTTGCTAGAGCCGGTCAAGACACTAGGAATGCCGGCCAATACATTGGACAAGGTTGTTGCCAGCTTGTCGCAACGCCTGTCCGTGCATGCTCCCTCGCACAGCATCAGAACCGCTTCGCCCGCCGAGTTTACCGGGTACTAGTACTGTGAGGAGAAGAAATCAACTGCTACAGCTTTTGCTGATTTTTTCATCCATGCCCACCTCATATGTTGGCGCGTCCTGCGGTGACAAGAGAAGGAAAGCGAACAGAGGAGAAGATCGTTCACTATGCATAGCAAACGTCTTTCCCTCGCTCGTTGTTTCTCGACCAGACACTTTGCTTTCCGCTTTTTTGAACAAACAAAGAAAAATAATTGCTTTTGATGCTGTATTATTATTAGGCTGTTTAAGTAGCATGCCTTTTTTTCTTCGACATTTTGCCAAGTGGAAAATGATTGTAATTTAAGTAGTGACACAGCAGGCACACGAGCCGCCCACTCGCGAAGTACGAGCTCGTGAACAAGGTTGCGGTTTAGTGCTGTAATTCTTCTCCTTGCGAGTGTACCGCTATACTCGCATTTCGCAGATCGAAAACATGTCTGCCGCAAGAGAACCTCATGGATCTGCACTACATGTCTGCACATGTAACACTCCTTTTTTTTTCTCTCTTTTTTTTTCAATGTCCCCTCATTCCTCTCTCTTGTGATTGTGCGATCTCGCCATCCCGTACTGTCATTTTTTTCTTTTTTCCATGAGGAACGCACCGGACAACATTCCGATCTGCGTAATTTTTTTTGTTTGTTTCAGCCCTCTCTGCGAGTGTGCGTGTGTGTTTGCCGCACTTCTTTGCGTCCTGAGCTGTCCAAGCAAAGGACAGGAGAGAAACTAAAATTAAAAAAAAACGCACAGTTGCATCTGCGCGGCACGAGGAAGAAACAAAAATTTAGAGGCGTCGCTGACGCATACCTTTAAGCTTCCCTGCGTGTTGGTGTGTACGTTAGAAGTAAATCCTTAGCTTTGTGCAACGCTCACGGCCAACAATGATGCGTGGCAGTTGTGTTGTGCGGCGCCAAATGCGGCCGTACTACAATCTTCCCTCCAAGTCGGAACATGGGCGGCGCATGACTGGCTTCCTCACGCCCTACCGCCATTGGATGTGGAAGCAGAATGAGCTGTGGCGCAACGTGCACGAGGCGCAGTTTGAGCACTTGCGTAAGGTGTACAAACGCCAATGGCTGGAGTCCTTCCGCGTGAATGCGGACGAGTACATTTACAAGTACAACATCACCAAATCCGCGCAGCTGGCGCAGTGGGAACACGAAATGCAGGCGCAGGAGACAAAGCGTCGGGAGTCGCAGCAGATGGCGCAGGGCCGCCAGGCACTGAAGAAGAAGCATCTCGATCTCCTCCGCGAGTTTCACGAGCGGCAGTTCTTCTACTGGTACGAGCGGGCCAGCGAGCGCCTGCAATACATGACGCACATCAACTACATCCCGCAGTCCGATATCCAGGACCACATCGAGCGCGAGCTGGACAAGTACGTGGTGGGGTCGAAGACGCCGTACACCCTCAATTTTGTTGGGCAGATGCCGATGATCGAGGACAAGGAAGGAAACGTTGCCCAGGTGCCGGCGAACTTGATGGCCAACCACGTCACCGAGAACCCGGATGGCGGCGCCACGATGTACCAGCCGCCGGAAAGCACGGCAGTGGCGGAGGAGAAGCTGCTGCAGATGATGGCGAGTGCGCAGGAGGAGGAGCTCCGCATCCACGCCGAAGACACGGCGGCCTGGTCGGAGTCGATCGAGGACATGGACCGCACCGAGGAGGAGAAGGACGCCGCCCGCAAGGTGGCGCGCAGCATGGAGGAAACCGGCGAGGATCGCGAGGTGAGCCGCCGCGCGTACATCGACCGTGGCAAGACGGGGTCTAAGACGATCTTCCGCCGCCCGCGCTTCGAGGAGGACGGTAGTGCGACACCAGCCGCCGCTGCGCCGGGCAGCACGCCGATGAAGCGGCGCAAGTCGAAGCTGGACAAGGCGCACGCCCTGCAGGAGCAGGAGGACGCCACACTCGCCATGCGCTCAGCGACAACGACAAAGCCAGGTGTTGCGTCGGAAGGGGTTGCCAAGCGGGGCGAGATCAAGGAGCAGAAGGGCCGCGTGCGTGATCGGGCGGTGATTCCTAGCATCGAGACGCTGCAAAAGTCGCCGGAGATGATGGCCGCGAGCGGGTTGCGCAGTACGATCCGTTCGCACGAGCTGATGCAAAAGGCGTATGGCATCGGTAAAAACAAGAAAGGCGGCGGGGATGAAGATGCGTAAAAACCTCTCTGCTCCTCGTCGGGGTGAACGACCGAAGTGCTAGGCAGATCGGTTTTTTGCCGCTGTTGTTGTTGTGGGTGAAGGAATCCGCTTAAAGGGTGAAAGGAAGAGCAAACTTGAGTTCTGCTCTTTTTCTTCCCGTCTGCATCTTCTTCGTGTGTTTTTTTTTGTGTGTGTGCAGGCGTTCGCTTGGAGAACTGTTGACCGCCTCACATCCTATGCAGCTCATGACCTGGGAGGATGAGGAAAGGCGACCTTGTTTCAATATCATTTTGTCACACCTAATAACAAACACACACAAAAGATGAACTTGTTGGAGTCAAGGTACCCGAGTACAGCCTTGTTGCTCAAAGGCGACTGGCGAACAAAAGCACGCAAATAGACCACTTTCCTTATTATAAATATACGGCTGAGCACTTGCTGAAAGAGCTGAAAGCGGTCTTTTTCCGTACAGACCATCATTCGATGGTGGCTGGGAACAGCTCGAAAGGGAAAGAATCTTCACTGTACCGGCTGCCTATCATCTGTCGCGGACACCGGTCAACCGCGCTTTCGTGGATGCATCACTAAATAACACGCACTTGTTTCCTAGTCATTTCTTTCACGCTCTCCTCTTCCTCTTTGTCGCCTCGACTGTGTGCGTGAACATTTTTTTTTTTTTTTTGCAGAATTCAACCAACATAAACTTGGTGCATTCCGTGTTGCCCGGAGTGAGGTGTGGCGGCTTATTCTTTTTGCACAAAGAGAAAAGCGGTGAAGCTAAGAACAACCGCTCCGCCGCTCAAAATAGATCTACATATTTATTGTTTGAAGTGCTCAACACGATTAGAAAGAAAAAAAAAAGGCGTCTCCGCGTGGTGTATTGGCAGCAGCATCCCTATTTAGAGCTCTCGCCAACACAGAGAATCTCATAGAAAGCACCAGGCATTTCATTTTTCGCCGCATTACCTCGTATACATACTGAGGCTGGTGACGATAGAGGCGACAATGCAGCCTTACCGACTAGAGGTGGCGGTGAAGCGGGTGCACGGCCTCGCCCCACTTGTTGCGATAACGTCGTCCAAGGTGGCGGTAGAGGTCCACTTCCTCGACTTCCCTACCATCGTGATTCACCCACAGGGCTACGTGGTGGGGGACACCGTCGTGTACAACGTGTGCCACAAGGCCGACTTCCGCATGACGGGTGACCAGGCCGCATCTGTCTTCCCTGCTCTATGCCAGTGCAACCTGTCCGCCGAGAGCGATGTGAACTTATCACGGACTGCGCAATGGTCTTGTCCCTGCTCTCTCATTCCAAGCTCCAGCGCAGGAGGAGGAGGGGTGTCGGCAGCGCCGCAGCCGCAGCGCACATATGCGAACTGCGTGATACGCAACACCTCTGGAGAGACATTGGGGTACGCTGAGATGAGCTGCGTCGTGCTTTCTCTAACACCCCAGCCTCAACAAGCACCACCGCCACAACCCCATCCCAGTGCGCTCGCGCGGTGGACCCCGGAAGCGTCGTATGCGCCACCCGCCCCCGCCGCATCCCCACCGCAACCACCACAGCCCTCACCGTCACCCACTACACACAGACCACATGCTGAAAGCGAGCAGGGCAAGCCGTACATTGTGCGCGTGGTGGTTGGCGAGAGCGACCGCAGGCGGCGCGGCGGCGGCCGCCTCATCAGAGACGACGCCGGTGGTGACGCCGTCGCAGCGCCCGCGCCACATGACGGCAACCGCCGCGGATCTCCTGATTTGCGCGTTTCAGCCAGCACTGCCAGCAACGAGAGCCTTCTGTACGTTCTGCAGTATGAGGTCGCGTATCAGCTGCAGTCTCTGAGCGAGACGACCGCTGCAGCTCTGCAGCGTGAGCATGAGGTGCTGACCCGCACACCGCTGACGAATGACGGCAACGATGGCAGGGTGAGCACCGCCAAACTGACCAAGTCCATTGATCGGAGTGTTGCGCAGATGGTGAAGCTCGCCAACATCGTTCTGCAGGTGGCGAACCAGCTAATTGACAGCAGCCCGGCACCTCCGCATACCGGCACCAGTCGTGAGATAAAGGACCTGGCACGCCAAAAGCGCAACCCCGTCAACAAGCTCCCCGTTCCCGCCGCCAAATCTGTTGGATACTATTTGCAATACGACGTCCTGTATCAGCTGCAATGCCTCGGTACGAACTTGATCTATGTCACCTTGGCCTATCGCGAGGCTCTGGACGCGCCACTTTCTGCGATCCCGAAGCAGCACGCTGACTTCTGCGTGAGCCTGGGAAGCGAAGTCCAGCACCTCACAAAGCTCCTCAATATCCTCATCCAATCGAGCGTGGATGGCACTCTCGGCAACGCCGCGACTTCGGTTTCTGGAGGCGCGGCGATGGCAGCCGACACGAGGAAAAGGAAAACGAAGCCGAAGCACCGCAGCGACACGGCCGTCGGCCCCACGGCCAAGCCGCCCGCGCGCGCATTGAGCGTCAGCGGAATCAAGAGCTCTCGCAGCAGCAGTAGCATCAGCTCATACTCGTCCTTCACTCGGAGTAGCAGCTCGTCAAGCAGCTCGTCCGACGCATCGCTCAACCGGCCCATGACGCCTGTGTCGGCGCCACCCGCTTTACCAGTCGCCGCTGTGGCACACCCGCCACCAATTCCCACTCTCCCAACACAGCTCTCGCCGCCTGCGCCACAGACTTTTGCGTCACCGCCGATAATTTCCCCAGTGGTGACGCCTTCCGCTGTGCCACCGCAGCCGCAAGTCAGCCCTCCTCCGTACGCGACGGTTGCTGCGCCGCCGCCGGCAGTGTCGGTGACTTCAGCTTTGGATAGCCCTCCACGCGACACCTCGCAGTCATTTATTTCCGTGCCCGGTGCAACGCCGTTTTCATGGGTGAACGCGATCAACCAGGATCAGAGGAACGCGTCTCTCTCGTCGCCGTCCCCGCCACCATTGACGACGCCTGTTCCGCCGACGAGCTCCGCCATGTACGGGGCGACGGGTGTGACCTTTGCGACGCAGCCAGCGGCCCCGGCGTTTGCGCCACCGACGCTGAGCGCGCCGCAGCTGTCCATTGCGCCGCCGCGACTTTCACTTCCGTCTCCGCTGACGCCTCCAACGGCAATCCCATCGCCCTCCGTCGTCCCTACTCCGGCTTATCTAGCGCCACCTGCTCCTCCTCCACTCGCTCCGGCTGGGATTCCCATCCCTCTGCCAATTCCACGGTGAGTGCGCACAAACAAGGGACGCATTTGTTGTCGTTCCTATTTTTTATTTGCCATACTTTTTTAACTTTCCTTTTCTGATCCCCTCGTTTAGATCCGAGGCGTTGCATAGAACTGTACTTTTTGGAGCTGTTACCGTGGTTGCGTTTTGTGAACGAGTTTGAGGGCCGCGCCCACCCTTCAGACAAGACACGCGTTCATCGAATTGACTGTGGACTGAAAAAAAAAAAAATGAACAAAAAAGTGAATACTCAGTCACAAAGCAGGTGGCTTAAATGCAGCCGTTCCCGGGCGCCACAAAACGGCGCCTATCGTGCCAACAGCCCCCGGGAGGGCCCAAACAACAACTCCTGAGAGCGAACAAAATAAGAAAAGATCCGAAACCGAATCTTGGTCAGTCTGCGGTGCTGCCTTCCTCCGCCTTTCCTGAATCCTCTTTTTTTTTTCTTTTCTCCGGCCTCTCCTTTCTCCTCCCCCTGCCAGGTCCGGTCCTCCCTTTTCGAGAGGCTTCGCCTCCTGGCCTCCCCCAGGCGCACGCTGGGGGGCCGGTCAGCGGTGCGCCGACTGCCCATGGGCGGCAAAAGAGATGCCCCGGAAATNCCCCCCCCCCCCCCCCGGACCCCCCAAAGGAGAGACCGCGAACCAAAACACAGCCGCAGCCCCTCGAAAAGAAAAACAGGCAGCCACACCGAACCCCCCCACTTTTTTAGCAGCACTAGAGAACAAAAGGCTAGAGGTGCGCGACCTGTCCACGCTGCCGGATGTGAAGCATGCACATGGAGGCGACAAGGGCATATATGCTTACTAGTTGTGGATGGCACTTCCTACTTACGACGACTCAAGTTTAAGAAATATATATATATATTTTTATTTATAGTCGCTGCTGTTGCCACAACAAACTCCCGCAGTTAGGTCTCTTCATCACAATCATATGTTTTGTGTGATTTCGACAAGAGCAGAACATGCACGGGCGTAGGAAATATCATCAATAGCTAAAGTTACGTGCTTCTCACTCCTCGACATTGAAATTCTACTACTCAAAATATTGCTTGCCATTATTAGTCTCTCTTTTCCTCCCTTCTTCAACACTCACTATAACTATTATTACTATTATTTCGCTCAGTTAACACACATACACAAAACACACAAGACTAGATTAAAGATGAAGAATGCTTTAATCTTCTCGGGCCAAGGTACCCACTGCAAGAATATGGGCATGGCGCTACTAAGCGACCCCGCAGTTGCTGAGGTGTGGGATCGAATGAAAGAGCGCATGATGTTGAACTATGGAGTTTCTTTGCAGGAGATCATTCAAGAAAACCCGAAAAGGGTCCTGACGCTGGCAGACGCCTTTGACGTAGCTGAAGTTTGCAAACGTCCGTGTGCGGAGATTTTGAATACCAAGGAATCCACACCACGCACGCACGCAATTACGCACGCCGAAGGAGTTCTGCAGTACACCTTTTTTACACAGCCCTGTGTTCTTGCAGCGCAGCTAATGGCGTTAACAAAGCTGAAAAACGACTTTCCGCAAATCTACAACGGGCAAGTTGCATGCGTTGCCGGACACAGTCTAGGTGAGTTCACTGCTTTGGCCGCTCTCGGGGTCTTCACACCTGAAATTGCGGTGGACTTAACGTTCAAGCGTGGTCTTCTAATGGAAGAAGCGTGCAAAGGAGTGAAAAGGGGAGACTGGAAACTCTTCGCTTGCAACCCTCAGCGCGCGCAATTAGACGAGGAGGACGAGGCTGCAGACAATTTGTTTTTTACGCTCGTTGAACTTGTTGCGAAAGCCCTCGCACACACGTCTTCCTTTATCGAAGTCGTCAACTTAAATTTGCGACACCAGCAGTATGTCGTTGCTGGCGACTTGGTTGGCTTGGCTGTTTTAGGCAAGTGCCTTGATCCGCAGTCCCGTGCAAACTGCGCAGCTGCGGAACACCTTGAAGAAATTGTCGGACAGGCGTTGTCATCGGTGCATATCGACAGAAGGGATGGAATTGCCAAAGATCCTAATGTAATTAATGACGGAGATTTAGTCACAGCTGCCATGAAAAAATACGGAGGAAGGGCAACTTTTCGCCGATTTTTGAAAGGCGCTGACGACGGGTACACGCCCTCGCTGGACGAGCTCACACATCTTACATTGCAGGAAGACGGAAGGAGTGGCCTAAAAAGAAAATCATGGTTCATTCCACTGACTGTCGAAGTTCCATTTCATTCCAGCCGCTTGCGCCATGCAATGGACCAATTCCTCCCAGTTGTGCGTTCTGCCTTGCCCAACGAGTCTACTCTTCGCGAATTGTTCTCCATATCCGCTAAAGGCTCTCTGTTTGAGGATGATCGCAAACACCCTTTGTGGGTGACTAATTTGACCGGTAAGACGTTCGACCCTTTCAACGAATCGTTTCAAGAAACGGCAATTGATTCGATGTCTAGGCTGAACTTTGGGGAGATTCGTCACAACGGTCGCTATCACAGCGATCTTGTCGTGAGCGCGTTCAAGGATGGTGTGGCTCAGGGAAGCGTTCGTGAAATTACAGCATCGCTGTTGGCAGCTCAACTTGCACATCCCGTGCAGTGGATCACGGCCATGGATGAGCTCGTCGTGAAGCACGGTTGTGTACAAATTCAGGAAATATCGCCCCAGAAAAATATGTCGGATATTATTAAACGGGCAGTTTTCCGGAGAAACGGAATAAACTCTCCTCGGATTTCCGTCGAAGCCTCTTCATATCCAAAAGAGGCACCGGTGCTCCAGTCACGTTGAGAGATGCTTTTTATGTCGAATGGAACAATTGAGTAAAATATTTGATTTAATTTTTTTTTTTTTCTCTTTTGCACTGCTAGATCAATGCAGCACTAGTAAAAAAATTACCAATTTTTATATTAGGCTGTGTTTCAAAAAAGAAGGGTATTTAGCGTGGTTGAATGTAATCGCCGTACTAAAATAAGAAAACAGTTGCAATTTTCTTTTTTTTTTTTCATTCTTTCTGTTCACACGGTCAATCAACACCTCTTTTTCAGTTTGTTTATTTCTGCAGAAGTGGTTACAGATACATATGCGTGTTTCACACACAAATAGAGACAGCAACAAAAGCGCTCACTCAAAAATAATATTTGAAAAGTTGTTTAATTGTCAACTAGAGCCGGTATTGTATTGGCGCGTTGTTCGCGGTTTCAATGTCACCTGATATTAGCCTTGTTCACCTTCTGTTTCTTGTTAGAGAAAGAAACGAACAATAACGCTAACGGTCTTTCTTAATTAATTGGTGGAACAAAAATCCCAAACAAAACGTCATCAGCGACAACTTCTTCGGGTTTATATGCTCCTTTGTTTTTCCGTCACTTCTTGTCCTCTTCTTATTTTTTTTTTTCACTTTTTATTGATTTTCTTTTGTATACATATATATTGACGCACGATACTTTAAAATATTTTGACATAAATAATTATAAAAAAAAAGCGCATTCTACCAGCGACGCAAGAAGACAAAAGCGTTCGTGCTGGCGAATCTTGTAATTGTGAAAAAAAAAAACACAAATGCTGCGCTTAAGCTTGACAAGGCGGCGTGGAGCTGGCGCTTTCCAACGCACGACTAAGTCTTTGCTATGGTGGGGATACAAAGAAAGCGAGCTGCATCGATTGGCGCGCCAGCGGCCGTGGTGGGAAACTGCTGCAATTCTCTGTGGTTTGCTCGTTTTTGTCAATGCGTCAAGTGCGGCGTTTTATACATTCAACAGATGGTATCAAAAGTGGAGGCCATCTGGCAACGAGCTTCGAATTCGCGAAGCGATAGACCAGAAGCTGTTTTCACGTCCTGACTTGGCTGTCGCGGCGGTTCGTATGCTGTTGCATCATGCTCTTAGTAATGTGCAAACGCCTTTTGGGTGCCCAATTGTGGCACCAGAGGAGTATAAACCGGAAGCAGAGGAGATTGTTGAGTTTATTTGGGAGCTAAACAAGGAGCAGCCCAACTACTCGTTCCCAGATCTTTGGGCTATGTTCACAGCCAAGGCGATGGCGCGTTTAGGTGGGCCCAACGTGACTCCGTACCGTGGCCGAGCGGATCCGCCTGAATTTATGACTCAAGAGACACTGCTTGCGTTTCCTCCAGCATTGATCAAAGAGAACGACCGGGACGTTTTGACTATGAAGCGAGTCTTGTCGCGCCAAGGGTTTTCACTAGAGCAGCTCGTTGCGCTAATCGGGTGTGATCGTTGCATAGGTTTTCACGATGCTGCGCATTTCCACACCAAGGAAGAGGTGAAGCCGACGATGAGGCGCCGCCCGGGAACCATTGGCCCCAGCGACGATGAGTTCCATTTGCCTGATACCATTCAAAAAACAACGATGGACCCGTACGTTTTTGGAGGAGAGTACTTTGATCTTCTTCTGGACTACAACTGGCGTCAACCAGGAATTTTTAAAAAGCGCAAAGACGGAGAGTATCGCTGCAGCGCCAAAGATCGTGCACGCGACGTGACATTGCTGGATCCGTTTTCCGAGAAGACACTCGAGTCTCAGCGGCGGTGGACAGCTGCTGCCGAGAAGGCGCGAGAAACGGCCGACGAGGCAAAAAGGCGCAAAGATGGGGCAATGGGAGGTACGGAAGGTGGTGGACGTTTTGATCGCAGTGGAGAGGCCCAGTTTATTCCCGGTGCAAGCCAAGACAGCTGGAGTGAGGAGGCAACGGACTCCAAGAGAGAGGCTGATCCCTCTGGCGATCCCGACTATGAAATCGAGCGCACGGGAATTTCCGTGGATCCGTGTCAGCACGTTTCGATGCGTGGAATAGATGTGATGCTTTTGGACGACAGCTTGACAAAAGGGTGGCTGTACCAGTTTGGTGATAATGAGCTAGAATACTACGCTGCTGTTTCAGAAATTATTTTAGATCTTCAGAAGAGGGGCCACAATGCGAACAATCTCACAGTGTGGAAGTAGTTTTTTTTTTTTTTTGCCCCTCACGTTTCTTCCTGTTTGGCTGATTTACGTTCCGTGATATTTTCAGACTGTTCACACACACGCACACTAAAATTTTTTTTTTGGCCAAAAAAAAACCAGGAAAGGAGTCACTTCAAAAAGCGCGAGAAGTAAATAAGCACGAGCATTGCTGCGAAAAAATAATAATACGGAAGGCCAAGAACATCTCGAGCGAAGGCAGCGACGTGCTTTATCAATCTCAGATAGAAGTCTTCCAATTCTAATATAACACCGTTGAGTTTCGTGAAGGTTTACGTTCCAGCTCAAATGCGGCCAACTGATTTTTTTAAAATTTTAATTTGCTGCTCTGATGCCGGCAAGGCAATTATATCATGCAGGCATACTTAGCTGTTCTGCACATGTTTGCTTCTCACTCAATCCACTAGTCTTCGTCTTGCGCATACCACTCTCTTTACTTTTGTCCGCTTTGAGCTGCGTATGACACAATACATATACTTTTCTTTGCCAGCGACAATAAATATTGAGCGTAGGCCACGCAGTGTAACTAGCAAATTTTCGAGAACACTCTGACCTCGGCACACGCACGCAGAATTACTCACGTCACCTGCAATTATACAACTCGTTTTTTGTTCTGTAGTTCTACTGTTGGATACTTTTTCGCCTAAAAAAAAGCTGTTTCATTTTGTAGTCCGCGCTAATTGAATACACGCTCATCTTCTTTAGTTCCTCGCGTTTTTCTGGCAAGGCTCCCAGGTGCTTTGCAGGAGTTAAGGAAGAGCGAGCTTTGCTATTTTCCATTTAGCTAACTAGGAAAGACGAAGAAGGAAAACGAAAAAAAAAAGAACACAATTCGGACCGTTTGAATATACAACACAGGAAATTCTGCTCTTACTCTCGCTTGTGTGCACTGAGTGACCAAAAATAAACAAACAAGCAAACAAAAAATCTCATCAAGACAATGAGTTCTATTCCAGCAAAAGGCTCAAAGGCTGTTGCCATGGTGGCAACGGCTAGCGTTGACGGCTACCTGCGTAACGCGTTCAAGCGCCAGCGCGTCCCAGCTGCTGAGGGCGGGAGAGGAACGCGGCGAAAGCTGGCAATGGTGACATCCGCAAGCGCAGGTGCAGTCGCAGAGGAGCCTGAAGTCACTGCGTCTGCGGTTGACGCAGAGAATACCGGAGCGGATGTGGACGAGTGGGATGAGGTCGACTTGCCACAGGCTCCAATAAACGTGAAGAAGCAAGAAGCCAGCGACGATGCAACTGTTGTCAAAATGAATACAACCGAGGAGGATGGCAACGGTACTGTGAAGGCAGAAGCGAGCAGCGGACTGCCCATTGTAAAGGCGGAAATCGATACTGCTTCCGCGGCTCCACGTATTCAGGACAGCATCAACTACGTGAAGAGTGAGCTGATCAACGTGGATGAGGATGTCACCGATGACACACCACTTATGGATGGCGCGCAGCTTCCACTTGTCGGCCAGCCGCGCTCATCAGAGACGTGGCGGCGCAGCGATCCTGCTTATGAGGCGATGATGGAGCAACGCGACTTGTTGGCGGCGCAGCGGCGGTCGGAGCACATTCAGCGAGTGTGTGTAACGCTCTTCGAGATCCTTGCCGTCCTCTTCCGCGCGCGCCTTTTGTGGCGCGAGTCCTCTCATCCCAAGCTCGTCAAAATGGTATTGCGACTTCACCTACCTGCGGCTGACAAGTCCAAACGCGCGCGTGCAGAAGGCCGCCAAGAAGCAGACAACCAACACTACGTGTTCTTGCAGGCTGCTCTTGCCGCCAAAGCGCTGGCCGAGGAGGCGGCGAAGCCACAGTTTCGCAAGCTCGCTCTCGCGCCTGCTTGGGTAAGTGGTGCCAAGGACACGCTGCAGAGCAAGACTTCCACCGCCGTAAAGACTCTTATCGACGTAATTAACAGGTACTTCAAACTTGCTGCGCCAGCGGCACAAGCTACCGACGATGATACCGCCCCTTCAACCATCGCGGGAGCTTCAAGCGCCAAAGCTTCGGCGGGCCAAACCCCGATATCGCCGGGCGCCGAGCACGATTTCTCCGAGTGGTCTGTTGCCGTCACCCCGAAGTTTCTCTCCTCCAAGTTCGCCGAGCTGCACGGTCGTATGAACGGGGACGCCCCTGTAGAACTGCCGCACCCATTGTACTTTTCTTTGCTGTTTCTCGCTCTTGCCAACGTGGCTGGGCTTCGCTGCCGTCTTGTGGTCGCCAAGCAGGTGAAAAGGCGGAAGGAAGACAAACGTACCTCGTCATCTGCTGGCGGAGATTTCAGCGGGGAAGACGAGGAGGGCGAGGACGAGGGCGACGACGCAGACGCCGACGAAGTGGGAGGCCGGAGAGGACGCCCCATTAAGAAGCTGTCTATTTTCGAGGGCCGTGAGAAAGCAAAGCTGGCCGATAAATCAGACAGCGGTGCTGCCAAAGGCTCAAAGCGCAGGCGGCATGACAACGTCGATGAGAACAACGAGGAGCTTAAGTCCAAGAAGCTTCCGACGTCGTGTTTCTGGGTAGAGGTCTGGTCGCCAGAGCGAGAGAGCTTTCTTTCCGTCAACCCGTGCATCGGCTGTGCCACGCTCTGGGGTGCCCCGTACACGTTTTCCGTCTCCGGGCACGTCGCGGTGGACGCCACGCCGCGTTACATCTCGAAGTACAGTGCTGCGTACGCGTATGGCCGTCGCCTCGGGACATGTCAGCAGCTCCGCTTCTTGTGGCACGATGAGCTTTCCTGGGATGACAGCCGCGAGGTTTCAGAGGTCATTCGCGCCACCTTCAACGTTGACGACACACACGCTACGGCGCTGACGCAACGGCAGCAGCAGCGAGAGAAGCGGCAGCTGCACTCTCTGACGTACTCAGAGGTTGTGCCGACAACCCTGAAAGCCTTACACCGCCACCCGCTTTACGTGATTGAGACCGACCTGGCGCGGCACGAAGGCGTTTATCCAAAGGATGCGAGTACGACGGTGGGGAGCGTCAAGGGCCACATGGTGTACAAGCGCTCAGCAATTGTGAGTCTCCGCTCTCGCGATGGCTGGCTGCGTGAGGGGCGCAGCCTGGTGACGGAGGACGAAGCACCGTACAAGGTTGTGGCGCCACCCGCGTCGCGGCCCTTTGTCGCGCCGTCAGCCTTTTTCGGTCGCTGGCAAACAAAGCCGTTTGAGCCACTGCCCTTGACACCCGGCGATCCACCTGCCATACCGCACCACGGCCGCACGTCGTGGTATATCCTCTTGGACAAGCCCGCCCCGGCTGGGATTGTGCACATGACGCAACCACAGATCGCGCGAGTGGCGCGGCGAATGCGATTGGATTTCGGCCTGGCGGTGATGGGCTTTGAGCGCCGGCGGACCGATGAGCATCGCCGCGGGCACTGGGAGACGCTCATTAGCGGCATTGTAGTGAGGGAAGTAGACAGCGCGGCGCTGCTGCACGCTTATGAGGAGTGGGTGCAGCTCGTGCAGGAGCAGGAGGCTACCAAGCGTCGTCAGCGTGCCTTCCACTGGTGGCTCTTGTTTTCCCAGAGGCTGTTGTCCTTGAAGCGTTTGCAAGACCAGTATGCGAAGGGGCTGGGTGCTGGAGCAATGCCGACGGAGTGATGCTGTGACGCTTTACAACAGCGAAAAAAAGAAAAGATCACTTTCACTTACCGATTCTGTTGTTTTGCGTGGTGTGGTTTCCTGGTTTGTGTTGTACTTATTCACAAATATTGAATCACATTGGTCAATTATTTGCGGCCATAATTGAGCCTTTTTTTTGTCCTCCTCCTTTCGCCCTTTTTGATTATTCAAGTCGCCTACTTGCGCATTTTCGCTATTGCATTTTTTTTTATTTTTGTGACGCACACTCTTGCGTGTGTTCCTCTGCTTTCCTATACCCTCTTACCCCGCAAGCAAATTATGTTTTAATCAACTGAGTATGAAGGCGTGTTGGCACTGCCGCTTCGGCATTGACAGCTGTCTTCTCGCACGTCTTTATAAGGTGTCTAGATGAGCATCGTCAACAAATCTGGACGGTTTTGAAGCAGCACCAACTTATAAAAAAAAAGAAGAAGCACAGTTTGCCACTGGCGTTCTAAAATAAATTATTGTTGCGATATGTTGAGGTTGTTTTTCCTTTTGTGCGTGTCTCTGACGCTCACGCTTCTTGCTGTGAAAATAGTTAACCTACATGTGTCTTTCCACTTTTTTTGTTGTTGTCCGTTTTTGCCTTCCTGTGATTAACATCTTGTTTCACCAGAGTTTAATAAGTATTTTCGCCTCCTTGCTTTGTCGCCGGAGTAACACAACAGAGAAAACAACAACGACCAAGAAGAATCGTCATACATCAATAGAAAAGCTGAGGCACGAAGCACCATTTTTCAGGCTACACTACACGACCTCGCAGTTTCCATAAACATACCAATTTAAAGTTTCCTTTTCGTTTGCGCAACAAGCAAAAAAAAAAAAAAACTTTCACCCGTACAAGCATACACGCACAAACAATCCCGTTTACTCTTTTTCTTCCCGCCCTGACCTCCTTTACCATTTGCCAATTTTAGATTAAGAGAACCGGCACCCATTTTTGTTCTTTTCTCTCTCTTCCCTACCTAGCAAGGCCAACAACAACAACAACAACAAAAAACTTTGCACTCTTCACCATGTACGCACAGCATGCCCACCCCGCGCAAGGCAACAAGCTCCCTCCTTTCCAGGGTGTGTCGCCACGGGTGACGGCGCAGACGTACCAGAGCCACCGAGGCGAGTACGTGTCCATCATCTTTGAGCTCACCGGCCCTGGCGAGTTCAAGTGCGGGGCGTCTGGGCAATCCGTGAGGGTGGTCGGCGTCCCGGAGGCGGTGGAGGTGAGCCGAGTGTGCGAGTTCATCTGCTACGTCGACCCCTCCTCTGGCGAGCTGACCTACTTCCAGCACGCCATGCTGGACGACGAGTTCGACTTTGAGGTGTACCGCCGTCTAGTGGGTCTCACTGCAAAGGTTCCTCAGCTCTTTTAACACCAGTCAGCGGATGATCATCTACGTTAGGGAGAGGCTGCAGAAAAAAAAAAAAGTAAATGAAGACGAGGAGAGGATGGCTGGCAGCTGGCACATGCGTGTCGTGAACTGAGCATAGCAGAAGAAAACAGTGAGAGAAGAAAGGGACAGAGAGAGCGGGATTGAAAGCTGAAGGGAAGGCATGGGCACGCTGCACGTGTGTACCTTTGCGCTTCTCATTTTTTTCATTGCGCATAGAAGATGTGCCGTTGTGGCACGGAGAAAATGAGCGAGAGAGAACAGGGGCTTTTGCCCCCCGATCTCGTAATTTGAGCGTTTCTCTCCCTCGTTTTATAGAAGGCTGCACGGACATCACAATCGAAAAAGGAAAGACTGCTTAATTCATTTAATGCGCTGTTCGTTGTCACGGGAGCCTATCCCTGCTTTAGCCGAGAGAGCGTAAGCCTCCTTTTCTGGGGCGATTGCTGTGTGTTTCGCCTTTTTGCATATTTGTCTACTCAGAACTAACCAATACTTGAGAGAAAAAAAATGATAAACATCAAATGCGAAACCTCTGAACGTAGTTAAGTTTTCTTACAATAAAAAATCTTTAATGAAGCCGAGCTCAGATACATGGGTCTAGCGGCAGAGCAAAGCAGGTTTTGTTTCCCTGGCTATTCTCTCAGTGGTCGTTGCGTATGCTGTTGAGTTGTTGTCTCGAAATGGATTTCGTAGCCAAATTGAGTGTCGCACTTTAAGACCGTATCGTCAGAAAAAGACTGGACGGCGATGTACTCATGGAGTCACCACTCTCTCACGTTACAATATGCATGCCTTGATAACTCGCTGTTCGCGTGTTCTTTTGAAAGAGCGTTTCCGCAACAAAGAGGCGTTTCCACTGTTCAACAAACTTCTCTCCCGTCCGTATCCGTCTTTATTCGGCTTCCTGTCGTCCGGTTGCCGCATCCAGTATTATCTCATCCAAACCTTACTGCTTTTGTGCTAGACGCACACACACACAGGATCAGTGCTCTGAATAAACACAGGAGCAAGCACTATTGCTCTCGGGCGTGGTTTAAGGGCACCTTGTTCTTCTGCATAATAGGAAAAAGCAACAACAACAAAAAAAGAACAGGAAGAAACAACGAGCAACCAATTTGTAGCCTCTTTGCCTCGCAATGAACAACTCGCATCGATTCAAAATGTCGCTGGAAGCAGTATCCGCCTATGAGCGCACACTACGTGGTCTTCAGGAAGTGTCCTCTCACTTCTCCTCATGGCAGGCGATGATGGAAGAGGAAGAGAATCCCGACCTCGCGCCGTCCAGAGCATGTTCCTTTCTCCCTTCGCCACCTGAGCAAACGTTGCTAGATGCGTGGATGTACGCCGCAACTGCGGAGTCGTTCAGCGCAGAGAGCAACGCAAACGGCACGTCGGAAGGGGCGACATGCCATCGGTGGACTCGCTTTCTTGGCGTGTGGATCTCGCTGCGCCTGGCCGGTCTCATCGCCAGCTCCAACACGCGAGAGGGCACATGCTGGGCATCTACGCGCGACGAGCTGGAGCTCTACGAGAGCTCATATCTGTGCACCGCATGGCCGATGTTAGGGGCAGGGGAGAAGGGGCGGCTTCGAGAACGCTTGACGCACCTGCAGACCTTGTGTAGGGCCGCGCTGACTCCGTCCAGCACCGCGGAGACAAAAGGAAGTCACGCCGCGGATGACGACGACAGCTACGAGGCTGCGTGCCGCGTGATTTGCAACAGTGCCCTGAACGCGTCCCAGTGCGTCGCCCGCGACTACTTGCGCATCACATGGGATGTTTTGAATCCTAAAGATATGCCTGAGGTGGTCGACGGTAGACTACACGTTCTTTTTTCAGGTTCAGAGGAGCAGCAGCACCAGCAGCAGCGTTCCGGACGTGAGACGCCTACGCTTTCGCCGACGTCTGCGGCATCCAGCGTGGTGCACACAGATTGCATGAAGGACCTCTTGCGCACGCTCCAACGCACCCACCAGCAGCACCATACCGCAGACCAAACGTACAAGGTGTGGATGCGCATGGTGCGGACGGCACTGCTTCAGATTGGCTACAACCTGGTCGTCAAGATGCGTGCTGCCATGATCGATTTCTGCTATCTTGTGTTACCCGCACTCATCGACTTCGAGGCGTGCGTGATGCTTTGCGAGGTCATGGATATCGAGAAGGCAAACGCTGTCCCCGCCGTCAGTGCGTCTGCCACCCCAGGAGCTCCAGCTTCCGTCTTACTCGGCGATGCAGAGGAGACGGAGAAACGCGACCAGCTGCGGCGCACCTTAGCGGCCCTTCAACGGGCTGCTCAGTCATGTTACAAGGAAGCCATTCGAGAGGTTCTTGCCGGGTACCGGAGGCAGTGTACGAGTGCTGCTTCGCCTCCTCGACTACTTACGGCGACCGCCGTAGAGGCACCGGTCAACCCGCTGACCGTTCCCCCGCAGCGAAGGCCCACCAGCTCCACTCAAAGGAGCGCGGAGACGTCGCCAGCGCGGGCAGTTGACGGTAGTGGGGGTGGCGGCGAGGTACAGCGGCTACAGCTGGCGCTTTCGCAGTCGGCATACGCGCTTCTTGTGCGAGTTGTGGAGCCGACGTGCAATATCCTACGAAGGTACCCGGCCGAGAAGAGTTCACCTCGGAATGCGTCGGGGGCAGAAGGTGCGTTCCGCAAAGAACAGCTGCATTCTCCCCAGACAAAGAAATGCGGTGATAGTGATGGCGTAGCCGAATTGGGGTTTCGACAGAGCGTATCTTCGTCAACGGACCGAACTCCGTCTCCTGCTGTCAAGCAGAGATTTAAGGATTTCTTTGCAAAGCGGCTGAATGTTTGTTTTCTTGAGGCGTTGGGGCGCGAAAGCTCAAGTACCCCTTCGTCAAAAGCGCAAGAGCAGGCGGCGATGGACGCGTACCTTGTCGCTGCGTACCTAGCTGCGGCGCTGCGGCACTGATGCCTTTTTTTTTCCCCGTCCTTTTTTTTCTGGCGCCGCTCGCGGCAATCCGTCCGCTGGCCCGCCACGAGCCCGCTGTTACATTCTCCCATTTCGTTTTGTTTGTTTCTTAATTTGTTCCCTTTTTTTTTTCTGCTCTTTTGTTGGCTCGATAAAGAGAAGGGGATGTTACCTGCCTCATTTCACTGCTCTGACGACAAAGCTGTAGCGCCGCTATCCGCAATCTCGCGCGCACGAGTAAAACATCAAAAAAAATATAATAATACGGGAACGAAACGAGTACACGAGAACGTGGTTCGTATGTTTTCTTACGTACCATTGATGCATTGGGAGGAAGTGTTTGTAGCGTGGGCGGTGTTGAGATTACTTGTCCCGCTCACCGCGCAGATGAAACTTTCCAAACGATGCTGTGTGCACAAGGAGGTTCTCTGGCAGCGTTGTGGGCCCTCCTATGTAAATGGTAGCGCCAGTCACACATTCACTTATGCTTGCCGTCCTGTCCTTATTTTTTTTAGTTGCCCTAGCCGCTGCTGCGTTTTTTTTCCTTTTCATTATCTCCTTTTGCAGAAACGCTCGACGCGCGCGCGTTCTTTGGATACCTTAAAGAGAGAGAGACAATCTCAGCAAACACATCACAGATGAGTGCCTTTAGTACGGCAGCTGCCAAGAAGGCATTCCATCCTCCTTTCAAGGTAACTGCTGTGCACAAGCTGACGGAGCATGTCCAAAATGCGACGCAGCTGCGCGAGCGTGTGACGTGTGTTAGAGGCTTCTCAAGAGGTGCTGCATACTACCCATCGCCATGTGCCAATGCTTTCCCGGGTTGCGCGGCTCCAAGTGGGCGTGGCGACGCAGAGGCCTCCTTTTATATAGATTCTTATACGACTGAAGCGGCGTCGACCGCTGAGCCTCTCATCGGTGATGCCGGCCACACGGCAGATCAAGATCGCACGAACTGCTCACAGAGGCGGAAGAGCGAGGTGAAGCAGCGATCAGATGCCCCTCACCGCGACAGCAGTGACAGCGGCGAGGCGAATAGCCTCGTCAGAGGCACTTTATACTGGATCGTCGCCGCACAGAAGGCAGCTCAGTTTTTAGCGGACACTACGACAAACGGTGATGTGGAGCGTGTGCTGGCGGGGCTGCACATCGACCCTTTGACGGTGCTTTACTCCACGGAGGAGTGCGACTTTGTGCAGCCTTAGAATCTTGCCTTCTTCTTTTTTTTCCAATCTCCGCTTCGTCACTGCTTACAAAGAATAATGATACGATAATATTAAAAAGAGGTGCTGAGTGCAATTTCCATTGTGCAAAAGGTTTTTTTTTCTCAAATAAAAAGAGGAGAATATCTAGGAAAAGGGGTAACTGATGAAGCTGTTACAACGCCCACATTTAAGTACACTCTCAGCTTAGGCTCCTTCTCTTGGTGAAGAGTGATAAGCACAATTCTCGTATTCTCCTCCTACAAATCATTCTATTTCTTTTTTCCCTCAATCTGCACATTTCATTTTACACATGTTTCTTAATACAGAGCAAACGCGTCGCACCAGAAGAGCAGGGCTTCAAGAAAAGTATGATGATGCAATGAGAACATTCAGACAGTATAGTGGATATGTCTGTGCTTGTGTTGGTGTGAGAGCCACGGGGCGAAAAGGTCGGCTCTCTCCCGCCTTCTCGACGCCCAGTGCACATCGCACTCGGCAGCTGCTGACGCTGTCACCCCTCATAATGGCTACGCGCTTGACACACACAGCAGGGACTACACCATCTGAACGTCATCTAGTGGAGGAGCTGCGAAGTTTTGTTCCTCCCACCTTCACGTCACTGCCGCACATCTCACGTCAAGTGCCGCCAGAATTAATGGAGTCTATATCGAGTCCCGGCTGCGGTGGACTACGCCTGCTGCTGTCTCGCTACCCAGAGCTGTTTGAGACAAAGACGATTGGCCATGTGCACGTGGCGCGTCGACGACCACAGAGCTCCGGCAATGCGAAGGAGCTCCTGTGGAGAGGGAGATCAATGGTGCTTGGTGATGGCGCTGCAAATGGCTTGCGCTCGCATGAGAGGACGAGCAAAGACTCGCAATGTGGATCCACTGCGCCAGCAGAGACAGACCACGCCGTAACCGCACTTCAGCGGCTGTTTCCGGAATTTCTCGTTCCCGTGAAAGCGCTGTGGACGACAGTCGCGGAGTGCGAAGAGGCGGGAGAGAAGGAGCGTGTGTTGAGCGCTCTTCAAGCACACCAAGGCGATCAGCTGATCTTCCACGCGCACCCGTCCCATCGCGTGGCTTGCGACGGACGCCCTGAAGTGGAGAAGAGTGTTCAAGGACTGAGAGAGGCGATTGAAAAGGTAAACTCGCTGGGCACGACTGTGCTTGAGAACGGATACGTGCAGCTTCGCAGCGCCTCAGCCGCCTCCCTTTCGACACCCTCGCAAGACTTGCAGGCGCGATTGGCTGATTATAAAATTCAACCCTACGAGTGGTACCGAGTGGCGAGAGTACTGCCCACAGCTGCCGCAGATGTTGTGTTTGACGCAGCGCTGTACGACGCCGCGGCTGCACTGCTCCCGCCTGGCCGTGATGTGTGGCAGGTCATCTTCAGTGCCCCACACCTCTTCGCCGTTCGCTATGCCGATGCCACGCAACGTCCGGCGTGTACCATGGAGACGCGACCGACATTGCCTGCAAAGGAAAACGACGTAGCCTTTGCGTCCGTACGCTTTAAGCTTCATCCGCGGTTTATTCCCGCTGGCGCGGCTTACGCGCGAGAGGAAGACCTGTTGCGTGAGCTGGAGCACGTCGCTCTCAACCGCGACGCGAACCGGTGCGGCCTCACGACACGGCAGCGCCGCCACCGACGAAAGCTTCAACAGCAGCTCACCTACTTACGGAATCCCTCGCCGTACTTTGACACTCGCGTGCTTGCTCAGCACCTCTTTGACATGCTGCCGATGCGCGACGGCGTGCACCAGGCCGCTCTCCTGGGCTCTCTTCCGCCGCACGCCGTGAACGCGTTTCCCCAAAACGTGACGGATCTGCTCAAAGAGCGAACGGACCTCTTCCGCCTGTCGGATGCGCGGCACGGCGTGCTGGTGCAGCGCGCGGACGCCCCTGTCGAGGAAAACGAGCGCACGGTGGACAGCGTGACGGGTGAGGAAGTGCTGCAGTGCATTTTCTCCTGCTACTCGACTCGCATCGACCCTCGGACTGGGACGACAATCAGTCGCAATCTTTCTCGGCTCCCCCGGCTCATCCGAGAACGCTTGTTCGCAATGCGCGACGTGGTAGAGGAGCTACTGTGCTTGTATCCTGAGAAAGTGGCGCTGCTTTCCGGCACAACACCACTTGCTTCTCCTCACAGTTCATCGCCTTCTTCTTCGTTTCAGCACGGAACCGAGCTGGACGAGAGAGCGAGGCGTGAGCTGCAAAACGTGCGCGGACGTCGTGATTTCTTGATTCCTTTCCGATTTGTCGGCGAGTGGGAGGAGCAGCTGATGGCGAAGTACACACGTCAGAAGGAAAAGGAGTCCGCAAAGAGTGGGTCACAGTCTCGCACTGCGGGCAATCGGCGGCCTCGTTACTAAAGCCGTCACCTTCAATGAGTTGTATTTGTGGTTGTTTTTTTGAGTGGTTTCTCCTCCCTCCGCTTCCTTCGCACTTCCCTTTTTGATCAACAGAGAGGTGTTCCTCACAGGGCTTCTTTACAGAGCACCTTTCTCTTGCAAAGGCATACATATATACATATCCGAACAGACAAATAAAGAGAGACATAGACAAAAAAGGAGCTGTTTTTGTTCTCTGATAGGCTTGTCTTCGTACATCCAACCTCCCGGCTGCGTAACCGCGGGCAATATACCTTTCTACTATTGCTCTGCGCTCCTCAAAAGCAGGCATGTTCTCTTCAAGCGAGAGATTTGTTTCGCTTTCTCACTGCTCCTCGTCCCCACGTTTCGCAGTTTTCGACTTTTTATTTTTTCCTTTCTCTAATCCCTCTAGTGTATTCTACGATTTTTTTATACAAAGAAATACTACCACCACCACCAACAACAACAAAAAAGTAGTCCGTCTCACCTTTCGCGGTGCATTGGGTTTATTGCTAGCCCCACAATCCGACTTCCTTTAACTGAGTCGCCTCTACCAATCCTTCCGAGAAGAAGGCATTATTATACAACAACAATACTCTAGCTAGTCAAACACGTCGGGAAGAGGTGATTTGTGAACGACCGCCCATGTCCCACCAATCTAGCGCGCCGCGCCAGTCTATTTGGACACTCTTCAAGCAGCAGCGCCTTCCTGCGTGGCAGCCTATATTGACTCCCCTGAACTCCGCGTTGTGCCTCTTCGCCGTCGCGATTTTGTGCATTCCGCTGAGTATCGCGCTCTTCCAAGCCAACGCCTCTGCGGTCGACATTACAGTCCGCTACGACCACAAGCACCCGTGCTCTTTCAAGAACACGAGCAGTGGTGCCTTCACCTACGTGGCGTCTCCGACGGAGGTGTGGCAGACGGGCTGCGAAAAGGAGATTTCCTTTCGCATCCCCAAGGATCTCAAGAAACCTGTGTACCTCTACTACGGGCTCGACAACTTCTTCCAAAACCACCGCCGCTTCACCAACTCGAAGAGTGATGCGCAGTTGGCCGGTGATCTCGTGGCGGGCAAGGCCATTGCGTCCACGACGTCGCCGCTGACCTTTCCCGGCGAGATCCGCCATCAAGGCAACAGAACCATCACGATCGATAGGAAAACGTACACATTTAAGGATGTCGTGTACACGCCTGCTGGACTCATTGCGTGGTCCCTGTTCAACGATACCTTCGCACTGTACAAAGTCGCCAAACCAATCGGCCAAGCGGCTGCGGCGCCGCAGCTCATCTGCAACGGCAGCGCGTTTTCGCGCTTCACGAACGAGCCGCTCGAGGGGGCTGGCCGGTGCCACAAGAAGGGAATTGCCTGGTCGAGCGACGCGGAGAACAAGTACAAGAAGCCGCGTTTCCCTCCTGCAGGCTCGCCAAACCCGGTGTGGAGTGCACCGCGCTCTGCCTACGACGCGCCGGACGGCGACGCAGGTCCGGAGCCGCCGTCGGACACGCGCTCTGACAACACGTACTTCAACAAAGGGTGGTACGTCAACGAGCCGGGGCATCGCGTTCCAGTGACGACGGACGAGGACCTCATGGTGTGGTCCCGCGTCGCATCCCTCCCGAAGTTCCGCAAACTGTACCGTGTGATCGACGAAGACCTCCCTGCGGGCGACTACGTCATGCGCGTTGGCGAGCATTTTGACACAGCGAGTTTTGGCGGAAAGAAGAGCTTTTCTCTCGCCACGCTGTCCTGGCTGGGCGGAAACAATAGCTTCATGGCATGGATGTACTTTGTTATTGGCGCCGTGTGCGCAACGAGCGGGGTTGCCTTCTTGTGCATCCACCGCTGGTATGGCGATCGGGCGTTGCGGGCTGTAGCCACGCTGCTTAAAGCAGATTGACGCCGCAGGTGCGGTGCACTTTGCGTGAGGTAGTCGAGCGTGATCCTGGATGTTCCAAGGTATTGAATTGCAGTCTTTCTTCCACTTTTTGTTCTCCTTTTTGCGTGTTGTTCTTTTTGATAGGTTGCAGAGCCAATATATATATTTACTCTCTGGCCAGCTGTGTTTGTACCCTGTTTCAGTTTCTTGCTGCGGTCAGCAGATCCCGTTTCCGACCACCTCTGCGTGCGTGTTGCCAACACATGTTTTTATGTGCGCAACACTTTTCCTATCATTATTCTTTTCTTGCGTTTGTTGCATTTTTCTTCTTGTCAATCTCAGTCCGACGATACGCATTTTTGCATTTTCACTATAGCAGGGCACACATTGAAATGGATGAAAGGAAGGATATTTGTTCTCAACCCTTCTCTCCTGCTCTGTTTTTCTCTTAGAGCACTGCTGCATTCCTCAACGAATTTTCCCTCCTCCCGACACCGCATCACATCAGTGGCCGAGGTGCAATAACAGAAAGAAAAGAGTCAAGCTGTTTTCAAAGGGCAGCGGCACCATCCTGCCTGATCCTTCTCTCCTTATTATAACCATTATGGGGATGCCCTTGCAATGTGCTGTTGCGCGATACAATAAAAATAATAATAATTGACCGTTTTTTCTCTCTTTCGTTATCGATTGCTGTCTTAGTGAGCTGAAAGAGATCAGGCACTTGTACTTGTAATAGAAGCTCGTGGTTATATTGTTGCGTTTCGTCCTTGAGGCCCTACCTTATACCTCTACACATCTCTCTCTTCTACCGTCTCCCGTTTTAATTCTCATGTCTCTTCTTCACTTAAAATGAAAACACAAAAAACGATTTTTCTTTTCCACTCACTTCACCTTTTTTTTTTACTTGGTGCGGCGAAAGATTGAGAGGATACTTGCATCCTCAGTAGTAAGAAAGAATAATTGTTCGCACGTGCGGATAAATAAGAAGCTCCACTTAGCCTCGCCAAAAATAATAATAAGAAAGACGCTCATCAAGTAACAGGAAAAAAAGAAAAGAAAAGATGACACTTGATTTTGATGTGGACGACGGTCCCAGCTTCCAGGATCTCGTGCTATCCGGACGTCGCGATGTTCTCAAGGGGCGTGCTATGGCACAGTGTTGGTCGGACTTAGCTGATCAACATCCCTTCTTCAAGGATATTGCTAAAGAGGGCCGTCTTCGCGGGGAGACGATGGGTGAGGTGCTGGCTGCAGTGGAGAGACTTAGCCGCGTGATCCAGCGGACGGAGAGTGATACCGCGGCTCAAGCTGCGGCGACAGAGGCCTCTGCACCGTCGCCACCTGTCGCGGGAAACGCGGACGAAAACGAGTTCACAAACGCGCAGGTACTTGTACGTGTGGCGGATGCCTATCTTCACCTTTACAGCACTACACCTGTCCCAACGCGTGCGCAGTGGCTGGCGTCGGTGGGGGCTGCGGCCGTGACGGAAACTGCGGGGACACTGGATGCCGCCAGCGTGGACGCGAGTGCGAGCACCGCTTGCGTAGCCGGACCCTCGTCTTCTCCTGTTGCTGCCACGTCATCTTTTGCGTCTCAGGTCTCCTCTTGCTCTACGGTGGGCCGCTATTTGGGAAAGTTGCGCGCCACACTCTTATTCGTAGCAGCAGCGGCGACGACGGCCTGCGATGGCGATGAAAGCGATGGCAACGACGCCAGCAACGGCGCCGGTGCGGATGGCGAGGACGGCAGCTTCGCAGAGGAGGAGCTGAGGGAGCTTATGCGGTGCTGCGCGGCGGCAGGCCGGCGTGCCGCACGACACGCGTCGCTGTCAAAGGCGGAAGCGAGGGCGGTGCGGGAGATGGTCAAGGCCCTTCAGGACTTTGTGGGCAGCTCCACGCTAGAGTGGTAGGGTCAGCAGAGAGGGAACTATCTTTTTAAAAACGTTTTTATGAGGCCGACCCCCCGGCGGGTGGCGAATCTTCAGCTTGTGCCCAAGGGTGTATTTTCTTCTCTTCCCGACTCCACGTAGAAGCGCTTTTTCCAGCTGCTTTCTTCTTTTTATTCCTTTACATGACATAAAGAGGTTACCGCTACTACTACTAGTAGGTGTAACTAACATGATGCTGTGCTTTATTCCACGCAGAAGGCCAGTATCACTCATAACAGTAAAGTGAAACCACTGAGAGGAGAGGCAATTGTGTTGACAAAACCCACGTTATTCCTCCGTCGCAGTTGACGCTTGGTTTACAAATGTGCCTCACTGTGGGTTGGTGTCTCCTTTCTTTGTTGTTGCCCACACTCCCACAATCTTTGGCGGTGTGTGTGGTGAAAAATAAAAGTGATGAAATAAGTTTGGTTTTGCATAGCGGACGGCGTGAGGACACGCCTTTAACGCAGACCATGGCTTAAGATCAACACTAAAATGCTCCTCTGCTTCTTGTCACTTTTAATTCAAACCACACTCTTTCCCTTTGTCTTCGCCCACTGGGCACACACATCGTGTGGAGATACCCATCAGCATCAGAGCCAATTTTTTAATTTCATTCCCAGAAAGGAGAAGAGGAAGCGGATATATTTGCCAAGGTTCAGAGGACAAGTACAGCGAAGGCGATTCTGTGCTGAGGCGCGGCTTTTTTTTTTTTGGACACTATCGTTTACAAAAACACTAACACCAAAAAGCAACAACGGCAAAACAAACAAACACACAAAAAAAGACCGCGAGAGATAGTCTGTTGAGGAAAAAGGGTGCTTTGTTGAACCTGAAGCATCTCTAACACGTGGATTTGTTAAATTTCTAGCTGACACCGGGCTCATTTGACAATAGCTGAAGGACATCAACACCACCACAACAACAATAACAAAAAAAATGGGTGGAAATTACCAGAAGCGAAAGCGACAACGACAGGAACTGCTGAATGACCTGTACTCATCAGCTCTTTCCACTTCCGCTGTGGCAGAGGCGACGGGAGGGAAAATCACCCACCGCACCGTGTACCACTACCCATCCACGCAGCCCTTTCCCGTTCTCTTAGACGACAGCTTTCCGGCAGAGCCGTACCGATCGCGCAACACCGACATCAAAAGCGTCATTCACTGGGGACAGCGAAAGCTGCTCCTCTCTGAGATCCAGCTGCTGAGCATGTACTGTAAGCCGGACGTGTCGTACCACATCGTCTACGCAGGCTCCGCCCCGGGCACCCATCTTGCCTTCCTTGACGAGATGTTTGACTGCCGGCACACGTGGGAGCTTATTGACCCGGGGCAGTTCGACCGTCCTGTGCTGGAGCAGCGCAGAAACTTCTGGTTGCGCAACGAGTTCTTCACCAACGCCACCGCCTACGATATCAACGCACGACGGCTGGAGGAGGTGCTGCCTGCGCTCGGTTTTGTCTATCGCCACGTCGCCGTCGACAGCGTGCAGGAGGAGAAGAAGGCGATCCACGAGAAGCTGCAGGGCATCGTTGGCACGCTGGACGTGGCACGCGGCACGGAGGACATCCCCGCCATGTACGAGACGCCTCTGGCGCTGCCGTACGGGCTGCAGCTGCTTGCACAAGTGGGCCTGGAGCGAAATAAGCCGCTGCTCTTCGTGTCGGATATTCGCTCGGGCAGCGTCGCGCTGCCGAACTTTGAAGATCACGTCGCGGAGAACATGCGAGCGCAGGAGTGCTGGACGAACATTCTTCACGGCGCCTTCAGCATGCTGAAGTTCCGCCTCCCCTACACAAGCAAGTCCTCCGGATTTGGCGGCCAAGGACAGGTGAAGGAGACGCGGCTGATTCGCGAGGACGGCACGGTGCCGTACCTGCGTGGCGACATGCTTCTGCCCATCTGGACACGGCCCACGAGTACGGAGGGCCGACTGGTAGTCCCGCAGGGTGCCTTTCAAAAGGACTACAACGTCGCCCACGTCGAGAACCAGTTCTTCTTCTTCAACGCAAAAGTGCGAGAGCAGGTGCACTTCAACCACCCCATCCAAGGAGACGAGAACCTGGACCACCATTACGACGCTGCCGCGGAGGTGCACTGCCTCACCACGTACCTGCGCTTCATGAAGCCGGAGCTGCAGACTGCCAGCTACGGCGTCTTGCGGAAGGAGGTGCTGCGGGTGTCGCACTCCATCACGGAGCACCTCGGGGTCACCTTTGAGGACGCCATACGCCGCCGTGACGCGTTGATGATTAACCAAGCTGTGAAGAGCTCCAGCAACGGTGCGGATGGCGGGAACAGTGTGGCTGCCATCGGTGCCGGTGCGGAAGCGGACGCGGAGGAGGCAGCTGAGGAGTTGGAGGCAAAGGCGCCGCACTCGTCGGCAGCCCAAACTTCGGCCAACGCACCGTCATCAGAGTGGGAACTGACGACGCGCTACATGGTACGTCTTGCCACCTACGATCGCACCCGGCCGGTGTGGGAGAAGAACGTGCGCGAGGATGAGTTTCACAAGCCGAGCGTGTTTTGGGTGACCACCAAGATGCCACAAGGTTGAAAAACAAAATAACAGAGGGAGGCGGGGTTTTAAAGAAAGAAAGAAAAAAAAAAAGCACAACGACGCCCAGGAGCTGCGCGAACTTGCTTTCTTTCTTTCCTTCTCCACGTTTTGTGGTGTGCAGTGCCGCACTTGTTTTTGTTTTGAAGGAGCTTCCTCTGCGGCTCAGATGCCTTACCCGGGGCGTTAGACATTATCGCGAGATATTAAACTGTGCTTTGTGGTGGCAGAGGGCCACGCATTGAAGAAGATAAAGCACAACAGCATCAAGAACACGAGAGTTGCGGTTTGCTAGGTGCGAGAGAGGATGAGGAACTTGTCTTTTCTTTCGAAAGGTTTTCTTATAGAGCAATACACTGTGTAGCGGAGCTTCTTGATGCGCGTGCAACTACTCTGGGGTTGTGCGTCGTCAAAAAATGATGGTTGTCGGCTTACTCCGTGATGCTTTCAATAGAACAACAAAAGGAAAATAAAGAAAGATAGAGTAATTCAGCGTTTGTTTTTCAAGTTTATAAAAGCGAATATCTTGTCTTTTTAAATCCTGTTCGCATCTTTAGACCTTACAGGCTAAAAGTGAATATTTACTTTTTGATTTCCCTCACTTTTTTTTTCCTGTGTCTACCTGATCTCTTTGACCGACCTACACGTAACCCACCAGTCCGACAGCGTGTGAGACCTTCACCACGGCCTCTACATTGCCTCATAAAACCCAATACAACACGTTTTTTTCTAATTTTGTTTTTCTCGAGCCTGAAAAGAGCGTATATACATTTATTTATATATACATTCTTAGGGTTCACCGCATTTCTTTTTGTTTCCTTTACCAGCTTTCAACGAGCGATAGACTCAGCACTTCGGTAAGATAGCGCAGCTGCATTGCGTTGTGAAGACAAGGACGAAGAGAAAGGAAGTCGAAGGGCCACATACGATTCAGCTGAGCATCGCGCAACTCACATAGAGGACGAAAAGAGTACGAGAGGCTGAAGCCCCATACGTGCGCCATTTTTATTCAAATATCACCGCAGAGCACAGCATCTCTGTCGTTTCGCCCCCCCGCAGTGCTCCTTCCTCCAGTGAGCTTACACGGCGATTTCTTTTCGTTTTGTTGCTTCTTTTCTGCTCTCTTCTGATCGTTCGTTCGGCCTACAAGTGCGGTGAAAGACAGACCACGGAAAGGAAGTAAAGAAGACATAAGAAAAGAACCAAGGGAAGCCAACACAAATGCCTATTGTACCTCGCCAAGGCCGCAAGGGGGGAAAGATCTCCTCTTCGCCGGCGGTAGCGGCGGCTGACTCGCCCGGCACGGTGTCGCCAAGCTCGCTGCCGCCGAGTGGCGCAGCCGCGGCCCTGCCAACCGACCCGAGCACCACGCTGCAGTTCAACATCGAGGCGCTCATGGGCAAGAAGCGCCGCAGCCCCTCCAAGAACAAGACGGCCGTCGCAGGTGGCAGCAGCAGCACTCGCACGAATGAAAACGGCACCTCGGCCACCGCAGCAGGCGGTAGCGCAGACGCAGCCGGCAACAGCACCGACAGCGCCAGTGCAGTGGGCGGCTCGACCGCCACTCCACTCACCGCCGCCACTGCAGCCGACAACGCCGGCGCAATTTCCCCAGCCGGCGCCGACTCGAACGTCTTCAAGTTCGACCTCGATGCGATCGCGCAAGTTGGCCAGGGCGTTGTCCTTGGCGGCAACAAGGCGGTGCGAACGGATTCGCACAAGCCGACCTCCGACGCGGTCACGGTGTCGAAGAAGCTGGGCGAGCTCATCGAGGCGCAGAAGACCGCCTGCGTCAACGGAGCGTCCCCCGCTGCCTCGGGTGAGGTGGCAGGGCTGGCGGAGGCGGCGTCGCATCAGGTGCTGCTCCTGCAGCGCTCATTTGCAGCGCTGCGCCTCGCCGTCGCGGTCAGCCGCCAGGGTAGCGAGAAGGTGCTAGTGGTGGTGCCACACTACTCGGACGTCGCGGATGTGGCTGCCGCGCTGCGTGCCCTGAGCCCCTCCAGCAGCCCAGTCGGGGAGCTGACGGGTCAGTCCTTCAGCGGAGAGACGAGCACGGTGCTGTGGGTCACGGACGTGGACACCGCACTGGTGTACCTGACGACGCAGCGCGGGATGGCGCCGTTCACGCACCTCGTGCTGCCGAACCTGAGCCGCATGAACCCGCTTCTCTCCTATTTTCTGTGGGGCGTGCGGGAGCGTGTGTACCGCCAGAGCGCCAACCTCGACGTCGCCGCGCCGCCGCTGCACCTCATCGTGTGTGTGAGCGGGTCCATGACGCAGCGCATGCAAGCCTTCTTTGCCAATCAGACCGTCGCCACCCTCGACACGCAACCAGCGCAGGCGCTGACGGAGTTCTCCTACGACGAGGCGAATGCGCTGGCCGAGGTGGATGTGCTGGATGTGGCGATCGATGCCTCCGGAAAGTACCCCGGGCCGCACCGCAAGATCGTGGACCACGCCGTGCAGGTTGCCGCGGCGTTGGTGCGCCGCATCCTTGCCGCCTCGCCGGCCTGCCCACAGGCTATTTACGTGCTCACCGGCGACTCCCGTGAGATGGTGGATGCGCTGCACAAGGAGCAGCTCAGCGACACTACGATCTACGCCGGCCGCTTCCCCTCCAAGGAGGACAGCGCCGCGGCCCCGTCAAAGCACCGTGTCTGCGTCCTGCACTCCGTAACGGCCTTCACCAACTACAACAACGAGGACGCCACGTTTGTGCTCGACATGGGCACGACCCGTCGCGTGGCCTTGCAGAACAAGTCAGAGGGCTTCATGGCCTCGAGTGCGTCGGAGTGGGCGTCCAAGGCCGACGTCGAGGAGCGTAGGCGGATGATCGGTTCGGCCTTGCCGGGGGCGTACATCGCCGTGTACCCGCCCGCCGCAGAAGCTGTACTGCCCAGCACGGAAGCCGCGCAGCCCACCGTCTACGAGGTTGAGGACGCGCTGCTGCAGTGCTCGCGTGCCCAGCTGCCGATCGAGCACGCGAATCAAGAGATGGTCAGCCCTCTCGACGCGGAGAGCCTGGAGCAGGTGAAGCACAGCCTCTCCGAGAAGTGCTTCATTGCGAACCTGTCCGACGTCAGCCTCACCTTTACCGGCGAGATCGCGTCGCGCTTGCCGCTGGAGGTGGACCTGGCACACATGGTGATCAACTGCTGTGCCTTGGGCCACAGCGAGGCGGGTGTCGTCGTGGCTGGCGTGTGCGCACTGCCCTATCGCTTTCCCTCCGGCGAGTCCGGCGAGGCCTTCGCGGCGTGGAAGAGGTGCGTGCTGGATTCCCGGCAGGAGTACGCTGGCGAGATCGCCAGTCAGAGCGACCTTCTGGCTGACGTCCTCGTTTTCCTGGAGTGGTGGCGGCTCAAGGCGAGTGGGGCCTCGACGCAGGCACTTGTCTCGAAGCTGCAGGTGAAGGAAGACCGCCTGGAGCACATTCGCACCCTCATCACGTACCTTCGCGTGCAGGTGTCTGACTATGTCTTTGTCGACGACTTGGAGGATGCGGCGACTTTGACAGCCGTTGCTCGCAGCATCAAGACGAATGCGTCTATCTTTACCTTCTTCGAGACGGTGGCCCTGGCGCGCCGGCTCTTCTTCGTCCGTGACGCTGGTTCGATCAACGTGAAGGACCGTGCTGGCGCGCTGGTCTTTGTGCGCACGGCGAAAAAGGTGGTGCCAAACATCGCGAGCCCCAGCGCCGTCGCGTGGGAGTCCGGTGCCGCGCTGGTCGCCGTGGATCTGCGCAACCTCGCGAGCACCATCACGTGTGCGCGTGTGTCGGCGGTCAATAACACCTACCTATTTGCGGCCCTGCTGCTTCTCTACCCGCAGGTGGAGTACTCGGCGCCGTGCGAAATGCCGGCGAAGGGCGGCCGCGTCGTCTTCTTCGGCATCACCTGCAACCGCCAGATGAAGCGCTTCCGCGTGAGCATCAACGAGGCAGCACAGATCCTCGACTTCCGCGAGAAGTGGAACCGCGCGCTGGGCTACCTGCAGGCACTGCGGACCGCCAAGAAGCCCATCTCGCGCCGCAAGTTCAACTTCATGCTCAAGGAGTCGGATCGCCATTTCGATCTCGAGGAGCTGCGGGCTGATGTCCAGCGTGAGCTGCAAAACCTCGTGACCGAAATCGAGGCAGCCGAGCATCAGGCCAGCTTCACAACGCAGGGCGTGCATTGCCTTGCGCCGAAGCAGGTGCTCGACCCGGTCGACGGCGTAGAGGCTTCCGATGTCGACGTCACACGAAAGTTTCACGATGGCGAGCTGTGGACGGCGGCATCCTCGCCGACGACGGACACGCCTGCGACGCTGACCGGTGCTGTCGGGACGACCCTCTCGACCACTGCACAGTCGCCCGTGCTTATTTTTCCGACGTCCGCCGCGACGGCCCTCATCATCGATGACGACGACGAGGATGATGATGTGGAGGTGATGGGTGACTTGTACCTGAACATGAACGGCCCGATCATCGACGACGACGACGACGAGTAAGCGTAGCTGCATTGTGCAAGGAAAGGCAAACACACACACACACACACACACACACACAGGTGTGTATACATTATTGCACTGCTTCCAAGTAATGTTCGGGCAAATGCTTCCTTGTTCGTTTCTTCTCATTTTTTTTTTCCTTTGTGTTGTCCTAATTGTCTGAGTATTGATTCTTTTTTTTTTTTTTATGTGCGGTGGTGCTTCTTGGCTTTGTGGCGTTTGCTTGGGTATTCGTGTGTGTGCTTTCTCAATCGTGTGCGTGTGTGTGTGTTTTGGCCTGTATAGGTTTTCGCCTTTTGTTGAATAGGTGGTGTCATCTTCGTCGATGTGCCTGTGGTACAAGTATGCGATTGGTCCTCTAGTAGAAAATAATAAAAAAAAGAGGTAGTGGGGTTGAGTGCGGAGTAAACAAAAGTTAGCAAATGTGTCCTTTCTCTGCCTGCGTGCTCCTGTGTAGCTGGTCTGACATGTGACTGTGAGCGCATTCCGCTTTTTTTTTTTCTATTTGTGCAGTTGGTATTTGTATTTCTGAGTAAAGTCGAGCGCGCTTCCAGCCACCCTGTAACCTCCGAAAAATAACCAAAAATAAAAAAACAACAACATATTTCTGGTGGTCTGCGAAGAGAATGCATCGTCTTCTTTTTTTTTTTGTTTCGTTTTGTAAAAAAAAAAGGTTTTGTTTTGTTCAATACGCCATCTCGGCGGCGGAAATTGGATTGTCGGGGAGAGAGGAACTGTGTGAGGACAACCAAGAAGAACCATCGTTCTCTTCGGCGTTTTTGCTTTGCTTTCTGCTCTAAAAAAATTGAAGTCCGCATGGCGTTGCGTGCACGTCCGTCTTGTTTTGTTCACTTTTTTTTTTTGTGTGCTCGCTTGTTTTGATCAAACCAGCTCTTTAGTTCAGCATTGCCAAGCAAAGCTAACAACAACAACAACAAAAGCCAACTAAAAATAACAGAATACGACATCTGGAAAAGGACCATTTTAGGAAGAGAAAACGCGCACTTCAGAACAAAGGGACACCTGCTTTTCTTTCACTCCTGTTTGCGTTCCTGTTTTTGCGCGTCGCGGGTGTGGTGTGTGTTACGCCCACCGGGTGGACTCGATTGACACAAACCTACCGTCACACGGGCGCTCAACACACAGCTTTCCAAGCGCGAAAAAAATAACCCCGAGGGTTTTGCTTTTTTACCGATGCATCAGCCCTGCGCTTCGCAGCAGACAATCGCTCAAGCAATATTGTGAGCCAAAGCTTTGCCGCCACCTCTCACTCCTATCGTCTTCCATTCCTTTCTGTTGTACGATTCTTTGTGTTTTGAGTGGAAGAACTAGTGTAAAAACGCTTGAGAGGAACACACGTATATATAATACACACACAAAAACAAACAAACAAATAAACGCGAGGTACTAGCAGAAGATCATTTGCTCTTGAATAGCTTCTTTGCGATGGAGACCAAAACGAATCCCACCATGACGCGGAGACGCCAGCGCCGCCCTGACCTGGAGAGCACCTTCGACATCCCGGCAGACTTACAGCATCTCATCTCACGTGTGGGTCAAAGACTTCTACGCTGTGCTGAAAAAGACGCTTCGCAGGCGTCTGCCGTCACAGCGAAAGTTATCGGCATCGCAGACAATGCGCTTCAGGAGCTTCTTCAGCCCTCCCTCACGCCAGCGCAGCAGCTACACGCCATCTCGAAAGTTACAGGAGCATTGAAGGACATCTCAAAGCCACAGCTCAGTGCCATTCTCACCACGACTTCTGGCGAGCTCTACGAATGGGGCCGCACGTTGGCCTTGGAGGCTGTCGTGCCTCTGCTGCTGGACTGCCGGGTGCGCTATCTGCATCGCGCTTTGATGACGCTTTTGCGCACCCTCTTACCCTCGCCTGATGCGTCCACCCAGGCTGTTGTGCGAGAGCTGTACATTACACACGTGTTGCGGCGCACCGACGCCAGCACGATAGCATCGACGATTTGCGAGCGTGAGGGTTCTTCGGGTGCTGCTGCTGCTGCTGGTGCTGCTGCTGCGGTCTACTTCCCTGCCGTGCGCGACGACGCGGAGAGCAGCGTGAGCGCCTCCCGCGACGCCGTACTGAGCTTTCTCAATTCAGTGGATGGGCTGACAAGCACGCTTATGCCGATGATGCCGTCTGTCTTTAAGGACACATTTATGGAGGTGCTGCCGATGCTGGCGGCGTGCTTTCAGTGGGTCGTAGTGAACGCGACGAGCCACAGCCGTTCCCAAGTGGGCACCTCGGGCAAGGGCCGCGCTGCGGTAGCATCGCTGGCATCAGGGCTTGTCGGCAGTGAGGAAACCGTTGCTGCTGAGGAGAGAGAGGGGGAGGAGGAGGAGAGGGATGGCAACGTAGGAGCGGACGCCCTAGAGGAAGAAAACAAAGGCTCGAGCACAGGGCGGAGTGGTGAGGTGTGGGAAGCGCAGCAGCCCGCCGCTGTCGGCGCCACGGTCTTTGGCGAGGACCTTGAACACATTCGCTTCTGCGTGCGCGTGGTGGCGACCTACATCCACAAGTACATGGACGCGCTGACCTCCGCTATGGTGTCCGGCACCGCTGAGGACGACGTGTCACGGCAGCTGGCACGTTTGCTGCAGCCCACAGTGGTGATGCTAACTTCGCCCATCTTTCCCAAGGACGTGCTGAACGCCGTGGGACTCTTGGTGGCCTCCATCTTGACAGTGCGCACCTGCGACGCGTGGCTGCTGTCGGCCGTCTGCGTGGCGCTGCGTGATGTCGTAGCGGCGGCTGCGTCTCCGATTGCCGCTGCAACTGCTGACACGGTAGTCGCCGCCACCAGCCCGTTGTCGTTGGCAGAGCTCTTTGCGCGTGCTGACGTGGCGCTCAGTGTGGTGTGTGCTGCACACCCGCGCGTCGCCGCCGAGGCAGGCAACGGCGCCGGAGCGATGGCACTGCACGACCTCTTCACCGCATTCACTCCTAACGGCTGCTTTGCGCTTCTCAAGGGCATCCTGGCTCATGTATCCTCACCAACCCGGGGGGATTGGTTGTCCTTCGGCGTCCTGTTGTGCCCTCACAGTGGCGGCGAGGACGAAGCTGCGGATGGGGTGGTGTACAGTGTTATTCTGCCCGCGGCCAAACAGTTCTGCAACATGGTGCAAGAGCCGGAAACACGCTTCATGGCGATCCAGACGGTGGACAGTGTCGTGCGGCACGTTAGCGCTGTGTTAAGCACGGCCGCCGCGGCATTGAGGCGATCAGGTCAGGCGTTAGGGAAGGACGCTGGCGTGTGCGGGCCAGCACGCGATCACCTGGCCTCTCTCTGCGTCTCCACTGTCCCCCTGCAGGCAATGTTGGCCTTCTCCACACAGCTCATCATGGCCTTGTGGGATGACGGCACGCAGCAGATGTCCGGTGCTCTCTACGGCACCTACAACGAGATTCTGAAAATCAGTGAGGCACTGCACCAGTGCGGCGAGGAGCACCACCACGCGGCCGTTACATCGGCCGATAGGGCTCGTGCGGAGGTAGACACAGCCGTGACGTTGGATCAGATCTTGGACGTGCAAGCGGAGCGACGGGGCAAGTACCACGCCTTGCTGGGGCACCTGTCCATGATGCCATTGGAGAGCTTTCTGGCGGTGCTGCAGCGCCACTATCGCTGCGAGTCGGCTGTGTCCGACGCCGTGGCCGCCTTTTCGCGGACGCTGCTGGCTGGCGCCAGCAATCACAAAATCGGCAACGTCGCCGGGGATGTGTTTGCGCAGCTCGCACGTGCCCTCAACAGCCCCTCCTCCAGCGCTGCCCTCGCCAAACTTAACGGAAGCAGCAGGAGGGAGACCGTGGCGGAGGTACTCAGCGCAGGTATACTGCGGCCATTAGCGCGGGCGATCACGGAGAGGAGCTACGTCACGGTCTCCTCCAACGTGAGCGAGGCGGTGAACATCTCGCACATCACTGCCCACTTTGTCGCACCGCTGGTGAAGCACGATGCCACCTTTTTGCAGTTCATTCTGTCTGCCATTGTCCAGTCGACTCCCGCAAGCGAGATGGCGCCTGCCAGGTCAGGGGAGGCACACAAGTGCGAGCGGGTGGAGCAGGGCGTCGTCGAGGTGCTTTCCCGTGCACGCGGGGTGGGCGTGGACATTACACCGTACGTCGCACCGGGGACCACCGTGTTGCGTGTACTGGAGGCCAGCACGCACAGCCTCAACTACGACGTGCGCAACAGTGCGCTGTGTCTCTGCGTTCTCGGCACCAAAAAAATCCAAGCGGTGCAGCCCTGGCAGCTGCAGAAGGTGGAGGAGTACCTCGTCTTGAACATGCACCTCGGCGGCGACAGCACCGCACGCAAGGGGCTCCTTGAGATGTTAAGGAAGTGGGTGCGCCGCTTGGTGGAGAGCTACACGAGCAAAGGAGGCAACACAGCCGCGGGTGACGCCGCTAGTGCGGTGAAGGCGACAAAGAAGCCACGGAACGAGGGAACGGGCGGGGTCGTGCCTCAGCCGTCTGAACCGTCGGCGGATGCACTGGAGCTCGGCACTCCAGCGTACCGTCACGCCGTGGCGCAGCACTGCGTGCGAGTGGCGGAGATATTTGCGCAGAACATCGGCGTAAACCTGCGCGCCAGTGCGGGCTTGGCGGTCGAGCGGCGCGTGACGGCGATGATGGGGTACGTTGTTCTCGTGCAAAGCCTGCGCGCGGTCATGCAGATAGAGGCCGAAGAGGCAGACTCTCCAATGGCGAACGGAGGCGGTGGCCAGTCTATCCGTACGCTTCTCCACCCATGCGTGGTGCCTGCCCTCATCGCGACCCTGTCGGATGGCTGGTCACAGGCTCGGGACAGTGCACGGGATCTGCTACATCTCTTCTGTGAGCTTGTCCCAGCAGACGTGTTCTCGGAGGCTGGGGAGGTCAGCGGTGAGGCCGCGTCCTCTCTTGCGCTGATCGAGCGCGCCCATCATGACTTGCTGAAGGCGCAGACTTACCGCAACGCAGAAGGAGCGGTGCAGCGCTTTTTGCTCTTCTCCACCCGCTCCTCCGAGTCTCTGGCGAGGGTGCGCGACCACCCAGAGCAGGAGTTGTGTCGCCTTGACGCGTTACTCTCGGCGGAGCGCGGGTCCGTGGAGGAAAAGTGCGCCGCCATGAGCGCGATGCGTGGGAGCTCGGCGTACGCCTACATTCAGGCCAACCCGCTTCACGGCTCATTGTCTCTGTGTGCGGAGCTGCTGGGCTGCGCGGCCGTCGTGGAGCGGCAGCTGTCTCTTTCGGCGGTGAAGGGCGACACTGCTGCCGTGCGTGGCGCTGTCCTAGGCCAGGCGTGCACAAACCTTCTACGGTGCTGTTGCGTGGTGTTGCGCACCTGCAGCTCCCTCGTTGGCACGGAGACGGTGACCGGCGGTGGTGCAGCAGCGGCATTGGCGGGGAGTGAGGTGGTGGACTGCCGCGGCCACGTGTACGACCGCAGCCGTCCTGAGGCGGAGTCTGTCATGCGCGGGGTGGTGAACAACACGTGGCTCAGCATGCGCGTCGCGACATCCGCGATCGAGCGCATTCTAAAAGTCCGCGCCGTACAGCTGCTGCCCTTCGACGAGGTCCGCACCGCCGCCTACGAGCTCGTGCACGCGCTGCTGCTCACGAAGCACAACGGCGTCATGCGGTGCGTGCGTGAGGCGCTCAAGGCCTTGACATCCACACTTGTCCGCTCCCGCACGCCACAGTTTTACCAGCTGCCTGCCGAGCTGCTGAGCTTCCTGCTGGGCCCAGAAGGGGTGACGTCGGGCGATATGGCCCGCATGCTGCGACGCAGCCAGGGCCTACCGCACGCCATCTTGGCCGTTCTGGAGGCCGAGGACACGGCGGTGCCCTACTGCCTTTTCCCAATCGCCATGCGGCAACTGATCCGCGTCGCCCGCGGCGACGTTCCTCTCACTGAAGGCGCCACCAGCCCGTTCAGCAACCTGGGCAACACCCCAGATGATGTGCGGCGCAGCCAACGCTCGAACGCGCTGAATGTGCTGAAGTTCATCTTTGAGGACAAGGTGTTTGCCGATCGCGTGGTGGCGCATATTGAGGAGGCCTTCTCGCTAGCCACGGAGGGATTCCACGATGCCAGCTGGTACACCCGCAACAGCTCTTTAATGCTTTTTTCTGCCGTTATCCACCGCTTTGTCGGCGAGCACCCCTCCACCGGCGGCTCAGGCGTGAACACGTCGTTGCACGATGTGGCAAAGCGCACTCCACGCGGCGTGGCCTACGCCTACGCGGAGCTGACGAGAGGCAACGGGCTTGTCGGCGATGAGGCGGGCGGGTCGGCTGCCAGCCCTGAGGTGAACGTCGCCCTCTTCCCTGTTTTGCAGCTCTTGTCCATGCTCTCTCCTGATCCGCCGCATCTCATCACAAAGGCCAGCCACAGCGAATGGGACGACACGTCGCGCATGTCCGCAGCGGTGATGAGGTGCGCAGCATCACCCAGCTTGATGGTGCGCTCGGCCAGCGCGGTCGCGCTGTGCTGCCTCGTGCCCATCGCATCCCTCGCCAGCGTGATTGCCCAGACAAAGCGTGGGCTGTTGCTGTCGTCTTGCGATGCAGCAACACAAGATGCCCACAGCGAAGGCAGCGAGGGTCACTTTGCACGGAGGACAGAAAGTGGCGGCGGTTTGAACGCGTGCCACGGCGCGTTGCTGCAGCTGCTGCAGTTCCACGCGCAGTATGTCGGGACCCTGCGCCGGCACTACAGGCAGAAGCGGAGCAGCTACGCCACCCCCGCCGTGGCCGAGTCCGTTTGCCACGCCATCTGCGAAGCGGTGCTCGCGTGCCGGGCCGTCCTGGTGAAGGCCTGTGGCGTCTGTCCGACGGTTGCCGCTGCCCTATTTGCCCTGTTGGCCGATTTGGTGTACTATGGGCCGCAGCAGCGCCTCACAGAGGAGCAGCAGCACACACTTCGCGCGCTCTGTGTCGCGTCGCTGGAGGCCTACGTGCTGTCTAACAAGGGTGTGTTGGAGCGTGGTAGCGTGATGGAAGGCGCCAGTGCGGTGATTGTCTTCACAGCCGCGCAAAACGGCGCCGCGGTGGGTGCGTGGACGGCCTCGGAGCAGCGGCGTGTGGCTGAGGTGCTTCATTTTGAGGCCGCTAACCTGGCCATTCGTAGTGGTGAACACAACCTCATCTCGTGGATCGCGGCGCAGCTGCTTCACTACGCTGACGGCAGCGGTGCTCTTCTGAACCCAGCACGAGTTGCTTGTGTTCTCCAGGTGCTGGCCGACGACGTGCACTGCAATTTGTCTCCTTTGGTGTTTCAAACCCTCACTGAGTATTTCGGCACGAGCGACAAAGCGACTGCGGCGCGCATCGGCTGCCTTTCGTGGGGACAGCTTGTCGCCCACCTGCGCTTTGCTGCCACAGCCACGGCACTTTTGAAGCCTTCCAGCGATGAGGCCGAGGAGCATCCTTCGTCCTCCGCGTTGGCGACGACTCCGAAGCCCGCCGCAGCAAATAGCCCTGCCGCGGTTCATGTGCTGTACGAGACTGTTGTCGCCCTCCTTGCTGCAGCAGACGACGCGGCCGACGCCGAAAGTTCTCTGTGGCACAACTCAGACGTCTGCAGCGCCGCGTTGGATTTTGTGGCGTCGTACGACATGCACGCGACGGATGCGCACGCTATCTCGCCACGTGTGGCGCGCATCCTCGCGCACTACGCGGCGTCGGAGCAGCCGCTGGAGTCGCGTCTGGCAGTGGTGAAGGCCCTGCACATCGCACGGCCCTTTCTGCGCCGCAGTGTGATCAGCTCGTCCACCACCACGCCCAACTGCCCCGCCAGCGCAGTGGAGCTGCTTGTGGTCTTGTTGCGGTTGCTGGTCGACGACACGTCGAATATTCGCGAGGCTGCGTCTACCATCTGTTCCCACTGCTTGTGGGGACCGGAGGATGCTCCTCGCGACCAAGTGTCGTGCCTGCTGGCTGTGGTGCGTCTTCTTCGCCAGCTGCAAGTAGCCGGCCAGCTGCAGAGCGCGGCGACGATGAAGGCGATCATGTCGGTCATGGAGGATACAAGCAATGACGTGGCAGCAAAGGACGATGAGGCCAACGAGGAGGAGAAAGACGGCGATGACGACGACAGCGAGGAGGATGTTCTATTTCAGAAGGAAGCGGCCAACATGTTTGCGGAGGAGACGGTTCTGTTGTGTCTCTGTGGGTACATCTTTGGCAACGACAGCAGCGAGAACGTTGCGGCGGCATGTCGTAGCTTTTCGGTGTTTGATAGTTTTTTGTGGTAGTGTGTAAGACGCATGCGCGTTCTTGCATCCCTGGCCTGAGTGCCATTCTAATTTAACGCTGTTAGGCGCTCGACTGAAGGGTATTATCTCTAATGAAAAGCTACACTTTTTTGTTGCTGATTTGTTTGTTTAATGAGGAATTTGCTGAACATTGGTTGTAGCGGCATTTCTTTCTGTCTCGGAATAACGGGTGTTGTTTCCTTTTTTAACTCAACGTGTAAGTTACGCTTAAGCTGTCAGATTTCCTTTCGGTTTTCTCTTTTTACCCAAATAATAAGAAAGAAATCCAGTTTGTCTTCTTAGCTTACTTGGGCCAGTTAATTTAACCCAGTCCAAAAACTTTGGGTGCATACTATAGTAGTGCCTCTTTCGTGAGCCATTGCAGTGCTGTTAAGTCTCGCTTTTGAGGCGACGTTGTCCTCGGATTAATATTTGCGACCTGAACGTGCAGGTGCCCCTGTGCGCATTCATGACCCGCCGCTAAGAACAACCGCCAAAGAAGATGTTTTGATGCTCACACATCCCAACAACTCGATACGAAAGCAAAAGTAAAAAAAAAAAAGTATTAAAAGCTGTGATGTCCCTCCTGCACCTTTTCTTTCCCCCCTTGTTTCACTGCATCACCTCTATTTTCTTCACATGATTGAAAACAACAACCAAAAAATCCTATGGCGAAAAAGAAGCCACGCCCTGAGGAGGAAGCCCACTCAACAAAAAAGACTTGCACACATACATAAAGACACACACGCACACACACACAAACACACAAGCGCAAATGTTGGGATGGACGGCGCTGCGGCGGACTGCGTCTCTCGCCTGTTCCTCTCCTGGTACAACCTCGCGTGCGGTGGTTGTGCGGCACAGCGTGCCAACTTACGCGTCAGTTGCAACGGCAGCTTTCGTCTCGCCTGCCTTGGTCTCCCAGGTACGAAGGCTTTCCAGCACCACGTCTCTCTTCAGCGGCACGTTCCACTACCGCAAGAATCGCGTTGCCGCCGAGGACGCGATCGACCCGCTCACAAAGCCGTCCGTCATCGACAAGGGTGCCCTGCACGTTGTCTCCGTCCCCATTGGCAACCTGAAAGACTTCACCCTGCGCGCTCTCGACGTGCTGCGTGGAGTGGACTACATTGTCACGTCGGACCGCCCCGCCACCAAGACGTTGCTGGACCTCGTAAACGTGCCGAACCAAGGCCGCTTGATTCACTACAGTCGCAGCAACCGCACGGCAACACGGGAGAAGCTCGTTGAGCTGCTCAAGGGCGGCCGCAGCATGGCCCTCGTCACGACGAGCGGCACACCGTGCGTGGGCGACGTGGGGGGCGAGTTAGTGCAGGAGATGCAGCGAGGCGGCATTCGCGTGACGGCCGTGCCTGGCGCGTCCGCGGTGATGGGTGCGCTGGCCGTGTCGGGGCTCACAACGTCGGCGTACGAGTCTCGCAGCAACAAGGGTTCGAATGAAACGGGAACGGAGGAGCGTCTCATACCCCAGCCATTTCAAGATGGTTCCTTCTTCTTCGGCAACGTCCTGCCCGACTCGCACGGCGCACGTCTTCGTCTCCTGCGTGCGGTGGTGGCGCCGGCAGCATTCCCATGTGTTTTCTACGAAGTGCCGCGCCGGCTTTTATTGGTGTTGCAGGACATCGCGGCAGTGATGCCGCACCGCCGCGTGTACGTGACTCATGAGCTGACGAAGCTGAACGAGTCCCTGCACGCCGACACCGCGGAGCGTCTTGTGGCCTTCTACCTCCGCCAAGAGGCGCAGCTGCTGCTGCGCAAGGGCCAGCTGGTGGTGGTGGTCGCCGGTGCGGGCCCGGTAGAGACGGCGGCGTGGCTGGCGAAGGAATCCGTCAAGCGGCAGCGGCTGCGCCGTCCGCTGCGAGAATTGATGACGCCATCGACGAGCACACTGAAAAAGGACGGTGCAGGGACGTGTCACGCAGCAGCACCGTCAGCGGAGGCGATTAAGGGGAAGAGAGTGACGACACGCCTGCAGCGCGGACGAGCCCGCCTGCAACTGCGCCGTGAGCGGCGAAAGGCAAAGAGGGCGACTCTTATCCGTGCGATTGAGGCGGAGCAGGAGCGGCTGCGGATGAACCTTGCCATCAACCGCAGCGATGCGGGGCGTCTCGATTAACTCTGCTGAAGTCGCGCGCGCGCGGAACTACTTGACATGCTCGGGCTTCTTCGCCATCGATTGCGCGGGCTAGTGAGGGGGGCAGGCGTGTAGTAGCAGCAGCAAAAAAGAAAACAGAGGAATAAGACACACACTGATTAACACGCGCTTTCGCTGCTTCAGTGGGATGCAGGTTTTTTTTTTTTTTTTTGCGTCCCTTCGTGACCCACATGCAACTGCTTCTCTAATATATAATTGACTCTTTACAGACAGGAATTGTGTGAATCCTCGCTTAACTGGTAAGAAAAGTAACGCCGCACGGCATTTTGACAAAGGATAGAGACAATGAATAACAAAGGGGACAACACTTGTCGTTATTTTATCAAGTGAGCGTTGCTTCTACTCTTCTTTTCGTTTGCATGGAGAACAATCTCCACAATCGCCCATAAGCTACGCTCTCCCCAATGTTTTTTTTTTTTTTACTGGTGCATGTTTGCCTAGCATGCAACTCCGACTCTTTCACTCTTCTCTCCTCTCTGCGTTGTATCGATCTGCCTGTACCCCCTTTACTACAACACTGCACGTGCAATGTACCACACACACACACACACACACACACACACATATACGCCGTCTTGCCGCGTTTTGTGTTATTGCTTTCTTTACTTTTGTTGATTACCCTCCAGGTCTATAAGCCCGCATCTATTTAAGTCGACTGTGAATTCGTTGTAAAGCCGAAAACAAAAAAATACATTTTTTTTTCTCACAAGCTTTATTATTATACACTTCCCCGTCAGACACGCGTCAAGCTCCTTTTTCTTTTTTCTATATACATCTTCTGTTTCCTCCTAGCTTTATCCGGCCTCTTCGTGAGCATTAGCTTTCTATTTATACCTACAAGCCAAACGCTTTTTCCAAACACGTGTTTGCACGTCCAGGAAAGAAGAGAATCCCTTCCAAGAACACACTTTTGTGCCAAGAAAAAACAACAACAACAACAAACAAACACAAAGCTAGTCCTTGCTTCAACATGTCGAACGATCTCGGTATCATCGGCCTCGGCGTCATGGGCGCCAACCTTGCCCTGAACATTGCCGAGAAGGGATTTAAGGTAGCCGTCTTCAACCGCACGTACGCCAAGACGCAGGAGTTCCTGAAGGAGCACGAGAAGGAGCCGTTTGCGGAGAACCTGAAGGGGTACGAGACGATGAAGGACTTCTCCGACTCGCTCAAGAAGCCGCGCAAGGCGTTCATCCTGGTCATGGCCGGCGCCGCCACCGACTCCACCATTGAGCAGCTGAAGGGCGTCTTTGAGAAGGACGACATCATTATTGATACGGGTAATGCGAACTTCAAGGACCAGGACAAGCGCGCGGCTCACCTGGAGAGCTGCGGCCTGCGCTTCCTCGGCATGGGCATCTCCGGCGGTGAGGAGGGCGCCCGCAAGGGTCCGGCCTTCTTCCCCGGTGGCACGCCGAGCGTGTGGGAGGAGGTGCGTCCGATCGTGGAGGCTGCCTCGGCCAAGGCGGAGGACGGCCGCCCCTGCGTGACCTTCAACGGCAAGGGCGGTGCGGGCTCCTGTGTGAAGATGTACCACAACGCCGGCGAGTACGCGATTCTGCAGATCTGGGGCGAGGCCTTCAACGCCTTGACGGCGCTTGGCTTCAACAATGACGAGGTCGCCGACGTCTTCCAGGCCTGGAAGGATGAGGGCTTCCTGCACTCCTACATGCTGGACATCTCCATCGCCGCGTGCCGCGCCAAGGAGGAGGCGGGCAACTACCTGTCGGAGAAGGTGAAGGACCGCATCGGCTCCAAGGGCACCGGCCTGTGGTCGGCGCAGGAGGCGCTGGAGGTGGGCGTGCCGGCGCCGTCGCTGAACATGGCCGTCATCTCGCGCGAGCTGACCATGTATAAGGACGAGCGTATCGCCAACGCCAAGGCCTTCCCGCAGTTCCCGACTGGTCTGGGCCACACGTCCAAGGACAAGAGCCCCAACGCGCCGGAGGTGAAGCAGCTCTTCCACGCCGTGGCGCTCTCCATCATCGCGAGCTACGCGCAGATGTTTCAGTGCCTGCGTGAGCTGGATAAGGTGTACGAGTTTGGCCTCAACCTCCCGGCCACCATCGCGACCTTCCGCGCGGGCTGCATCCTGCAGGGTTACCTGCTGAGCCCGATGACGAAGGCCTTCGAGGCGGACCCGAACCTGCCCAACCTGATGGACGCCTTCACAAAGGAGATTGGCGAGGGCCTGCAGGACTACCGCAACATCGTCGCTCTGCTCACGACGAGCACGGCCGTCTCCATGCCGGTGCTTCTGGCTTCGCTCGCGTACATCAACGCCATGTACCAGCCCGTGCTGCCCTACGGCCAGCTCGTGTCGCTGCAGCGTGACGTCTTTGGGCGCCACGGCTACGAGCGTGTGGACCGGGAGGGCCGCGAGTCCTACAACTGGCCGGAGATGCAGTAGAGGAGAAGGACATCGCGTGCTGTTCATTTTATCCTGCGATGATACGAGTGAGCGACTCTAGCTTCTCTTCTTTTTGCCTTTTCTTTTTTAAGGTGAACTTCACCTCCGCTGAGACAAGGCAAGCAGCTTCGCTCGTTCTCTTTCCCCTCCTCTTTCTCTCTCACGGATTTATCTTCTCTTTTGTTTAATTATTATTATTTTACCGAGTTCACTTTGTGCGAGAAGAAGAATGGATGCGTCGCGGCCCTTTTTTTAGAGCTCGGTACGCCCGAGCAGAGACATACGCAGTGAGTCATGTCGCGTCGTATAATCGCCACTCAGTTCCTAGCACCGCAACACCGATTAGCACTCTCTTTTTCTTTCTTTGGTTTCTCGTTCTCTCTCTCGTTTTCATCTCGTCTTGTCGGTGCCGCTATTATAAATATATTCTCCGCTTGCGTACGCACAGTTCATTTGAACAGGCGTGAGATCTTCTCGCGACTCCGCTTGAACGCTAATGGGTTACGTGTAGGTGGAGCCAGGCTTCGACAACGACGCGGCGATGCAAAAAAAAAAATAAATTGAAATGAATCGAGGAAACAAAAAAGAATAGTGCGATAATTTCAGCGTCCTCCGTGCTGCTGAAGGGAGCGAGTCTGGTGTGACATGTCGTATTTCAAGGCTCACTGTGGTAGCCGCTGAGAGAAGGAAAACAAAACAAACAAATATACATGTTTCTTTTTTCCTTTTTTTTCGTCCTTGCTTCTTTTTTTCTTTGCTCGGAGGCACTCCTGGTTTTGTTTTCTTCTGACGTTTTCTTGGATCGACGGGCGGTGCGATACGAAAAAAAGCAAATATGCGACTGGCTGGATTGCTCTAACGTTACTGTGGAGTTTTGTCACTCTGAGCTGCTCAGCTTATTATCCTGGAGGCTTTGAGAACCTCTTTTTTTCTTTTCTATTGGCTCCACTTTCTTTTTGTCGACCTACCCAATTTGTTTTTATTTGTTTTTTTTTTTCTCGCCACACTCGAAAACTCCAACACCGCGTCACCGTCACTTGTTTTTTGTTTCTCTCTTACTTTTGTTTTTGTTCTCTTTCTCTCTGATCATCTTTCAGGTTCAGGTGATATCTTCCCTGACAAACGTTTTTTTTTTTCGTTGATCTATTTCGTCACTTGAGGTGAAGCAAGCGACGTGGGAAACTGAAAAGCAATAAACTGGGAAAAAAAAAGTGGATACGGATAAAAGAAAAAAAAAAGAGAAATAACATGAAGCCAGCAGGCGCGTAAAGGGAAACATTCATGAAGGCCAACGGATTGGGATGTGACCAGCTGTGTTGTGCGGTCCTCTATGTATCTCAACTACGTGTGCCAAAGGGGGGAAGTTTGAGGAAATCAAAGGAGGCGCGCGCACCCATGAGAGTTACCGCCCCTTTTAATACATTTTTTGCCCCCCTGCACTCTGCCCCACAAAAAAAGAAAAAAATATGATGCAAGGCTCCACTCAATTTACTGAATGACTTTTCACTGCTAGAGAGAGGGGAAGGCCAAACAACTAAATCTTTTCTTCTTCACTGGCACGTGAGGGCACTGTTTCATCGCTTCGCTTGCCTCCCTCCACCGTTTGTTCGTTTTGTTCACCAAACTGACGCTCTGCCACTCTCTACTGTTATTTCACCCTCTCCCACTCTCTCTCTCCCTTCGCTACCGCCCGTTCTTTTCATTTTTTCCCCTTGCTCGCCCCCACAGGGAACGCGTCTACGTGCGAGGGCAGGATAGTCTCCATATAAAACAAACAAACAAACACACACTTACATAATTATTATTATTGATTGAAGTCATTACCATTTTTTCCCCCTTTTCATCTCAGAAAGAAGCGAGTGCAAGAGACTCGCTTTCTTGTCCGGGCTCCGCTTAGTTTATTCTTTCTTTTTTTTTCTCGTTCGCTTCTTTTTTCCTCTTAGTGTTTCTTTGCGTACTTTGTGTACTGCGGGGGCTCTGTGGTTATCGACAGCACTGAGCACGTTGCTTAGTCAACAAACAGAGCGTCGTAGGCTGTCGTTATTTATACATATTTTGTACTCGTACTAGTGTCAACGGGTGTACCCATATTCGCGAACAAACTCCAAGCCACTTATCTTTTATTTTAAATTATCATAAAGAACTAGCTTTTACCTCGCACAAACGGGTTTTTCTTTTTTGGGCGCCGTTTTTTTTTGTTTCTCGTACACACAGGTCCTCGCAGACGAGGGAAATAGAGAAACAGCGAACAAACAAACAAAGAGACATACACTATCCCAGCCAGTCGGCGGCAACCACCGCACGCCGCCTCTTGCTTTTCTTCTTCCTCTCTTGCAACGCATTTTCGGTTTTGTTTTTTGTTCCCTGCAGGCATCAAAAGGAAGGTCCGCATACTCTCTGCAATACATCTGGCACAGTTGCGAATCATCCTTGTGCTTGGGGCACCTTCTCTCTTCTACAGAGCAGCGTTCACTCGCAAACGAAATTGCAGCAACTCAATCAGAGAAAAAAAAAAAACTTAGCTAAACTTTGTCTTGTATTTCGAAGGCCTCTGTCTCGCCGATAGCCATCTTTAAAGTAGGGAATATCTAGAGCAAAACATTCCAGACAGGGTATTCGTATCCACAGTATTAAATTTTTTTTATTGTTATTTATTTATTCTCGCTCCGGGATGACCCAGTCAACGTCGTCGCGGTCCGCCTCGCCTGTGCTGGCAAAGGGCGAGCAGCCTTGGATGCACGGCGCTGCTGGTGTGATGGGCGGGTCGGCAGCGATGATGATGTTCTACCCGCTGGACTTCCTGCGCACGCGCATGCACACCCTGCACCAAGGCAGTCGCACCATGCCTCTTCGCTCTGCTCGTGAAATCGTCCAGCAGGAGGGCCTGCGTGGGATGTACAAGGGCATCGGTGTGTCGGTGGTCTCCCACAGTCTAGGTTGGGGCTTGTACCTGCTCACCTTTCGCTCTGCCCAGCAGCGCGTGACGGAGCTGCTGGGCGATCACCTGGGCGATTCCGCTGTCGAGGCGTCTGGCCGCGACTTCCTCAGTGCCTGTGTCGCGTCGACCTTCACAGGCGCCGTCATCACGCCTCTGCACGTCCTCAAGACACGCCGTCAGCTCTTTGACGGGCATCGCATCGTCAACGGGAAGCCCGCGCAGCCGCTGCCGTCGGGCTGGGGCGGTGTCCGTGCCATCGTCCAGCGAGAGGGCTGGCCCGCCATGTTTCGTGGAATCGGCCCACAAATCGTCCTGACGAGCAACACCACGATTCAGGTCACCCTCTACGAGTGGTTCCGCCGCAATTGCTTCACCCAGCACGACGACCCGTCCCCCGTTGAAGTGGCGTTGGCCTCCGCCTTCTCCAAGGCCGTTGCCTGCTGCCTCTTCAACCCCCTCGAGGTGGTACGCACACGCCTGCAGGACCAGCGCAACTACGGCAGCCGCGCATACACGAGTATGTGGGTCGGACTGCAGACCATCTGGCGCAGCGAGGGCCTGCTGGGCATGTACCGCGGGCTCCCGGTCAACGTGGCGCGCGTGATTCCGTCAACCGTGATGGCGTTTGTGCTGTACGAAAAGTGTCTGTGGGCGATCCGCACCACCGATCAAGTAGCCCGTGGTTCCTTGCACGGCACATCGAGCGGCAGCGGCGCCAGCGGTGGTGCTAGCGGTATCGCTTCCGCAAAGCCGCAGTTTCAATAAGGTGCAATCGATGAAGAAAGAAAGAGATATGAAAAAAAAAACTTGTCTGGCATGCAACGCTGTGAAGAAAAGAGCGAGAGGAAGCGAATGGTACTTGACGTAAACGTTGCTGCGTGGTCGTTGAACTTGGAAACCAGATAAATAACGTCTACCTTTTTTGTAATGGTGTCTGACGTGTAATGGACGTTCTGTGACTTCTGCTTGGCAGGAAGCATGTGTGAGACAATGAGTCTCAGCAGGCTGAGTCGTAGCAATACAGAACATGGCCAAGCAGGAGGTGCTGCCAGGGAGAATGCTGTGTGGGAGGGAAGCAGCTGATGCTGTGCTGTGCGCTAAGAGGTTGTGATCCGCCGCTCTTTTTTTTTTTTTTTAATTGTTGATTGGTCCAGCAAGCAGACAAGCAAGAGAGCTACGGATTCAGTAACGCATTGTGAATGGACGCATTTTTTTCTTCGATTTAACTACTAAGAAAAAACCATTTCCTTTCCTGGTTCTTGACTTTCGATTCGTGCTTGAAAAAAAAAAAAAAGAAACACCAGTGATTTTTTTCGACTGTCACTGGTGTCCAGTAGCGCCAAGTCAACATCGGTTCTTCTTCTGAACTCATCCACAGCCATTGTCAAAAGAACAAAATCTCCGTATTTTTTGTTTTTTGTTTTGTGCTGCGTAGAAAGATCACGAAGACGTTTCGCAACATTTTTGTATTCCAGTTTTTCTTTTTTGTGCTCCTTCCTTCCCGTCTTCTTTCAGTTGAGCCGTGCTCCTTTCAAAAAAAAAAAAATCCGTGGAAAAACAAACACAAATCTTTTTCTTTTCTGCGATGCTGCTTTCTTGTTTTTGTGTGTTCGTCGGTGCGTATTTTCCAATGCTCTCTTGTTAACAGAAGTAAATTCATGGGTTCGGCATTTTTTTTTTTTGTTTCTTCCTCTGCCACAGTTTTTGGCCCCGATCACAACTTCACAAAGTCGTCTCGCTAATAAGAAGGGGGAGAAACATAAGGAAAAAAAATGTACTAACAAAGAATTCATAGAGTAGTGAAGAGGGGACGATTTCTCTACACTTCTCCTTGCCATGAGCTATACGAGGGGACAACGTAGGTGACAACTCAAAACACACACGGACACGCACCGCAAAGAAAAGAAAAGCGAGAGAAAGAAAAAAAAAAAGCTCGTTTTATTATTAGCGTTTGACTTTTACTTTTCTTTTACAATCAAAACGCAACTCGTTTCTCAAAAATCTCTTTCATCTTTCACCTCCTTACCCAGGAAAAAGTTCCGGCGACGTTTACCCCTCTCGTTTTTTTTTTCTCCGCGTTGATATGCGAAGCACTACATCTTCACTTCCTTTTTGTTGTTGTTGTGATGTACGACGTGCCTCGTTGACTTGCACTCTTGTATTTTTGTTTTTAACTATCTGTTTGTTGATCTTCCCTTTTCATCGTCTCTCCGCACGTCTGAGCATACCTTTTTATTTTTCTGAAGGAGTGAGGCAATGCCCAGTCGTTGAGCTCGCGTCTGTTTCCTTCTTCTCTTCTTTTATTATTTGTTTATTTATTTTCCGCTTTCGAGTGCTCTCCATGATCCTCCCTTCGTCTTTTTTTGTTACACATTTTCCCTGTTAAAGCTAACTTGACTCGTCTGGTATGTTTATATACAGTAGCCCTTGCTTTTTTTTTCTCTCTCTCAAATTTTGTGATTTTGATCTTCGCGTTTAGCTGCTGAGCTGAAGGGGAATAGAAAAGATAAATGAAGTGTATGTACCTTTTCCCACTATGGAAAGAACGACTACCTTTATTTAAAGAAAAAAAAACACACACACACTACTTGCTACGTCTGCTGCGTGCGGTGTGTGTTGTTTTGGCCTAATATTAAAAAATATATATAACGGTCTCCTATATATATATAAGTAAACCTTAGCCGCAGTGTCCCATCTTTCTTTTTATTTCTTCTGGTTTTATACGTTGTAGGGCGACTGCTATCTTTTGAGGAGGGGAGTGGAATTGGTTAGCGTAGGGCAATAGAGTGCCGACACATTTGAGAAATTTAAACATTAAAGAAAAAGGCAGCGCGAGAAGCATGAGATGTCATGAAGGTGCGGTGGTGTTGGCTTTTTTTTTTTTTTTAAACTACGCTACCGTTGTTTCTTTCGAAGTTAATATGAAAAGGCATTTTTCATTTCTCTCTGACTCAACATCCTTTCCCACTCTCATCTTCCTTATTTCAACATATATATGCATATGTTTTCTCAAGCTGGTTGTTGGTAGTTTCCATTTGAATTTTATAGTTTTTGGCTCCTCTTTCTCACTCTACTGGCATCAGGTTTGTGAACGCGTTCATTTTACTCTAATCCTTTTTTATTCCCTCAATATTGTATTCCTCTTTTGTGCCCTTATTTTTTTCTGATGTCTGTCTCAGCACAAGTGGGCTGTGCTTATGTGACGACAAAAACAAACGAACAAACAACTAAACACACATTTATGGGTAAAAAGAGGGCCTTTGCTTTTTTTTTTTTGGCGCTCTCCCTGAAGGCCGACAAGCGGCACCAGTGATCCTGAAATGAAAAAGATAGCGGGTGCGTGAAACGTACCCCGATATTAATGCAAAGGAAGATGGAAAGAATTTCATGCTACGCGGTACCTACCCTCTCGCCGTGCCTTGAACAATTCGGAGTGCTTTCCGTATTGGTGTAAACTCATGGCAGACACACTAAGGTGTGTGTGTGTGTGTGTGAATGTGAACAGGTCGGGGCTGCGCACGTATGGGATCCACATGAGGCTTGCATTGCTTTCATTCGTATTGAAACTCGCTACTTTCTTTCCTCCTTTCTTTTTTTTTTATGTCGAGAAACAATTAGATTGAGCAGCTACCGGTTGTTGTTTTTGCGGCCAGCCACTCCATGCTGTGAATTCTTGTTATCGAATTGTCTACGCGCTCTTGTTGATCGCAGCAAAAAAACATAAAAGAAGAACAGCAACAACCCGAAAACCCCCAAGCTAACAAGAGAAGCGTTTGAGATCTACGCACCTGCGTTTCTCTCGCTCCTCCCTTTACGGCGCATCGTTTAGAAAACACATCCACACGCCCACCCACACACACACACACACACACACACATAAACAAGGCGACGCTACACTGCATTGTCAATGTCACGTCCACGTGTTGTGGCGACAGGGAAGGTGGTGCAGGAGAAAGGCGCCGCGGATCTCTCCTCCAGCGAGCACACCCAGGTCGCCCTTTCCGCCTTCAGCTTCCTCTTCTCCGAGCTGTGCATCCGCGCTTACACCTTTCCCTCCAAGGTGAAGAACGTGGAGGAGGTGGAGGCTCGCCTGACCTCCCTCGGTGCCCACGTGGGCACACGACTCATCATGCTCTCCTCGGTGCGGGACCCGGTGGACCTGCAGCGCCGCCCGCTGACCATCGACGCTGTCCTCAAGCTGCTGCAGGAGAAGTTGTGGCTGCGCTGGTTCGGCCGCTCCGCCAGCGACATCCAGCGCGAGAGCAACTCAGATCGTTTCTTTCTCTTTGACAGCGACCCACTGGTGCTGAAGTACGTCCATCCCTCACCGGACTACATCGATAGTGAGGGCCGGTGGAACGTCAACTACGCGAGTTTCATGGGAGGCATCATCCAGGGGGCGCTGCTGTCGATGGGGTTCGAGGCGGAGGTGCAGACCTATCATCAGCCGGAGCCCACCAAGCCCCATCAGTCGCTCTTCGTAGTCGCCTTCGCCAAGCACGTGTGGGACCGTGAGCGGAGGATGCGCACATAGGAGACGAGGAAGAATTGTCGATGGCGTGGGGAAACGCGTAAAAAAAAAAAAAATAGGGGAGAGAAGGGGGTGAGACGGAGCTTCGTTGTTGCGCGAACGTCGCTCTTTTAGGGCTTTTTTTTGTTGTCGTTGTCTTCTTTGCTTGCCTTTCGTTGAGGCTTTTTTTTGTGTGTTTACGCTTATTCTGCTCTCAAGAGCGTTGCGGTTTGTGGCCCAGCACTTGAACCACGTGAATTCTTCTTCCGCATTAAAAAAAAAAAAAAAAAGGGATCTCCTCAACTTTGTGTTATTATCTGGAGAGCCGGCGCGGATGCTTCACGCCTCGCTGAATGTGTTGCAGTCGGGCTTTTGTGATGTGGCCATCAGGTAGCTCGTTGAGGAACAGAGACACGATGATCGTACATGCATATATATGTTTTGTTCTGCGAAGTGCTTTGCATTGTTCTCTTGGTTATCTGCGCGTATGAATAACACCTTTTCAGTGAAAAAGTGCACTGGAGACTGCAACTGATCATCTCGTCTTTACAATTTGCCTTCACCTCCTCTTTCCCTCATAATAATCTTCTCCCTTGCAAACTGATAGGGAAAACAAACAAACAGCAACAACAACAATACTATCTTGCACAGCACGACTTCTCGCGAACTGAAGTAAAAAAAAGGCAATTAAGCAGACTCGAATTGAAGCTGCGATCTCATTTATCCTTTGCGTTTGTTACACCCCTTATCACTTCACGTCTTGTCGGTGTGTGTGTGTGTGTGTGTCTGTGTGTGGTTGACTTCAGCAACGACGGCGACAGCAACAGCAGAATGGCTGGCATACTGACTCTCAACCTTGTGCTGCAGAAGTCCAAGGTGGACGACATCCGCCGCATTCAGAAGCTGAACATATGCGCAGCCCAGCTCCAGGACATCGGCGTCCTGCGCCAAGCCGCCAACCTTGAAGTGCTCTCCATGTCCCTCAACGAGATATCCGAGCTCGGTGCTCTTTCGAACTGCCCCCGCCTGACGGAGCTCTACCTGCGCAAGAACTACATTCGCGATATCAATCAGGTGTTGCACCTCTCACGACTGCCCTACCTCGAGGTGCTGAACCTCTCAGACAACCCGATCAGTCGCGACCCAAATTACCGCCGCTTCGTCATCGCTGCCGTGCCGGCCCTCGAGCGCCTGGACGATTGCGACATCACCGACGAGGAGCGCGATGAGGCCCTCGCTGTCTTTCCGCAGCTCCTCAATTTCGCCCCGCCTGCCTCGCGGTACGCCAGTGCCACAGGGGGCTACACACCTCCCACCGTGCAGGAGCGCCAGGCCCAAGCACGCGGTGCACGCAGTTCCCACAGCGGTGGCGGTGGTGCCGCACCCGCACCGGCGGCACGGCAGAACGCCAACGACAATCGCCGAGGCTCAGCAGCGAGCGGCAACGCACCGATTCGCAAGTCGCCTCCGGCACACCTGCATCAGGATCCACACGCTGCACCACGGGGTGCCGTGCAGGCCCCTGCTGCCGCTCCTGCTGCCTCGCGGCCTCCGCCGCCCGCCCCAGCACGTGCGAGGGCTGTCAACGAGTACCCGTCCTCCGCGTCTGTGAGCGGCGGGCCGTCGGAGGAGGGCGTGGTGCAGGCTGTGAAGGTGTTGTGCTCCGAGTTGTCCCCCGAGGCCTTGGATGAGGTACGCCGCTTCATCGACTCCATGAGTGGCTATTAAGGATGAAGGGAGAGGAGTGGATGTTGAGAGAGAGAGGGAGGGAGAGAGGTATATTGCTGGCGGGCCAAAAAACGGCATGAAGGGGCCGCGGTTGCCGGGAAAGTACGAAAGAGCTGCGCTCCCCCCTTTTTTCCCAAGTTGTAGAAGGAGAGTAAGAAGGACGGGGAAGCATTGGCGGCCATCGCTGAAGGGCGGGCGTCAAGTCAGCTTTTTAAATCTTTTCGCTTTATGGTTATTATGATGCAGAAGTGAATGCGCGCTGTCCGTGGCACGGGTGTAGATCCATAGGAAGTGTTGCCGTTCATGCCTTTATCCCCCATTGTTTTTTTTTTTCTATGATCTTTGTGCTTCGTATATATATATTAACGTCTTTCTCACTTTACGTATATATTTCTCCCTTTTTTTGATTTAATTTGCGCTCCTCACGCTTCCCTGTTTTCTCTGAGCGCTCATGCCAGTGGCTTCACCGCTTCTCGTCAACTATTTTTGTCGTATCCTTGTTGCACGGTCATTCTTGTATGTATGAGAACGCATGCTTTCAAGTTCGTGTTCAGGCTTCGTTTTGTCACTTTCTGAGAAAGGCGTGAAGACTTTGTTTCGAAGCCGAACGACAGCAGCAACATCGGTTCGCTGCCTCTCTTTTTTTTAGACTAGGCGTTTCAACGATAAAACAAAAATAATAATCGAACCTAGATGGATACTCAGAGCAACCCATCACGTAGAGTAGAAAACACACTTTTTTTTTTCTCGCTTCACACAGTATTGCAGATACTGAGCTGCACTCGCTTCTCAGAAATGGGGAAAAAAAGAAGAAGAGCGATTCTTTGTACGCCCAACGTGGTGACCTTGCGTTGCCCTTTGTACGTTAGCTCTCAGCCCGTCTTAGGCTGCAATTTCGTTTTTTTTTTTTGCAGGGTGTGTCAGGCGTGTCTTGTCTGCGCAAAATCACACTGTGTGTGCGCACGAGTAGTCGTAGAAGGGCTGGGCAGATTTAAATCTAGACGTATGTATAGATATCCTTTTATTATTATTTCAACATCCTGTATTGTTCTTGGGCGTCTCGCCTGCTTTCTTTTTTTCTGTGGTTGCGCAGCTAAGAAAGTTTCAAAGAACCTAACGGCGTTGCACCACTGGCGCAGATATATAAAGACAACAACAACCGGAAAATGCGTTATTAAATCGCCAAAGTTTTGAGCTTGACGCTGCTTTTTTTTTTTGCTCGGATTGTTATGCGGACGACACAACGTTTTTAAGGGTCACCAACGTGCATAGTATGGACCTCTACTGCTTTCCAAAAGCGGGGTGGCGGCGCATTACATCGACGGGTGAGCCGCTGCGTATCAATGTAACTTGCTTCTTTCGTGACGCATCGTCGCAGAGATCTTTCACTGTTCTTTTACTGGCTCGTGCCATACCGCATCGCTCTCTCTGCTCTCCCACCTTTAATTTTGTTTTTTTTGTGAGTTACATCCCCCGCCTCTCACTTGCTGAATGTTCAATTGTACTGGCGCGGTATCGCAGGCGTCTTTCCTATCTTTCTTTTTCCTATCCCTACCTTGTACCACATACACACAGACGTGTGTCCGCTGCGCGGATTTCAGATTTTGTCGTTTGAAAGAAAGAAAAAAAACATGTGCAGCATCCCCACGGCGTTTGACGCATTGCGCCGCGCCTACCGCGGCGCCACGGATTCCATCAACGATGTAGACGTCGATGCACACGGCGGCTGCGTCTATGCGGCCTGCAGCAGCGGTGATGTGCTTGTGTGGGACGTCGCCACGTTACAGTTGAAGGCGCAGCTGCGCCTATCGCACTGGGTGAACGCGGTGCGCTGCTTTCCTCTCACGAACTCATCGGCCTCTTCGTCCTCCGGCGCAGCTTCTGCCGCCGTGCCGCACTCGACAATGATGCGGCGGTCCAGCCCAACCGCCGCGGGTGGCGGCGGTGGCATCGGCGCCAGCCTTTATGCGGATGTGCGAAGCCATTCGGAGATACGTTGGGTGCTCACGGGTAGCGAGGACGGTGTGGTGGCAGTGTGGAGTCCGATGACGTACCGGACCCAAAGCTTGTGCAGGCCAAGCCTCGCCGCCATCACCGCTTTTCAGCTCTTGCCGTACACACCAAGCAACGCAAACGACAACGTGGGCTGCGCGACAGCACCTGGTGACGATGGAAAAGCGCGTGAGACCGGCTTCTCTGCCGCTGACGACGCAGCGTTTCTTTGCGCCGCCTCTCTTCAGCACATCTACGTCTTAAAGGTGTCCTCTGCCACACCGGAGCTGGCCCTGCTGCGCAGTCTTCAACACAGCGTCCTCGTCACCACCATCACACCCGTCTGTACGGCGACGGCGCTGCCGATGCCACTGCTCGCAGTGGGGCAAGACGACGGTACCCTATGTCTCTGGAACTGTCACGACTGGCTGTACCATGACACGCTGCCCTACCCATCCGGAGAGGGCGATGTGGACGACGACGCGCGCCACTCCTCCGCTATCCACGAGCCTCAGTTCGAGCACGGGGCGGTGCTCGGCACCTTCGCCTACAACCTTCGTCGCTGCAACCCCCCTGGTGATGGTGACGTTCTTCCGGAGGCGCAGACGGCCACCCCGTGGGTTGACGGACGCGTCTATCAGCGGGAGATGCCCGGCGCCGTCTCCGCAGATGCGGCGGCGCTGGTGGAGCGTCACTGTGGTCCCCTGCCTCCTGCCCTCCAGCACGTACTTCAGCTGGCTGGTCAGCGAGGAAATCTGGAGGGCCGAGATCCTGTACCGCTGGCCACGACGCTGCATTACGACACACGGCGCATTACGTGCCTGGCATCGAGCCACGGGTCCTCTGGTGGGCTGCACGCACAGCTGTACTCTGGCCACGCTACCGGTGAGGTGCTGATGTGGGGATGCCTTAAGAAAGGCGTGGGGTTTCTCCTCCTCAAGAAGATCCTTCTCTTTCGTCCCGGGGTCTGGGTGTGGCGCATATGCGCGGTGCGGCCGCTGGTCACATCCTTTCGCATGGATGCTGCGGCGGACGGTAGCGCTTCTCCTTCGGCCACTGGCACAAAGGCAAAGCCGAAGGTTCTCCGCGGGAAAGCGGCGCTCACCGCGAAGGTGAACCTCTCCACCGCCACAGCAAACCCCACCTCAGCGGCCAGCGCGACGAGTACGGTGTACACCTCCCCACTAGAGCTGATCGTGTGGTCGGACGGCGGGTCGGTCCAGTACGTGAGCACGCACAACAAGCAGCTCTCCCACCGAGAGGGTCCGGGCTTCATGGCGTCTGCGGCGACGTGCTGGATCGGCGAGGGCTTTCCCGAGGCACCCGATGGTGTGCCGGCTGCTGTCCACCGCGGAGGCACCACCGATCCCGCCGCGCCGTCGTCTACGGCCTCTGTTTCGGCGCATCAGTACGTGCTTATGGGCAACTTCGAGGGTCGTGTTGAGCGCTACGACATCACCAAGGTGATGGGCTTGACGAAGAGCTTTGGCAAGATGCATACATGACCTTCTCCCTGCACAAAGCAGTTGACGCATTTACTGAAAGCGGATGAAAAAAAAAAAAAGAAACAGAACTGCGGTGATAGCTGTGCTGCTGCGCTTCTGTTCTCTATGACTGCTACATATCGACAAAGCCAGTAGGCAGTATGTCCGTCCCTCAGCGATTATTTCTCCTGGTCCATGTATAGTATCTGTGAATGTGAATTCTGAAGAGAGCCGAAACAAAAAAACAAACAAAAATAGTGCTTGCCGTGAGGATGCCAATTTTTAAAAACCTGAGTACTCAGTCGCGCTAGCTTAGGCGTCTATGGGATTTTTTTTGTTTCCGACACACCACAACGTGTAGAGCAAAGGGCAGACAAGTCAGTACAAACAAAAAGTAAATAAGGTCTGGTGCCAAAACGATACTTTGAGCAGACCGCCTTTTCTTAGTCATATGTTGGTGTGCTTTGTCAAAAAACAACAACAACAAAAACAAACAAACAAACATTAGTGGTTCCAGCTTATTCGTTTTACAGGTGCATCCATTCCAGAGCACGACATCAACAATTAGACCCAATGCTCCCCCTCAACATTCTTCATTGCAGACTCAGATCTCTTTTTGAGAAGTGTCCAACCTAATTTTTCTCTTTTCACTCGCCCCCTTCTCATTTCTTTCTTTTTTTTCCTCCCATCTTTATTCGGTTCTCATCACTGTACGATGAACAACAACCGTAAACACAAACATGCGTGCACATTGAAAAGAAACAAGGTCACTACGCAAACACCGTAGCAATGACTCGCGCTGGCATGAAGGGTAAGGTCCTCGGCAAGGAGAAGAAGGCCGCACTCCTTGAGGCTCGCCGGAAGGTTGCCGAGAGCCACAAGAACCGCGATGACAAGCGCTGGAAGCGCGTGATCGCGAAGATGGACGAGGAGAAGCGCAAGAAGTTCCACGGCGTGGGTAACACCGCGAAGAACTCTCGCGTGCGCGGTGCGACCCGCGCGTCCCTGCGCAAGCGCACTGGCCGCAAGCCGGATGCCGTGAGCATGGAGGCGACGATCCACCTGTCGAAGCTGCTGAAGAAGAAGACCTTCCACAAGCGCGCTCCTCTGGCCATCAAGCGCATCAAGTCGTTCGTGGGCCGTCTGATGAAGACCAAGGACAACCGCATCGACGCGTCTCTGAACACGTACATCTGGCACAAGGGCGTGAAGGGCGTCCCCGGCCGCGTGCGTGTGATGATCCAGCGCAAGTCTGAGACGACGGAGGGCAACAAGCACAAGCACTTCTACACCGTCATCTCGAACGTGCCCGTGGCGTCCTTCAAGGGCCTGACCACCAAGACCGTGGAGCAGTAATGCGCTTCTTGACGCTCTTGTCTGTCTGCCTCAGCGTTGCACTGCTGTGACGCGAGGAACCAAAGGGAGAAGCTTCGTCTGAACTTGTTTCTTGTTTTCAGTGTCTTTGTTTTCATTTCCTCATTTTGCTTGGAGGGCAAGCAAGATGCACAATTCACCTCGTTTGGTAAAGTCAATCTTTTTTTGATTAACCACTGTGCGGCAGTTTTGCATGTTGTTTGTGCTCTAACTCATCTTGTTAAAAAAAAAACCAATTCTCAACCATGAAAGAAAAGACAGTGTGTGCGCAGAGAACGTTATCCGGAACGAGAGGTCTCAAGAGTGATGCTCAACGGGATCAGTGTTAGTTCAGTAACGTTGAAAAGCGCCTCGTATCCCCGCTGTTCCAGATGCGATCGCACTGAGCACGGAAACAGAATGTCGGTGTGTGACTTGATCTGATGTGGTTAGTGGCACGCAGCTTCGTCTCTCTTCTTGCTTGATGTGAGCCGTGTTCCCTATCAGAAAGAGAGAAGCCACGACTGTGTGGGAGAGCAACTCGCGTGAAGACACAGGACATAAGCTCGCTTGTGCGTTGCAGCTCCCCGGGGCCAAAATCGGCGCATAGCCCTTTTTTTTTTCTTGTGCTCTTCTCTCCTCTTTCCGAGATTTGCTGTTTTCGAGTGACGAAAACAGCACAGCACACGCACGGGGGTTCTTCTCTTTTGATGAAAGCAGAATTCTCCCTCATTTGACGACTTTTGGAAAGCGAGCGAGTGCTCTGTTATGGCGGTGCTTGTCTTTCTCCAGCCGTACGTATTCTATTCTTTTTCTCTCAACGTCTTTCTCTCTCTCAATTGTATCACCTCCTTTTTTGCTTTACTTTGTATTTCCTTCGCTGTGACACACATTCTTGTGCCTTTCTTTCTTTGACGCCCGTCCGCGCCACACTATTCTTTCTGGGTTTCAAATAGCATTAGCTCGTTTTTCAACAATGACCCGCGCTGGCATGAAGGGTAAGGTCCTCGGCAAGGAGAAGAAGGCCGCACTCCTTGAGGCTCGCCGGAAGGTTGCCGAGAGCCACAAGAACCGCGATGACAAGCGCTGGAAGCGCGTGATCGCGAAGATGGACGAGGAGAAGCGCAAGAAGTTCCACGGCGTGGGTAACACCGCGAAGAACTCTCGCGTGCGCGGTGCGACCCGCGCGTCCCTGCGCAAGCGCACTGGCCGCAAGCCGGATGCCGTGAGCATGGAGGCGACGATCCACCTGTCGAAGCTGCTGAAGAAGAAGACCTTCCACAAGCGCGCTCCTCTGGCCATCAAGCGCATCAAGTCGTTCGTGGGCCGTCTGATGAAGACCAAGGACAACCGCATCGACGCGTCTCTGAACACGTACATCTGGCACAAGGGCGTGAAGGGCGTCCCCGGCCGCGTGCGTGTGATGATCCAGCGCAAGTCTGAGACGACGGAGGGCAACAAGCACAAGCACTTCTACACCGTCATCTCGAACGTGCCCGTGGCGTCCTTCAAGGGCCTGACCACCAAGACCGTGGAGCAGTAATGCGCTTCTTGACGCTCTTGCAAGTCACGACGAGCATTTACACTAATGCACAATTAGTTTTTCTTTTTTCTTTATCTCTTTAGTGAGACAATCCTTTTCCTAAAACACGAACAACAAAGAATAAACAGGAGCAGATTGTACGATCGCCACGGGCCTTTGGTGTGCGTGTGGAGCTCTACTTTATTTTGTGGAGGTGTAGCGTGTGCAGCAAGTTAAGAAAGATGCACAGGCTTGCTGCTATTGCACTTTAGCTTCTCTCTTCTCTCTATGTGTTTGCTATGCTGCTGGGAAAGACGAGAAGGCTAAGGACTCGGCTCTTCTGCTTTCATTCGCTTGATAAGATCAGGATGATCTCTTTTTAATATCCCCTTTTATACAGCCGTGGACAACTCGTGACGGCGCGAATGTACGCAACGCCTTCTCCTTGCTTTACTGCCGCTATTGTGAACAGCACTTTATTTGTCTTTATTCTCTCTTTCCCTCTCTCTTTCCTTCTCTCTTTCTTTGTATGTTTTCCTCCTTTGTTTTTTCCGCAGCCTTTTTCTCCCCTTCCTTTTGTTGAATGCAGTTTTCAAATCGGCATCATTAGTTTGAGAATCAATTTTGCGGACGAATAGCAAATCGAACAAACAAACAAAACAAAAGAGAAGTGGGCCCGAAGACCACCGCACGCCTATTTTCCAGCACACACACACACCCACGCAGAGAAAGAAAGAACAAAAACGTGTCTGAGTCAGCGAGGTGTTTGAGATTTATTTGAAAAGAGAAAGAGGCGCCGCTGCGAAATGAGTGAGGATCCGGAAGAATGGGCGGACGGGGCGGTGGGCTTTTTCGAGGAGTTCGCCTCGTCGGTCACACAAGAAAAGTCGCAGCGCCGAAAGAATGTGGAGGCACAGCAGCTAACCACGCTGCATCAGCTGAAGAGGGTGGAGCGGAAGGAGGTGGATCGGGCAGAGTCCGCAGCGGAGGCACGCCGGCGCATCGCCGCAGCCGTCCGTAGCCGTGCCAGCGCGAAGGAGATCGAGACAGCCGCGCGTAACGCAAAGAAGCATCAGCAGAAGGCACAGGAGAAGAGCAAGGCGGCCAACGGAAGCACTGCGGGTGCTACGGGATCTGCTGCGGAATCAGCCGGCGCCGCTTCGTCGTCGCCGTCCACGCACTCGGCAGGACGAAGCAATGCATCTGCGTCACCTGCGAACAACACGGAGGGAGATTCCACCAGCAAAACGTTTGGGAAGAAGCGTGACAAGGTGAACGCCAAGTTTGCGCGCAAAGTTGCTCGCAAGGAAGAGGCGAGGGAGAACAAGATTAAGTATCGCCGGGTGCTGCGCAAGCAACGTCGATAGGTTCTCGGCGTAACGAGGAAGAGAAGGCAGGCAAATAAACAACACCGCAGAAAGTTGAGGGACGATCATACCGCACGCGACCTGAGAGAAATGTCTCCCTCCCCCCTCCCTTCTTCCCTTTCTCTTTTTACGTCTGTGGTTTTCCACTTTCTCGTTACTTCCCAAAGCTGCAAAGATGGGCTCTCTCCTTTCAATTTAGTTTCTCCTCTACTCTGCGGAGCCACGGCACGATCGCGCCCTTTAAAGCCACCACGGCGATAGCGGAGGCAGCACTGAAGAATGCTGGGCAAACCTTTGCTCCCCTAATTTAGCGGGCTGCTCTAAAAAACAAACAACAAAAAAATTGAGAACGCAGTCCACACCGATTTAAGAGCTACACAATCATTTCTCTCACAGATGAACAAAGCGAATGCAAATTACAGTGCCAAAGCACGGGCTTTGCGAATAGCACAAAAAAGTTTCTTTCGCTGTCAAGGTGCAAAAAAATATGTTTGTCACTGCTTTTTGCTTTCCGTGTAAAAACAGCTTTTTCTCGAGGCACACTGATGACTCGAACAGAAGAGATGGAGGAGTAAATGCAAGAGCATTCTCCGCTCTTTCTCCCTTTTTTTTTTGGCGGTTCTCGTTGTTCTTTAATGCCCTGCCGTCTGCCTTTCCTTTGGATTTGTTTTCGATTCCTCCGCACTTTTTCGTCTCTCCATTGACAACAATGACTATCTCTGTCTGCACAGAACACACACACACACACACACACTTACAAAAAAGGAAAAGGAGATAGAGAGAGAGAGTAGGAGAGCCTACCTGCAGAGCTCTTTTCGTTTGTCTGAAACACAAAAAGGAAGCCGTAAAGTGCGCACTTTTACTCCCCACAAAAAACACTGGCAACTATAGAACCAGTGTCCTTCCAAAAAAAAAAAAAAAAAACAACAACAACAATTCAAAAGCGATAAAGTGAACACACAGACACGCGGAAACAAAAAAAAAAAATGTCCGACGATGACCTCGATGCCCTGCTCGACGAGGCAATGGACATGGTAGATGAACAGGAGCGCAAACACGATGAGGAGGTCCGGGTGCGGGATGCTAGGCTGGAGGACGACCTCCAGAAGGCCCTCGATGAGTCCTCCGGCGCCGGTGGCCCCGATGCAGACATGATGAAGATGTTCATGTCGATGCTAGGCGGAGCCGACGGCAGCGGTGCGGATGCAGCTGCGATGGAGGGCTTCAAGAACAACGTCATGGCCATGGTTTCCTCCCTCGAGGGCGAGGATGGCTTGGGAGAGGAGGACAAGGCCAACCTTGAGCGCGTCAAGGAGCTGATGCAGGTCATGGAGGAAGAGAACGTCGACAAGGCCAACGAGGTGCTAGAACGGATGAAGAAGGACGGCACGCTGCCGGACGGAGACGAGATCGGTGACGGCGAGGTCGACGAGGCATCGCGCAAGTGCATGGAGATGCTGCAGCAGCTTTCGGAAGCCGCGGACAAGGCTGGCGTGCCACCCACTTCACCAGCGGCGACGTCTTCGCCCGGCGCTGCGGCGGCGGAGGCCTCCTCGGCGCCAGCGGAGATGGGCCCGGTACCGGAGAACATTGCCTCCGTGCTGCTTGCCGCGCTTATGAACCCGGAGTTCGTCGAGCCGATTAAGATCATGCGGGATGCCTATGGGCCGTACATGGCGGCCCACGGCGCTGAGGTGGCGGAGGCGGACCGTGAGCGCTACGACCGCCAGCGTGCCAAGGCGGAGGAAATCTGCACCTTTCTGGAGGAGCCGATCAAGGATGAGAACGACCCGCGTTTGGTGCCACTGCTGGAGCTGATGCACGAATTTTCTGAGCTCGGGGAGCCCCCGGCAAATCTCGCTGAATACGCCCCGAAGCGCGGGACTGCAGACGCTGAGGAGGGCAAGGAGTGAGCGTGTCAAAAATAAAAAATAAATAAGGAAAGCAGTGCAGCGGTGATGCCTTTTCTTATTGTCTCTTTTTTATCTTCTCTGTGTGCTTTGCTTGAGCGTTTGTTGCTTGCAGTGAAACGCTTTCTCCACTATCGATGTGAGGCCGCTATTCCCTCCTCCAGTCTCATTAAAGCGATCGTACTTAATAAAGAATCAAAATAAAAAAAAAGGTGAACAAAACCAACAATAACCTCGATAATAAACCGAAGTGGATGCTCTCTAGACAAACGCCGGAACGATGAGGGCGGCGGCGGCGCTTCCCTTTCTTCATTGATTCTTACTAATGGTGCTCTCCGCTTTTTCTTAAAGGACTAGTGCATATGAAAAACTGACAGTAAGCAGCTACTGCCTCAAATCATACCGACCGCGGTGTGTGAGCGTAATTGTTCATGACCACATCATTTGCGCTTTCTCAGTTCGTTATTGTCCGTCATCGAAACACCGTTTTTGTTTTTGTTTCCATTTCGCTTTACCTTTTTTTTTGTTTGCGCTCGCCTTTTCGCGTCTTTTTTTGTATGTTTCTTCTGGTCTTTGGCTGACGTGCTACATAACAAAAGTTGCCGCGCTACAGCTCAAAACCAGGAATAAAAAAGCAAAGACGTTTTGTTCTCGTGGCCGTTTCTCAGTTGTTCCTCGCAATCACTTAGGGCGGACCAAAATACTATCGAAGACAGGCCACATTCCATAGATTTATTCTTCCAGTCACAACATCTCTCTTTCTGAGTCAGCAATTCCCCTGTCTCTTCATCGCTTCCCGAATCAACCCCATTTTTCGAGCGCTGTCATACCAGACGGTTTAACAGCGACAAACGCATCGAGTCAATAATAGCGGTCTGAGCGGCGTCTGGGTTTCGCTCATCTTTGTGCTGCGTCCCTTTGTGTGATCATCTGTTTCACAGACTCGCACAGGCAGAAGACGGCAGAGGTACGAAAGGAAGTTCTTCACTAGCCACCATCACCGATGACAACAGGCAAGCCGGCTGAGGCCGACGGTGTTGGCGGCAGTCACCTGCCGTGGGTGGAGAAGTACCGCCCGAGCAGCCTCGACAGCGTCGTCGCGCACGAAGACATTCTGAGCACTCTGCGTCATCTCATGAACAGCGGAAACATGCCTCACCTCCTTCTCTACGGCCCACCCGGCACCGGAAAGACCACCACGATCAAAGCGTGTGCGTACTACCTCTACGGCAAGGACCGCGTGCGAGCCAACGTGTTGGAGATGAACGCCTCCGATGACCGCGGCATCGACGTGGTGCGGCAGCAGATTCGAGAGTTCTCCAGCACGTCGTCCATCTTCTCTATGATGGGCCCTTCTTCGAGCGTAGGTGGTGGTGGTGGTGGTGGTGGCAGCAGCGGCAGCGGTGGCCCCATCGCAAGCTTCAAGCTTGTCATTCTGGATGAGGCGGACCAGATGTCGCACGATGCGCAGGCTGCACTGCGGCGCGTCATTGAGAAGTACACCAAGAACGTGCGCTTCTGCATCCTGTGCAACCACATCAACAAAGTCATCCCCGCCCTGCAGTCCCGCTGCACGCGTTTTCGCTTTGCCCCCGTAAAGAAGTCCGCCATGATGCCACGCCTGCGGTACGTCGCCGAGCAGGAAAACGTGAAGTTCACAACCGAGGGCCTCGCAGCGGCGTTCCGACTTAGCCACGGCGACTTGCGCCGCTGCCTCAACACAATGCAGTCCTCCGCGCTCTCTGCGAAGGAGATTACCGAGGAGGCGGTGTACCGCGTGACCGGCAACCCCACGCCGGGAGAGGTGACGGCGATTGTGTCTGACATGCTGTCCAGCGACTTCGCCACCAGTTGGGCAAAGGTGGAGGAGGCCGTCACGCACAAGGGCATCTCCATCGCCGACCTGGCCCGGGAGATTCACCCTGTGATGATGGCGATGGATCTCCCGCAGGACTGTAAGTGCTTTCTGCTGATGAAGCTATCGGACATGGAGTACTACGCTGCGGGCGGGTCGCGGGAGTCTGCCGGCCTGGGCGGCCTTCTTGGGGCCTTTCAGCTGGTGAAAGAGGCCGTGACACAGCGCAAGCCCATCAAGGCGGTGGCAGGGGACTGTGTGTGCTGAGAAGACGAGAGAGAAAGGGATGGGGCAGAAAAAACGATTTCTATTCCCCTCTTTCCCGGGATTGCACTCACAAACACACACATACAAAAAAAAAAAAACACAGACTTTGTCCCGTACCTGAAAAAACAAATAAAAGACGTGCGCGTGAGTGCTGCCTTTTTGTCGAGCGTCACTTGCTGAGGTGAAAGCTGTCTGTGTGTGTGCGTGTGTTTGCCGTGCGATGAGTTGAGCTTTGCGATGAGAACTTTCCTCTCTCTCTGTGGCTATGTGTGATGGCACTTGTGAGAGGAAGAACTATTTCAGTTGTGATAGAAAGCGAATTGGCTGCTACGTGTTTACAGGCAAGCATAGAGCGCATTTATACATAAAAAAAGAAGTTTTTTAACAAAAGAGTCGCAGATCACAAGCATGATAGGCCACACAATAAATGAAGCTGAAAGCCACCTGTCTTTATTGTTTTTGTGTACATGTGTTGATGTGTTGGGCACTTTGTTCAACGTCTGGTATCGTAAGGTAGAGCAAAACCTCATACCATGCAGAGGTGAAAATGAAAAGAAAAAGGCGATGCTGACGTAAATAATTTCGAGCATGGCGTGCTGCACTCCAAAGGCAGCTCTAATTGAAAAGCATGTTAAGAGAAGCTGCTCTTCGAATTTTCGCCGTAATTGCACACACATACACACACACACACAAAAAAGAGAAAACAAGACGAGAACGTTAAAAACAAGGAGGGCAAAGAAAAGAAAGCGTCTGTTCACTGTTAAGCAAGTGCCGAAGTCGCATGTGTCCGATGCAATAGAATCATTTTTTCTCTCCTTTGAACATTTCTTTTCTACTTCTGAGTCTATTTGGATCTGCTGCTCAGCAACGCACATAAAGTGCCGTTGCATTCAGGCCTGTGAAAACAAAACAAAACACATCTGCAAGAGGGAGTTAGTAGATTTCAACCTTTGCACCTGTACATAGATTCAGATACACACTCATACACCAACACACACGCACACAAACATACACACACACTTTTTTTTTTTTTTTTTAGACCCCTATAAAAGGTTTAAGCTCACTGCTTTTTCAAATCTCAAGACCGCGGTTGAAGTCACCAACGTTGAGACGTGTCACAATCAAACGAAAACAACACCTAAGGAGGAAAGTAGCAATGTCAAGCAGCGATGATGACTGGATGCCACAGACGCGTTCAGCTGGCCTGAACGCAGGGACAGGGCAGAGCGCCATGATGGACGCACGCCGGCGCGCATTGCAACAGCAACGAGAGGCCCAACAGCAACAGCGAGAGCAGCAGCCACGGCCAACCACATCGGGTCGACGTGAAACGATCTCTCCCGCTGCCGTGGCATCCGCAAAAAACCAGGAGAGCGAACTGCCAGACTTTCTTGCTGGTCTTGATGACTCGGATACCACAGTGGCAACCCCGGCGGCACCGCCCTCTTTCTCGCAACCAACGCAGATCTTTCCTGCCGCGGGAGCGTCTTTATCGTCTTCTGGTGCGGTTACCAACGCAGGTCGCACCTCGAGCCTTCCTCAGTCACACGAGGCAACGGTCGAGGAGCTGCAGCGGCAAATTGCGGCTAAGAAAAAGCAGCTGCAGTCCACCAAGGAGCGTGAGGCCGCGCTAACAGAAAAGTGGAGAGTCACCAAGGCGCAGAAGCAGGCCGAGGTGGAGCAGCTCAACGGAAGAATTCGGCGCGTCTGGGCCTCCATCGAGGATGAGAAGAGCGCCGCCGAGACCAAAGTGCGCGAGGCGCAGGATCAGCACGAGGCTGAGCTGCGTGCGGCACGCCGGAGCGTGGAGCAGGCGGTGAAGGCGGACTACAGCGCAAAAATCGCAGAGGCGCAGGCGCAGCTGAACGGCGCCAAAGCTGAAGAGGAGCGGCTGCGACAGCTGCTGGAGGACAAGGGCGGGTCTGCCACGGCAAAGGACACCGTCAACACAGCGCTCACAGCTGCGATCACTGCCGTCATGCACAAACTAGACGCCGCCTTCCAGTCCGAGGAGGCGGATGGGCTTCGCATGGAGTCGTGGAAGGCGGAGCTGCAAACCATGGTGCAGCGTGAGATTCAGACGTCCTTTGCTGTGGGCGTGGAGAGCGAAACGCAGGCCGAGCGCGACGAGTACGAGCGCTTTTTCAGCGAGATGTTAGCCTTTTGGCGCTCCGCCGAAGACCAGGAGCGTGAACGGCTCCTTAAAATGGATGAGTCTCTGCTGACGGACCTGCAGGCGATGGCGCAGCAAGACCTGAGGCAGCTGCAAGACGAGGAGCTGGCGATGGAGCGTGTCTACGTAGAGTCGCGTGAGGCGTGGGCGAGGGAACATCAGCAACTGCTGCAGCACGAGCTTGAGGCGGCGTTGCAGCGGCGGGAAAGCGAGCTGCAGGAGCAGCGCCGCCTGCGGCACGACCTGCATGTTGAGCGCCTTCGTGACGCGGATGCGCGGCACAAGGATTCGATGGCGAAGGAGGAGGCCCTCCACCAACGGCGGATGGAGCAGCTTCGCATGTACTTTCATCGAGAGGAGGGCTTGCGGGAGCTGCAGGGGCGTGTGGAGGCGGCGGCGCAGGAGAGCGTGTCGGAGTCGGCCAACGTGCTGAGGGCTGCCATGGCGTCCACCGAGGAAACGGTGGCGGCCTTGAAGGCGTATGAGCAGGCGGTGGAAGAGGCTCGGCGATGCGTTGAGGTGGAGCGAGAGGAGTACTTGCAGGAGCAGGAGCGCCTCGTGGAGCAACTAAGCGGCTTGGCGGCGACGCAGTGCAGCAACACCGACGCGGAGCGAAAAGCCTTGGAGGACTGCGCCGCCCAGCTGCGCCTCACCTCTCAGATAGTAGAGCGTCACCTGCACGACGAGGCGGCGTGGTTATCTCAGCAGGAGGCTACGCACGCACGCAACAGGGACGAGTGGTCGCGGGAGTACCGGCGGTGGCAGCAGCTGGTGCAGCAGGAGCGGCAGGCAGCGGAGGAGCGCTTCCATGAGGCCCTCACAGGGCTGCAGCAGAGCATGGAGCTGCTGGAGACGGAGGAGCGTGACGTGGCCGTGGAGCGTGCTACACTGCAGCGCACCTTTGCTGAGGTGGAAGCGGCGGCCCAACGCGAGGCGGAGGCGCTGCAGCGTCGCGCTGCGGACGTACAGAGTCGCACCGTTGCCGTGGTGGAATTGCAGGCCTGCCTGGCCCAGCAGAAGAAAGCCACGGTGGAGGCACGGCGGGAGCTGACAGAGGCCCAGCAGCGCCTAGAGGAGGAGAAAGAGAACCTGCGTACCGATGAAGAGCGGTTGCGAGACATGATGGAGGCCCTCCGCGTAAACCGGTCGCGAGCGATGCTGCGCACGAATCAGAACAATATGCTGTTGCTACAGAATGCCCAGGCACAGCAGCTGCAGCAACAGCAGCAGCAGGACCGCGACGTGGCAACTCGCAACCGGCAGGAAGGGGAGCTAAACCGTACTGAGGCTAATGCGCTGAACAGGAATGCCCGGCAAATTTCGTCGCAACGCGCAATCGCAGAGAGCGCAAGCAACGCGGGTGCAGGCGCCCCTCGAGTCGTCAAGAAGCGCCGCAACCGCAGTGACCCAAGTCGCTTGCCCAACAAAATCTTGCACGAACTGAACGATCAGCTGCACCACCTCTCCTCCCAGGTTGGGCAAGCAGAAGAAGCCTTTGTACCCACAATGCGTTGGACAGACCCGGCGTACCCGCCTGCGGTGCGTCGGCAGCCTGAGGGCCAGTCTGTAGCAGCACAGCGCAAGAGCCGTCGTCATGGCGATGCTGCACTGACCAAGCAGGATGCGCTGCCGCCTCCTCTATCTCCCTCGCCGCAGTCAACGCAACGGGATCGACGAACGCGGCGGTCCCCGTCGCAGCACCAGCGGCATCAACACACTCAGCGACAGACGGTGCACCACACGCGTCACGTGGACCCGTCATCGCTGCCTTTGACATCTGAGAGCACGCCATCTCTCTCCATGCGTGGCGACAAGGACTGGTCGCCCAGTGTGAATACCTTTACCAATCTGGTGGACTTTTCTGACGCAGACACGACATCGCAATCAATGCGGTGAAGCAGTTTTTCTTGATTTCTTGATGAGAAGCGAAGTCCAATGTGAGAGGGGTGGGCAATATGAGGCAGCTTAAGTTTCCTCTGTACATATCAGAACCACATTGTCACCCAATAACCTTTTCACGCCTTTTTGTTTTTTTGCGATCGCAGCCTGAGCGTCGCGCAAGTCCTGCTCTCTCTCTCTCTACTGTTTGTTTTTTCCCTCTCAACCTGCAGCGGTGTGATAAGCTCGTGAGATAGTCAAGCGACTGATGCCAATACGAAACGAATGGTTTGTGTGTTTTACGAGATGTTACCTCAGGCCTAGAATAGAGGACGCTCAGGTTTACTGCAACTCAGTGTTAATTTTTTTTTTTCGCGCTTGTGTCCGAGAGGTGCACTTTGGTTTCAGATAAAACGAAAGAGCAGGTGCCCTCGCTGACACACAAGAGTAACACACACATATATACATGCCCACCTACACAAGGCCATTAAAAAAGAAAAAAGAAACCGAGACTGCTTTTAAACTAGCAACAGCAGCAAACAATCATCATCTTTTCCACGAGACTAAAACACGAAATATGAGGCTGGGAGAACCCGAGTGTCTCGATCGACTCTGCTGACAGCTGTTCGACAAATGATAGACCTGACTTGTCCCGCCTGTCTTGCCTGAAGAGCGTCAACAAAGGTGAAGGAGAAAAATCTCGTTGTGTGCTTTTTTTTGACACTCTGCGACTCCGTCTCCGGTCATGAAAACCAATCCGATTGCGTTGGATTCTTTGCTGCTCTAATGCTGCTTTCTCATATCATTTCTTTCTCATTTCTGTGCCTATTCTTCAACCCCCAAACAATGTTAAATTATACTTTGTACTGTTAAGAAGGCGCTACGCACGTGCGTGCCCACGTCTCCAACAACACACCACTGATGACTAACAAACTTCGTAGGGTAAAATCTGACTCCGACCATGACGCTATTGAAGTATTACACATTAATTCCAAGGTGGTGTCTGCACGGCACACACGTGTGCGCGTGTAAGGCTGCTTTGGTTGCGTCTGATGCGTGTTGCCACTGCTGACAGGAAACTAAAAGGAGAACTAGATGGGCACGAGGAGGGAGAGGCGAGGCAGCGCTCCTGCTCGCACGCTTTGGTCTAGCACGTTTCTGTTAATCTTGCTGAACTGCCGCCGCTTGCTGTGGGAGGTTTTCTGCGGGGACTCGCAGCGGAGGGGATCGCGCGTTTCCTTCCCAGCTCTAAAACACTGATCATGAGAGGAGAGAGGAACAAGCGCCAACACTTCATGTGATGATCAACAAACTTCGTAGGGTAAAATCTGACTCCGACCATGACGCTATTGAAGTATCACACATTAATTCCAAGGTGGTGTCTGCACGGCACACACGTGTGCGCGTGTAAGGCTGCTTTGGTTGCGTCTGATGCGTGTTGCCACTGCTGACAGGAAACTAAAAGGAGAACTAGATGGGCACGAGGAGGGAGAGGCGAGGCAGCGCTCCTGCTCGCACGCTTTGGTTTAGCACGTTTCTGTTAATCTTGCTGAACTGCCGCCGCTTGCTGTGGGAGGTTTTCTGCGGGGACTCGCAGCGGAGGGGATCGCGCGTTTCCTTCCCAGCTCTAAAACACTGATCATGAGAGGAGAGAGGAACAAGCGCCAACACTTCATGTGATGATCAACAAACTTCGTAGGGTAAAATCCGACTCCGACCATGACGCTATTGAAGTATTACACATTAATTCCAAGGTGGTGTCTGCACGGCACACACGTGTGCGCGCGTAAGGCTTCTTTGGTTGCGTCTGATTGCAGTGTTGGTCAATTCTGTTTTCGTGAGATCAAGAGGCAAGAAAAGAATAGCAGCGTCTTGAACGCGGTTCACCCTGTCCTAAATTGCATTTTCAAAAACTAAAATGTGTGTATACCTAAGCTTGTGGCCTGTCCTATAGTGTATTCTAAGCATGTGCCTTTTTTTGCTGGAGTTGTTGCAGTGTTCTTTTGACTTCTGCTCTCCTCCTCTTTTGATTAGTCTATGCGCAAAATGGTGGTTTCCGAAGTGCTGGCGCTAGATATCTCTGCTTGACATTCAGTGGCACTCTAATAGCCTTATATATATACATACGCGTAAACGAAAGGAAGAAGCGAACAGAATAAGACGAGAGCGTTTCGCTTCTTTACTATAACTACTACATAGAGTTTCGTACAAAGAGCACAATCTTAGTCAGGGTATTCATTTTCAAGGACACTCAGGATGTTGATCCCAAGTGAGGTTCAAAACAAGTTGCAATGAATCAAGCTTTCTGCATATACTTTATGCTTTCTGCGTCCTTCCATCTTTCATGCAGCTGTGCGTGATTCCCGGCTCATAGATGATCGTCTCTAACGAATCTGTGTGATCCTCTCCCATTTGCTCCTCTTCTTATTTTTTCTCTTCCACCCTGTTTTCCCCCTTTCGCTGTCCTTTTTTCTCATCGCCCCCCAAAACAAACCTTTACCATCAACGCAACCGTTCACGTGTCTTCTCGGCAAGTTCTTTTCAAAAGCTATTATCATTCTCGTTTTAACCCCCAACGTACTTTTCCTCCCATCTTTTTTTTTTCTCCTCCGTACCGGAAAAATATATAAATAAAAACTTTGTCTGACATCATGTCCGCTCAGCAGCACTTGGTCTCTGACTTCCAGGCTGGCTCCGGCGCGTGGCTGCCCGAGGCGCAGGGCTTTGACACGCTGCAAGTGCACGGCGGCGTTCGCCCCGACCCGGTCACCGGCGCGATCATCACCCCGATCTACCAGGCCACGACTTTTGTGCAGGAGTCGATTGAGAAGTACCAGGCCAAGGGGTACTCCTACACCCGCTCCGCTAACCCGACCGTGAGCGTGCTGGAGCAGAAGCTGTGCTCGCTGGAGAACGGTGACTACTGCACTGCCTACGCCACCGGTATGGCCGCCACGACGACCGCCATCTCCACCGTCATGAACGCCGGCGACCACGCCATCGTCACGGACTGCAGCTACGGCGGCACGAACCGTGCCTGCCGGGTCTTCTTCAGCCGCCTCGGCATGGAGTTCGACTTCGTGGACATGCGCGACCCCAAGAACGTGGAGGCGGCCATCAAGCCCAACACGAAGCTGGTCATCAGCGAGACCCCTGCCAACCCCACCCTGACCCTGATTGACATCCCGGCTGTCTCTGCGATCTGCAAGGCCAAGGGCATCGTGCACATGTGCGACAACACCTTCGCCACGGCGCTCATCATGCGCCCGCTTGACCTCGGCGCCGACATCACGCTGATCAGCACGACCAAGTACATCGACGGGCACGACATGACCGTCGGCGGTGCCCTCGTGGTGAAGAGCAAGGAGCTGGACGACAAGCTGCGCCTGACCCAGAACATCCTCGGTAACGCCATGAGCCCGCAGGTGGCCTTCCTGCAGCTGCAGACCGTCAAGACGATGTCTCTGCGCGTCACGAAGCAGAGCCACAACGCCCAGCAGGTCGCCGAGTTCCTTGAGTCGCACCCCGCCGTGGACCGCGTCGTCTACTCGGGCTTGAAGTCCCACCCGCAGAAGGAGCTGGCGGATCGTCAGCACCGCAACAACCTGCACGGCGGTATGCTCTGGTTCGAGGTGAAGGGCGGCACGGAGGCTGGCCGCCGCCTGATGGACACGGTGCCCCGCCCGTGGTCCCTCTGCGAGAACCTCGGCGCCGCCGAGAGCATCATCACCTGCCCGTCCGTCATGACACACGCGAACATGACGAGCGAGGCTCGCATGAAGGTCGGCATCACCGACGGCTTCGTGCGTGTGAGCTGCGGTATTGAGGATGGCAACGACCTCGTCGCCGCCCTCAAGGTCGCCCTGGACGCCCTGGTGCAGTAGAGAAAAAAATTAACAGAGAGAAAAGACGATGAAGGGGAGAGGTGAGACGGAAGGGAAGAAGGCCCTGTCTCGTGACTTGAGGGAGGAGTGTGTATGGAGCAGGTCCTTTCCTTCCTGGCCTCCCAAGAAAGCGTCAATTGGAACAGGGATGGCTAGAGGGAACGCGTGGGGGTGCTGGGGAAAAAAAAGGAAGAAGAGAAAAAATTATAACGGAAAAATATACACAAGGATAGAATATGGGATGTTTCGAGATTCTTTCTCTGAGATGACACTAAAGAGGGTTTTTTTTTTTGGCGATGGAGAGGAGAAGGACGCGGCGCAGCGAGATCTCAGCACACAGAGGATGTTTTGAGAAGTAGATTGTTCTTTGTTTGTTTTCTCCTTCTCCACACACACACACACACACACACACACACGCAGTGCTCTCTGCAAAATGAACAGGCCGCCTGGCATTATCTAGCTTGATGGAAAGGGGGCAATCCTTTCTTTTTCTCATTTCGTTGCTACAAGCTTATTTGCTTTTGTGTGTGTGTGTGTGTGTGTGTGTGACACAGTTCATTGCGTGGAAGAGTGTCTGCTGATTCACAAACCTGTCCTCCGATGCACACTGAACACCTTTTTTTTTGTTGGTGCATTTTTCTCCGCTCATCGCCCCTCACATCGGTGCGTTTTGGATTCGGGCTCGTCTTCTTGTTCTATTCGTCTATGTTTTTTTTTTTTTCTAGTCTTCCTCCCCACGTTCATTATCCAGGATTTTCCTTCTGGTCTCCACTCGAGATTCGCTTTCAACTATTTATTTTTACGTTATTTCGCTCATTTATATTTTTCGTTTTTCGTGGCTCGCCTTTTTTCTTTTTCTTTTTTTTTCTTCACGAATAACGATGGGTTTTCTTGGATGTTGCCCTCCTCGTTGTTTCACTTTCCTTGTTCTTTGATACCTTTTGATCTACGCCCACAGTTGAGACTCCGAGAGCAGCCTTTTTTTCACATTTATTTTTGTACGTAGAACACTCCTTTCCCTCTCTCGTCGTCTGTTGCTCTGCGCAGCTTGCCACTGTCTTTCTGGATGAGTAGCGGCACTCCATAAGGATGTCCGTCTTCGATGATACGACAAAGAAAGAAATTCGTGCGGGTGCGTAGATTCAGCGATGCGTTCGAAACTGCAAGAGTGTGGGTCAGTCACCTGGCAGCACAAAGATGGGGGGTTTCCCTTTTCGCTGTTGTTGTTAAACGTCCAACATAAAAAAAAAAGAAAAGAAGAAACGATAAAAAAAGACAAAGAACAGAAAACGAAATCTAATGCGACGGTAACGCCTTCCAAAGGCACGTTTTGTAGCAGCTCGTTCTCTTGCAAACGATGAAAGGAGAGCTTACGTGTATGAAACCATAAGAGAAGAAGCTGTATAAATGAGTAAAGTAGGAGCTCGATCTAATGTGAGAGAAAGGGGATAATGGGAAATAGACAATGAGCTCCAACAACAAAAAGGGGGAAAAAAGAACGAACCGTTTCTACCATCAGCAACAAAAAAATATTAACTTCTTTGCAAACATCAAAAGAAAGAGGCCCGATGCGTCTGATCAGGACAATGAAAACAAAGCGCTGGTGGCTATATCCAGAAAACTGGAAATAAATATGCGTTCCTCAGACTCGTCGGCTCTGCTGCGTACTGCCGAAGGGTGTGCGTGAGTGGTCCGGTCATCATCCTGCCTCCCAGAGACGCTCACGAATAGCGAAGAGAAGCGCAAACGTGTTTCTCTCTGTGTTCTTCATATGTGAGAAACGATCTGGAAAGATATATGAACAATTATGCTCATGCATACATGACTTCGGTTTCCAGATGGACGGACACACCCTCGCAGCATCCAGTGCCACTGAAGTTGTTGTTTCTTCCGCGCTCCCTCTTGCATGCCCCCTTCTAACTTGCATCCCTACCTCCATCTCCACCTTTCTCTCCTCTTCTTCTTTTTTTTTTTTCTGTGGAGCAAACAAAACAACAACTACAAGGCAACATCAGAAAAAAAAAAACCCCACGGAAGACTCTCTCGACAAAACAAATTGGCTTTAAAAGAATACGATAAAAAACCCAATTGGTGGCGCATTCAAGGAGAGCAGCCACGTTGCCTTTTTCTCTCTCTCTCACACATACACGCGCGCCAACTTAAAATATATATATTCTAGCATGCCGAGGGCGAAGTCACCTGGCGAGAAGGGCAAGGCCGCCAAGAAGAGCGTTCTGCCCCCTCCTCCCCCGCCGGTGCTACTGCGCGTGAACACGACGGAGGAGCTGGACGCAGAAGCCTTGTCACACCCCGGTGCAGCGCTTGTTGTTGTGGTCAGTCCTCTCACGCCCTCCACCACCGATGCGGTGATGGCGGCTCTCGAGCACCTCAACAACAACCGCCCATCCTCGCTTGCGGAGATGCACCTGGTCGTGATTTACGCCCTGCCGTCCACCAAGGCGGTGTGTCAGGCGCTGGGCGTGGCGGCGCTACCCTTCTCACGCAGCTACGCCTACGGCAGTGTTGTGGGTGAGTTTGCAGGGGACAATGTGGAGAAGATGGAGCTGCTGGCGAAGCTGGCCGCCGCTGCCGCTGCACAGAAGGCGGCGGTGCTGGCTGAGCAGGAAAAGCAGCAGCAGGAGGAGGCAGAGACTGCTGCTGCGGCTGGTGATGTTGGAATGGAGAAGCGGCAAAGCTCAGCCGCCGCAGAAGTGTAGGTGAGAGTCGCTGCTGCGGTGCGATCCGGTGATGCCACCTTAATCAGCAACGATGTTCTCTTTCTCTATTTGTTTTTTCTTGCTTAACGATCTGGCCTCTGCTAGCAGTCTTCTCCTGATAGATTAGACATTTACCAGGGACAGCATGAGCAACACAAGAGAGAACGGCGTTGCTAACGTTTCCCATCATTGCCGTTGTGTGGTTTATTTTGAAAACTGTAGGCTGCTTTCCATTTTTGTTCTTTTGCAGCGCCTCCCTGCGCTTCCGATGTACACTATCAAGGCGAGCGTGGTGCGCCGCAAGCACCACCGCAAACACAAATGAAAAAAAAAAAAAAAGAGGAGAACTGACACATATGAAAGATATAGACGCGCGGTTTCGGCTAGCAAATCATTACGGGAGCTTCAGCAACAGCGGCATAAAAGGAAAATAAACCCCTTCCCTTATGCTATACTGTGTTGGTGCGCGCGCAGGGGAGGAGTTCGAGTTAAAAAAGAGATGTGCAAGGCCAGAGCCTCTCGCATCTTTTTATTTTCATAAAACGAGGTCTCTGCCCCTGAGCAATTTTCGATACAGGAGACAGCAGAGAAGACCACATGCCAGCGAACAAGAGGATAGAGACAAAACGGGAAGTGGAGTTGATTACACACACGCGTTGCAACCGCACTTTCTTTTTTTCGCACAGAAGCCACTTGCAACTCAGAACTTCGATAAACTGTCGGCCTTCTTCTACGTGTTGTATTCGAAGCATTTTACTGCACGGCCGTGCTAAACTAATAGACTTTCAAAGGTAACTACTCACCCTCCCCTTCTATTATCTTTTTCTTTCTCTTCAATTTTCTTGACATCACATCATCTGCAGCCTTTAGATACTTTGGGGTTGCTACTCCGTTTTTCTTTTTATTGTTTGAGGTTGACGTTTATTGCGTTTTTGCGTCAAGAGCGTCTGTCTGTCTGTCTCTCTCTCTATCATTGAAGGGCTTCAAATTTTGTGGCTGGACGAATACAAATCACTGAACAAAGGAAAATAGCAACGAACGTATCCTCCTTTGACAGTTTTCTTTCTCATTGTGTGCTTGGTGCGAGCAAAGTCGGTTAGCGCGTGCGAAGACAAACAATCAAACAAACAAGCAAAAGAGCTACAATCTATACCTTGGAATCTGACTTAAACACACACACACACACAATATTTCTTTCTAGTTGTACTAAAAAAAGCGAAAAACAACAACAACAACATCAACATCACACCATCCCTCTCTTGCTTTGTCGTGTAGTAACTTTCTTCTTTGCTGCAGCCGGTATAAAAGAGCACGGATCGGTAGAGCGTACATCCACACCTCCCTGTCGTTGCAAATAGGCACGCACACACGCGCATATCCCTCTACATAAACGTCCTAGCGATTCTTGTATTTTCTTCGCGTTGAGGAGTACAGGGCTTGGGGAGGAAAACATCCTACGCCTCAGCTGACGAACGGTCCACATCGAAGTGCAGCAACGACACGGCAGACTTTAGGGTAGGGCAGCTTTCAAGAGCATCAGAGAGTGGCGAATCAGCTCAAACAAACATAGTCTGTGTAAGTTTTTCTGTGACCCTCTGCTGGCAACTATCCGAACCCGAAAAGGACAAAACGAAACTAGATAGAGCTGGCAACCGCGTTCGTCCTTTGATCGACGAAAAAGTGCTTCCATCGCTTGCTTAAAGGAGAAATTCATTTATCTTCATTACCTGTTTAAGTAGACGAAGCGATGAGTGCGAAAAATACTTTTGGAACGCAGGCGGCGAAGACGCTATGTGCCAACCTCTATGCCACGTGGCTCTCCGAGGAGGCCAGCGTGGAGCGCATTCGCGAGGCAATGAGCTCGATCATTGCTCTCTCAGCCGCTAAAGCGAACGCTGATGCCGCCGCTGCTGCTGCTGCTGGTACTGGTAGTGTAAATGGTCTTGCCAAGCCCGGTGCAGCAGGGGACAGGAAGCTGAAGGTGAATGAGGCAGGTAGCAGCGGCAGCAGCAACGGGGCCCAGCACAGAGACCCGGCAGCCAATCTTTCCTCCAGCCTCTCTCTCTCGCTGGACGCCGATGCGGACCGTGCGCAGTCTCCGCAGCCGTCGTCTCCTCACGCTGGACGGACCGGCGAGGACGGCGGCAGCCCCAATCAGTCCACCACCTCCCCCAGCGCCTCTGGACGGCTGCCCGGTGTGGTCGACGAGCTGGATTACCCGCACCGCGCAGGCTCGCCGGTCACCGCGCCGGCCGCGCAGCAGCCGAAGCCGGTCATTGACCCTAGCGCGCCGCTGCCACATGTGGCCTCTGGCACGACCTCTCCGCACGGTGCCCACTCCCTAGGCAGCCCACGGCTGGACACGACGCTGAATGCGGCGATGGTATCTGGTGATATTGCCCCGCCACCGATGGACATGGCACAGACCCTGAACACGACGATGCGGGAGGCGTCGACGCGGTTTGTGCACACTTCCGGCGCCTTTGCGACAACGCCCCCGACGAACGTGAAGGTGGCGTCCCTCAACGACATCCCGTGCTTCTACTCCAAGAAGGAGTCCAGCGGGTTGGCCGTGGAGGCGGACACGGAGGAGATGCAGGAGCTCAACCGGCTGCTGGAGAAGAACGACCCGGTGAAGAAGACGGTGTGGGTGTTTGGTGATATCAGCTCCAAGGTCTTCAAGGTACCGATTTGGTATAAGGAGGCCCTCTTCAAGGACATCGCCACCCGCAGTGGGTTAGACGGCGCCGTCGTGGACAGCCTTTCTGCGGCGCAGATCCGCGCTGTGTACAAGGACGTCTATGCCCCCCTCTCCGTCAGCCGGCGTCTCTACGAGCTCATCTGCACACACGCTACGAAGGAGTTCATTACGTTGACGGACCTGGAGACGATGGGGAAGTACCTCGTAGCGGCCCACCCAGGTCTGCAGTTCTTGCAGCAGCCTGAGTTCCAGGAGTATTACTGGCACACGGTGGCGGTGAGGATCATGTACACCTTAGAGCGTCAGCAGTGCGGTCGCATCTACTGGCGCGACTTCGACCGCAGTGACCTGCCGGAGAAGATGATGGAGCTTGACGCGAAGGATGTGAATCTCGTGCTGGACTACTTCTCCTACGAGCACTTCTACGTCCTGTACTGCAAGTTCTGGGAGCTGGACACGGACCGCGACCTTCTCGTCGGCTACGAGGACCTCTGCAACTACGGTCAGGGCTCCGTTGTGACGAGCGTTATCAAGCGCGTGGTGGAGGGCTACGGGCGGCCCTTGTCGTCTGGTGTGCCAGGCAAGCTCGACTTCGAGGACTTTGTGTACTTCTGCTTGTCGGAGGAGGACAAGAACTCCGAGCCGGCGGTGCTGTACTGGTTCAAGATTTTAGACACGGACGAGGACGGCGTGCTTAGCGGGTACGAGATGATGGTCTTCTTTGAGGAGAATCAGCAGCGCTTTCTGGAGTTCTCGGACTCCCCAGAAGGCGACATCTCGTACGAGGACACGATGTGCCAGATGTTAGACATGGTCGGCTTCGACCGAGTCCAGGTCCGCAAGTGCGGCGTGACGTTAGGCGATCTGCGTTCCTGTCCCACGCCGGCCAACTTCTTTAATATGATCTTTAACGCGTCGAAGTTTATGCTGTTCGAGCACCGCGACCCCTTCGGTGAGCACCAGATGCGCATGCGGCAGGAGAAGACGGACTGGGACCGCTTTGCACGCGCTGAGTACGACCGCATGGCCGCAGAGGCGCAGTAGTGGGGAGCAGACGAAACGGAGTGAGAGAGTTTCCCATGGGTTTCACGTGGAGATGGCCTTGGGACTCGTGCCAACGCACAAGAAAATAAAAAAAGCCACAAGCACAAACACAAGCACACACGCACACACACACACACACACACAGAAAGAATGGAAAGCATGTAGAAGAAAGAAACATTTCCTATTTTCATTTTTTCCCTTGGACCATTCTTTGCTGCCAGACAGCTTTTAGATTTTCCTTTTATTTGTATTCGTTGTTGTTGGCCGCATTCTTCTGGTTGGGATTGTCTGCTGAGGCCGTTGCCAGTTATGTTCCGTCCATCCCTCTATTATGTTTTGTTTGTTGCGCAGGTATTTTTCTGATTGCTGACTGCTTCTTTCTTTCTTTAAAGAAATCCTTTCTCTCTTTTCCTCTTCTGTATTTTGTTGTGTAGCGCATCCATGTAGTTTGTGTAGCTGCTTGGCGTGTTGCTTGTGCATGTACAGTGCTCAATGCCCTTGGATCTTTGTGGTGTGGAAGCTTGCCGTCTTCTTCTCTTCGTTTTCTCATTTTCATGGTGTACACTCTCATTGTTCGGACCGCGAAGCAACTTGATGACCTCTGCATAGTTTTTTTGTGCAACACATTGTGCTTCCTATCGCCTCAAAAGACACAAGCACACACACACACACACACAGCACTCAAATGTTTCGAACTAGAAAGGTTGCTCTTTCCCCCTTGTTTTCGGTGCTTGGCCTCTTCTTTTCTTTTGATTTGTGAAGGCGTAAGAATAAAGCCACGAGAAGGCTATTTTAGACTTTACTGACCTTTTTTTCCCCTATTCTCTTTACCGAAGTATATATTTTCTGTGATTCCGGCTCGAGAGCGTTTTCAATATTCTGATTTTTTTTTTTGTGGTAATCCCGATTTGATCTATTTTTCTTTTCATTCTTTGCTATTTCTTTTTTGGCCTGTCTTTTCCAAAAATGGTGTAGGTTTTTTTTTGTGTCTTTTTCTTTTTCTTGTCCATTCTGTTTTTGTTCTGCCTTCTCATTGACGGCCTCTCTCTGTATACACGGTAGACTCCTCTACCAAACAATCAAACAAACAAACAGAGGCAACACGCGACAACAACAACAGCAATCAAACTGACTGTTTGCAGGGGGACGAAGGCGAACAAAGCGCGCGTTTACTATTATCAATATGGCAATTCGGTACATGCTGGGCTCAAAAAAAAGAGGAGGGTTCAGGGCACGTGAACAGCCGCCACGCTCAGGAGTGGCACCGCAGTACGTACGTGCTGAAGAGCAATGTCACCGCGTTGCCTCTTGAGGGAGGCACTGTGGTACGAAGTCTCTCTCTCTCTCTCTGTAGTAGAAGCAGTGGACAGGGGGAGATCAACGTGCAAAAAGATGCTTGTTGTTTTCTGATAGGCCTTCAGACGTTGTGACGGGCATCTCCCTAGCCCCTTTCTCCTCACTCATGATGAAAAGGTTGAGCCGTGACCTCTGCTGCTTTGTTCAGGGAAGTGAGCAAATGAGAGCTTCGCTTTTTTAAAATTCACTTCCGTCCACTCACCTCTTACCTCTCCTCTCTTTGTGGTTTTGACAATTACCAACGCACAAATGCACGCGCGCGCAAAAAAAAAAAAGAAAAAGACTAAAGCTTTTCGTTACCACACACACATATATATTCTATCTTACTAACTTCCTGAGCTTTCACCTTTGAAAGCAATTCGCGAGTTTTTATTTTATCCCATCTTTGGGTCAAAAAACACTTTTCTCCTCCGTTCACCTACAACGATTAACAATTTGGTTGCCCATAGTCACAAAAAATTATGCAGAGATAAATAGTTAAGTCCGAGGTGAGCTGCCTGACCTTTGGAAGTGCTTACACAAGAAGTCGTCTCTGTTTAACTACCTCAAATTTACTGAAGCTGATGAAACCATCCCCTATTATGTGCTCCAATCCTTCTCTCTTAACCGCCCTTCCTCTCTCTTTCTCTATTTTCTAACAACACAGATCAACCCCCATACCTCCCCACATCATCAGCACGCTTTTTAGTTCCCGCCCACCACCCCCTTTTTCTACGTATAAGCAGATATGAAAGAGGGGACTGATAGAGGGGATGTAGAGAGTTAAAAGATCTTATTGCCTACGCCTCTTTTTTCTTCTCATTTTCGTTCCTTTTAGTATTTACTATAAAAAAAAAATCCTCATGTTCTCTTTGCTTTAATTGCCAGGGGGCAGACAAAGAAAAGGCGATCAGAGGATTACGTAGACCATATTGTGCAGCACTTCAGGTCAAGCATTAATCTTAGATCGTCATAACCACTTTGAGCAAATGCAACTGTTTTCCTTTCTTGATTCTGTTTTCTTGCCATATGCGAGTTTTCTGGTCTCGCAGCACCGCCTATGCCTTTTTGCCATCGATTGCGCAGGAGTTGGGCACCTTGCGCAGGGGATCGATATTAGCCATAGTAAGATAGGAGGTAGAAAGCGACAGCGAAACGGGGTAGAAGCGACTTACGACGACTAGATATGTGATGCACTGCAATAAATTGCAATGTCAAGGTCAGCAGTTGGCATAACGGAACTCTCCTTCCACCTTCTTCCCTACCAACCCATTTTCAAATACTGCGCACACCAGAAGCGTGATAGTCTTGACTGCGGGATTTTCATGTCTGCAACATTCTTTTCAGACTACACTGGTATAGTCGGTTCAGCGAGTATCCTCGTCCAATTCCACGGAAACCCCCGCCAGGCTGCGCTGGGCATGCACAATGGGAAAGTGATCCGTCACAACCGCCACTCGTGAGATGTCAACCGGGTAGTGCGTCATCAGGTGCTGTAGGCACAACTGCGCTCCTCGAGGCTCCGCGTGTGCTGAATGGCGGGCAGTGAAAGTTTCCTCACTACCCTCACCATCTGGGAATGGCAGCTGCATCAACTCGTGTATCCAACGCTGCTGAAGGGAACGGGTCGTGCCGTCTCGCCAGCGAGCCACGGCTCCCCAGCGTGCGATAGATGCATCTGTAAAGACTATCAGATCGTACTCGTTGTCGTCATAACCGGGCCGCACATCCGGTGCAATATGCCACCAAGGGTTTTGAATCAGTGCTTTGCTCAGGCTCGTAATCCCAGCCCACACGCCTGGACTGAAAAACGGGAACACGTCATCCCAGTGTTTGCCGCCAGCCACAGCCGTGTAGGCGGCCCGATAAGCGCGCATAACAGCAAAGGTATCCGCCGGGTTAAGGCGGGTGGTGTGTTAGGCGAACATCATGAGTGATATTCGGGGCGACAAACGAGCGGTAGCTGAACCTGGGTGCAGATACTGCGAGTTCCATTTTAACCACCGTCTTCAAGGAGTTGCGCACCACTCGCGCGCTCCCCGTCCATCTATACTCCTCGCCTAGAAATTCGTTCGTCTGCTCCGCCATGCGCAGGAGCTCCGCATCACCTGTATTGTAGAGGGTCTCACGGTCTGGGGAAGTCAAGAGGTTTGCTGCTCTAATTCGTGAAAGTACAGTGCGAACCGTCGTAAGAAATTCGGCCTCTTGACCCTCGTCGGCTGCAATCAGAATGTTGTCAATCATGGTCAGAATAGTGACCTCAGTCGGGATGTCAACAATAACCCATGTGATACCCTGTCCAACCGCAACGCTCCAACGGGCCCCTGTCGGTAGGGTCTTTAGCCGATAGTATTCTGTGCTCGTAGCCCGAAAGACAAAATTGTTGCGGATGTTCTCAGGGAGAGGGATCGCGTCGTAGAAGGCTTCGAAATCAATTTGAAGCATATAACGTTTCCTGCGGAGCTGCTGTCGTCGTGCAAGTCGAGATGGGTGCGAAACACGGGGAAAGTCCTTCTTCGAGATAGCCGCGTTGAGGTGTGGCTCTGTGATAATGCGGCGTCGCCCTGTGGCCTCTAGAACTGTAAAGACATTCACACCATGTACGTCAAGGGGCAGTCCTGCCCAGTAGCGACGTCCAACGTACTCAAACCTACCCTTGTCCACTGCCAACCGCAGGTCGTCGCCTGTAAACTGCGTGCTCTTAACTGTTTGCGAAATTCGGCGGCCCATAAATGTTTTCTGGGTCCATATACTTCAGAGCTGCTCGTAGAAAATCCTTCGTCTCGGCATGGGCCGTCTCGAGTCCAAGGACTGCAGGAAAATCTAAGAGAGTGACATCCTTGAGGTGGAGAGGCCATTCCCTCGGCGGAGGGAGATTGAGAGGCGGTAAGCCCTGGCATCGTCTTACCTCGGCCAAAACCATACTGTCGTCAATGCCAAGTTCTTTCGAAGATGGTGCACGCAGGCCCATCAGGTCGTCGCGAGGAGGGCCCTGGCAACGTTGTCCCGCTGGATTCCGTCCTCCGCCGTGGGATGGAGGCCATAGCCGAGGTACCGGCGAAACGTGTCTTGTCTCCTGTGGCCTGTGAGGCGCATAATGTCCGCCTCGAGGACCCCCCTGTCCACCAGGTGGATTGCAGCCCCCTTCCGCAACGACGGCAGCGCCGCTCGTGAGTTGACGCGCTTCAGCGCCGCGCGCACCTGTGCCTTGGAGGTAGTCAGGTTTGAGAAAAGATTCTGGGTAGGGAGGCGGCGGCTGGCCATTCGTTCCAGCAGGGCCGCGTCTGCCACGATCAGGGAAGACGTCACTGCGTAGGGGGCCCCTGAATCGAGCTCCTTTGCCTCGGCGTATCGTGAGAGAGAGACGTGCGCAATCTGGTCTCCCTCCATCCGCTCCACGTGTATGTCTCGCACCACTAGCAGTCCGATATCGCCCGCTCTCGCTGTAAACGACCACATCATCGCTAAGTACAGTAATGCCTCGGGTTGCTCGCGGAGCTCTCTTCGTGTCCTCTGGTACTCGCCCTGGGTCAGAGGTGACGGAGGCTCGGCCGGGGGTCTCTCGCTCGAACCGCCTCGCCGCCATCGCGGCCCTGCTTCCATTCCGGGTACTCGTTGAGGTTGATGGATTCCGTCTGATTGGTGTAAAGGGGCAATTGCAGCGATGCCGCCTTGATTGATGCGAGGTGCCTTGCCATCGCCGACCAGCGCCATTTTCGTGCTCGTCCCATCGTTCTCACCAGCTCGATGGCTGCGCTCGCGAGGGGAAGTTCCAGTAGCTCCGCCGGCATGGACCGTAGGTTGCACAGCCAAAAGTAGTGCCGCTTTCGTACCTGCGGGGAGGCTGCTGTCCATGCTAGCGACGACACATGCGGGGGTCTGTCTGGATGGATAAACCAATCCCGAGGGCAGGCGTGCCCCGCTTGGCGTCTGCCCCGGGCCCGTTTAAAGGCGCTCCAATTCCCGTTTGCAGGGCTTCGTTCATTTTAGCATTCGCATTCGCCTCGATCGCCTCTTCGCGCTCCGTGCGCGATGGTATCGGAGGCCAAGGGAGGACTGTTTCTGGTATAGTCCTTGGGACATACACGCCAGTGGTGGCTTCACGAGGGTCACGGGTAAGTGTCATCTGAGCGTTACCGTGTCTGTCACGATCCTCAGGACGCCCTCTGGCACCGATCACAAAAGTGCGACCCATGAATTCTTGGGGAAGCTGTAACCCCATAGTCGTCTCAATAAATAGGCTACTTGGCAAATCCGAGGTGTCTTCAGTGAGGGTCACGTCGTTCAAACCGGTGGCGCAAGTATAGGGGAAAATATAGAGTACCACGGCGCTTCGTCCTTTCGAGGTTGTAAATGCGCCGTCTGTGGATCTCCGGCACGACCAGAGGATCAGGCGTGTGGGCTGGAGTCAGCTCAGGAAGAGTGTGGTATTTGGTGGCGATCACCGCCGAGGTACTACTTCGAACATCGAGCTCGATGAGTTGTACCGCCGCTTTTTACCGTCGGGTTCAATCCTCTCTTGATAATGGTCCTTCTCGTACTTCTTGGTGCCCTGCTCCGACTACAGTAGCTTGTGTCGTTTGCGGCGTCGTCGGGGTCTTGGTGACTTCCGCCACAAACTCGCGAAAAAAAAAAAAGGTCCTTTCTCGGTACCGCAAGAGTAGCCTCAACGAACAGGCATCGCAGCCGAGAAGGCAGGCAATCCGTGATTACCAGTACTACACCAATGTAGTCGGGAAAGAATGTTGCCGACATGAAGATCCCGCAGTCAAGACTATCGCGCTTCTGATGTGCGCAGTACTTGAAAATGGGGAAACGGATGGAAATTTTTTAACGTGGCCTTCCTAATGTCCTTGTGGACGGGCCAAGAGGGGGCAGAATCGTACACCTCGAGGACGATACCTCTGCTGGCACGCCGCAGGATTCCCGCTATCTAGTGGTGGCGCAAGAATAGGGAAAATATAAACTACCACGGAGCTTCGTCCTTTCGAGGATGTCGTCGCGCCGTCTGCGGATCTCAGGCACGACCATAGGGTCAGGCGTGTGGGCTGGAGTCAGCTCAGGGAGAGTCCCGCACGGGAGGATTGAACCCGACGGTAAAAAGCGGCGGTACAACTCATCGAGCTCGAGGTTCGAGGTGGTACCTCGGCGGAGATCGCCACCAAATACCACAGTGCTACTCTTTGAATTGCCAGAGACAGTGCGTCTAGCTGACAGAGAGGCAGGGCCCGTTAGACGTTCGGGGTGTCCAACGGGCGACTCCCTTTTTTTTTTTGAGTAGTCTCGACGGAGCAGTCATGCTCGATCGGCAGTGGCGGAGTAGTTGTGTAGGGAGCACCAGCACCCCTCCAGACACCGTTGGAGCTCTGGTTGCCCTGGTTGTACTGGTTGTGCTGGTTGTGCTGGCTCGTGTTGTTCCTGTTGTTGTTCCTGTTGTAATTGTTGTTGCGACGTCTATTGTTCCTCTACTGCGTCCCCTTCGGTCGAACCTTCTGAAGGAGCGCCTCCAGAGTGCGACATTCTTCACGGCTGAGGTGGCTTTGCTGGGACATAAAGCCCGCCAGCAGGATTATGTCGACGGAGCCCTGTTGGGTACCGTCCGGCGCCATCATTGGGGCAAAGTAGCCTCCACCAACAAGTCCTGTCTCCTCCACGGAGCGGAAAAGACGACAAGCAGCATTACCTTGCAGATACTCCGGGCCCGACCGCAGAAGGACGTCGTTGAGGTCGCTCAACAGGGACGTGAGGAAGAGAGGTTCGCCACACGCCACAGCCTTACCCGCGAGAGATGCCCTCGGTGCATCCGAGTAACTCTGGAGGGCCGTGCAGTTGTGTAGAGGAATCACATCCTCAGGTGGTGTGTTCAACACCATCTCCACAAGTGTCCACGCCCCCAGCTCCCGGTCCTCCGAAAAGAGGACGCACTGCAGAATGAGAAGATCGATTGTCGAGAGGAGGCCATTCCTGGCCCGGCCAATCGCGATCTCCTTCGTTTTATTTTTTCAACATGCCCACTATCGAGGTGGGCACCCCGGATCCGCTCGTTCTCCCGAGCGAGGTGCACGTAGCGGTCCGCCCATGGGAGCTGAGACCGCAGGGTCTTGTTGCAGGCGCGTTTCCGCAGGTCCCACATCGATCCGTCATCGAATTCGTCCGACAACGGGGAGGCCTCCTTGCCTGACGCCTGCTTATCCACCAGCTTTCCAACCAGCAGGTTATACTGGTCCTCGCTAAGCTCGCCTTTGGTGTGGAGCTCCTTGTAGGTGCCCATGAGGGCGGCGAATTCGGAATTGCTGTACATAGCGGCGTGGAAGCTGAACAATCGAACAGGAAACAACGAAGTACTTTTCTTTGGATTAAACAGGTAAGAAAGATCAAAACAAAGTGCTTCTTCCCGTAGCAGCCATGAAATAGAGGTGAGAGAGAGGGGAAGCAGAGGAGGAAGGCGGAGTCAATGCGCGAAAGGAAGTAGCTCCTTTTTTTTTTCTTTCGTAGCAATTGTGTTTCTATTGATCGAGCCGATGGCAGTTATTGCAGGAGGCGCCTACCGTTGATTGTAGAACGAGGCCACATAAGAACTACAGCGAAGAGCTGCTCTGACTTTGCGCGGCACCTTAAGAGAACTTTCGCCGTCCTCTTGTCAATTTAAGTAAATCTGGTTTCTCTTTGTCAAATGTCGTTGATGGTTACATCTACCCTTTCTTCCTCTTCAAACAAATACCCTTTCTCACATCTTTTTCTTTTTTGAGGACAGGTTTCAAAACAACAACAAAAATAAAACAGCAAGCATCATAAGTGCTGCGTTACTCAGCGCCTTGACTTCAATAAACAGATAAACAAACAAAACAATCTAATAGTAAAGAAAGTAGAGGAAACATGAAGACAGTTCAGGATTTAAATCAATACGGTCTGGATTCACTCGAGCTGAAGGCCTTGAGCGTGCCGTCGTCCTTGCGCTTCCTGCTCGGTATCGAGTACGATGTCGTGTTGTGCGTGAACGAGGTGGGCACACGCCGCCCCTTTCGTCTCCACTTCCCCGTCTTCGCTACCACCTTTCGCAAGCTGCTGACTCTGTGCGCGACACGCTTTGGGCTGGTTTGCGAGCACAGCGAGTCCGAGTCGGTGCTGAGTGGCACGGCGGTGATGCCACTGCTGCGCTACGCCGACTTCCTCCCCGGTGCCCTCCACGTGAAAGAGATTTTGGAGTGTCTGCAGGTGGAGCCAGCAACAAAGGCGAAGAGGTGGCAGGCCGCCACCGCTGTCGCAACGACGTCCCCCTCTGTGCCTGAGGGGGCTGCCGCGTCCGGCGACAGCGCAGCGGCGAACGGAACCGGCACGAATTTCACGAGCGAGTTCGAGGCCAGCTTTATTGCCTACGATGAATTCTCCTCGGATAGCTCCCTCGACGACGTGCACGGGCTGGGCTTCTACTTGATGCTGGACTACGGGTTGAGCCTCGCCACCCACAGCCACCTCATAGGCATCCGCTTTCACAAGGACTGGGACGCGAAGGAGGCGCTGCGTGAGTTCCAGGACTTCAGCGGGTGGGAGGCCTTCGACCTGCGCTTCCTGGACGAGCAGCGTCGGCAGGACGGCGGCGTGATTGTGATGCCCTCCTCGCAGGACGCGTGCGACCTCCTCGAAAAGTACGAAGACGAGGACTCGGATGACGAGGGCGACCTGCTGCCCTTCATCCTCCGCCCGATCTCTCCGCTGGTCTCTGTGCCGTCGCTGGAGGACTCGGCCCTGCGCAAGCTGCGCGATCAGCACTGGGCCGCGGTGGAGCAGCACTGGTCCCACCTGCCCAACACCCTCAACACCGTCGTCGTGTACAACCTTTACGACGGGGCGACGCTGCAGGAGATTTTGGCCTTCTTCGACCCTCTCGCGGTCGTCTCCTCCGAATTTGTCGAGGACGACGCCCCGTCACACCGCCGTCGTGCCTTCCTCACCTTCAACAGCCTCGAGGCAACACGCAAGGCACTCGACGTGGATGGAAAGAACACCCGTGGGTGCACGCTGCGTGTGCAGGTGTCCCCTCCGTACATCTCCACCACCCGCCGCGGCCACGAAGTGAAGCCGGAGCGCGGGACACCTGCCGTCTCCGCCGCGGCCGCATCAGGGGCCTCCGCGCCGGCCACCTCAGGCAGCTCTCCCAAGCTGGCGGCGAAGAACAGCGCGACCAACGGCAAAGCCGCCACCGCCGCTTCTGCCTCTGCGGTTGTGCCCAGTTCGAGCCCAGCGACACGTGCGGCAGACCACGTGGCCCCCGTGAAGCCCAACACAGTGCCATCGGAGAAAGCGATGGAGGCCGCTAAGCCCCAGCCCCAACCCCGAGCCACTGCGGCTCCGTCCGCCCCGGCAGCATCGGGCCACGTTACCGCAACTGTGCCACCGACTTCGACGCACATCAACGTGCCGCCCTCATCCTCCGCTGCTGCTGCAGCTCGCCCAGCACCGGCTACGCCCACCCCAACCGGCAGTGCGACGGCTGCTGCGTCCACATCACCCGCAACTCGCCCCGTGAACGCGTCGGCTGCCATTGCAGGTGCCATTGCTGCTCGTGCGCACGCCACCGCCTTGTCCGCTTCTGCACCCATCGCCCTTCCCAGCGTCTCAGCCACGGCCGGCCACGAACGTGAGACGAGTGTCAGCGTGGGCTCCGCGTCGTCGTCGTCGCACGGCCCGACGCACATGAACGCCGCCGCAAAGGAGTTTGTCCCCCACTTCCAGTTGAAGGCCACGTCACCAGAGTACCACCCCTCGCCCGCGCCGGCCGTGGATGTGCTCTACGGCTTCAACGGCGTGCCGGTGGGGGCGCCCGCGATGGGCGACGGTATTGGTGCTGGTGCGGAGGTGCACCATTCACACCCGTCCTCGCTGCCACCACCGCCTCCCCCGCCACCGCCACCGCCTCCGGCCTACGGCAACGTGCTGAGCTCACCTGGCGATTACCGTCCGACCCCGAGATCCACGCAGCTGCTCCATACCGGTGCGGCAGTGAATCTACCTGCCTACGCGCTGCCGCCACCGTACCTGCCGGGGGAGGAGGAGCTGGAGGACGCTCTGCCGCCCCCGCCGCTGCCCCCACCGTACTAGCGTGCGCTGGGCAAGGGCAAATAAAAAGAGAGAGAGAGAGAGCAAAGGCTTGCAGCGCACTTTGTTGCGCCCCCTTCTGGCCGTATAAGTCAGCCTCAGGGAGCATACGAGAACAACTTTTTAATAAAGAAAGTACACATCTTTTTCTTAAACCTTTTTTTTTTTGTATCGCTGATGACGTGGGACATTGTCTTTTACCTTTCTAGCAGTAGGTTGTTGTAGCCTTACAACTTGAATTGCAATGAGGGCTTTTCTCTTTCTTTCTATTTCTAATGCGTAATTATGTCTGATCTGGAAAAGTCTTCGAGTCCTCACCGTGGTGCTTGCGTGTCTTTTATTTCTGTTTTGGCTGTTTCGTTCACATAAAGAGACGCGCTTTTGCGGTTTGTGTTTCACAATGCGTGTTTGCCGGAGAAACTGATTGCGAGATGGCGTTGGCGCCTTGCCTTCTCTTGTGCTGTCAAGCTTTTTGAGGTGTGGAGGCGTGGTACGACGACGAGGGCAGCAATGTAGTACGCTGTGCATTTTCCTCCATCTCGCTCTGCTCTAAAAAAAGAAAAATGCAACTCAAGCACTCGATGTTTTTTGCTTCTGTTTTTCTTCTATTTGCCTGACTTTGCTTGTCGTGCATCGTGTGAGTGCTACGCGTACAGTCTCTGCATCAAGCGCTTTTTGTCTGTTGTATTTGTTTCATTTTTTTTCTTGTTTCCAGCTTAAAGCTGCGTGGCGTTAGTTCGGTTTCACTTAATCATTATTAAAAACAAACAAAAAAAAGGAATAAAGCGGTCTGGATCTTGCCTAACAGTGTTGTCGCTGAATGCGCGGCATAATATTCTGTTTCTTTTAGTTCTGCAAACCAACAACAACAAACAAACGAAAAGAGAAAAAGACAGAGAGGATCGTGGGAGATCCCATGCAGACGTGCTAGAATAGGCTGTACAGCACCCAACTAGAGTTTTTTTTTCCCTTTTCTAGGAGTTTCTTTCCAGTACCAGCGTTAGCAAAGGACTGTGCTGAGAGCTTACAGAAAAAAAAAAAACCGTTGGAGTAAAGGTCAGCTTTTTTCCGAGTGAAAACGTCAGCCTCTCCTCGCTTCCCTCCTCCGTCAGCTCCCGCTTCCTGCGCTGTGTATCATCACTGGCAGTGATACCTGTAAAAAAAGAAAAAGATAATTGGAATGAAAACGTGCATTGCGGGCTCACTCAGAGATGTGGTATCACATTTCGCTCGTCGCTTTCTTTATCACCTATAATTTATTTTTATCTTTGTTTTTGCGCATGCGCTTCTTTGTCCTGCTCGTTCTGTTTCACTCTCTCAACCCTCGATCCTCTCTTTTGTTCTTCACCTCAACCACCTTTCTCAATAACCATTTGCAGTGCAACACACACTTTTTACTGCTGTCGTTGCCGTTGTCGTCGCCGCACACTGTTGCGTCTCTCGCTGCTTTCCGCCGCTTTAGCGCCACGAGGTGTGCGCGCCTGCTCTTCGCAAGAGTAGCTGTCCCGAGTACACACACGCACACAAAAAGGAGCATCATCGCAATAGGCATCGGGCTGGGAAAGAGAGCGTCTGTACATATATCAGAAAGAAACCGGAGGCCGTGGAGAACGAGAAAAGGGCGGTGCCCTTCTTTTTTTTTTTTGCGTTTCTCTACGAAAGCGTTAGGGAGAGTCCTGCAAGTTTTTTTTTTCTTTTGCCCCTTCCTCGCTTTTCTTCCGCCGTGCTGTCTTTTGTGTGCTCACGTGTATAATACCATTTTTTCTTCCAAATCGACGCAGAGGAAACAAAGAATCAACCAAACAAACCAAAAACAAAAAGGAAAGAAGAGGAACCATTCTGTTTTCACATTCACACAAACAAACATAAGCTATGCCAGCCCAGCCGAGCTCAGCGTACCCGTTCCCCTCGCAACGCGTCGTCGTTTTCCGCCACGGCGAGCGGCGCGACAACCATCCCGATGCCCCGGCCGAGTCCAACCCGCCCCTCACCGAGGAAGGCGTCGCGGCGGTGAGAGGTTCTGCAGCGCGTCTAAAGCACTACCTTGGTGCCGAGGAGGCCCGTGCGGCCGTGCTTGTCGTTTCCCCGTTCCTGCGCACTGTGCAAACGGCGGAAGCCCTGCAGCTTCACGGCGTCGGCGCCGATGGCCCCATGGTGATCGACAACACCCTCTGCGAAGTCTTCGGTCCGAGTCGAATTAAAACCGGTCGCGCACCGCAGCTGCAGGACCCTGCCACGTCGCGTGCCGTTGGTGGTTTGCCGATGTGGGGCGAGTCACTTGAGTTGGCGACGCAGAGGTATGTCGTGAACTTCCTGCGCAACGGCGACGTTTACGCCGGACTTGCAGCACGCGGGGCCACCCCTGACACGTCCCTCAGCGTACGCGAGGAGTCTCAGACGTCGTCCAGCTTACTCTGCCCCGCTGCCGTCACAAAACGAACAAACGGCGGCGGTGTAGCGGTGGCTGCTGCTGCTGCTGCTGTTGCTGCTGCGAATGCTAGCGCGAGTGCGAATGTTTCCCTGACATCTCCGAACAGCGCGCTCGTGAACTCCGGCAAAGGTGTCCAGCAGCGCGATGTTATTCTGGTTACCCACGGGGATGCCATCAGCGCGGTGCTCTCACACTTCTATCCCGCGCGCGTCGTGTACGAGGCGGACTTCTTGTCTTTCATCATCATGCGTCGCTACGGGGTGGGCAATCACGTCTATCACCTAGATGAGTCTGCGGGGGTCAATTGGTTCGTGGAGGGCATCGACAGCGAGCCACAGGATCTTATTCTACGCGCGCTGGAGATGGAGCGAGAAGCCGCCGCCGCGCAGCAGACTCGTGACGCGAGGGCAGCAAATATGCGCAACAGTAATGCAGGCGGCGTGGAGGCGAGGGACTCCGACAAGGACGTCGACGATGATGACGAGGGCGAAGCCCTTGATGAGGACGTGGCAGAGGACACGCAGCCGGCCAGCTTTGCCGGTAGCCGCATGAAGGCGCGCACGTCTCGGCTGCCACCACGTCGCATTCAATCTCGCGCGGTGGCCAACATCGTCGCGGAAGCGAGCACGTCGCAACGCGCGTTGCCTCCGACGCAGGTGCACTTGCCCCCGCAGGCCAACCCTCGCCCGCTCACCCCACGCGTTCGCCGCGGCACCAGCACGAGCGTGGGCAGCAGCGGCAGCAACGGGGATGGGGTTGGGACCCCGACGGCACACACGGGGCATGCGGGTGGTGCCCACGCCTCTCGCCATCACCCAAAAGCTGGCGAAGGCTGTGAAAGGATCCGTTTGCCCGACGGAACACCCGCACAGTCTTCGAGCAGCTCAGTCTTAACAACGATGGAGGATGCTGCGAATCACCATCGAGGGCACAGCACCGCCACCAGCAGTGGTGGCGAGGCTGACACGCAGACGGAAAACAAGAATCTAGAAAAATACGCGGAGGACAGGGGCTTTCTTAGCGAGGGCGGTCGTGGTGCGGAGCCGCGCACGACGCCGTTGCCCTCAGGTGACGGGGAGAGCAGTGTGCAGCAACGATGGAGCGACGCGAAGCCGCTTGACATGTCCGCTCGCCTCATGAGCAGCTATGGCGGTCTCACCGCAGACACAAGCTCCGCTTCGTGGGTCAGGTCGCAGGTGAACTCCGTGGTGTTCTCCAGAGTGGCGGTGCGCGACAGTGCGGTGTGTCCCGTGCACGTGGTGCCAGAGCCTCCTGTGCAGCCTTCCGTCACCGTGGCTGCTCGTCCGCCACTCACACATTCAGCAAGTTCCTCGGAAAGACACGTCAGCTCGCCAACCTTGGCAGCACGGATTTCGTCTCGGGCCAGCAGCGCGTATGTCTCACCTATGACGCAGTCGATCAGCGTGGACTACGGCATGGCGCGCACGATGTACGAAGCCGCGCCGCCTTTGCACCTGACCACGCGGCCCCTACACGTGGCCGAGAACAGCTTCAGCGACAGCACCACCTCGGCACATCCATGCAATCCTATCGCACCCCCAACAGCACCGTCCGAGACAGGAGACGATGTCGGCCGCACCGCGGAGGCGAGGCTTGCGCGTCGCATTGATCGGCACAAGGCACTGAGCAAGGCGACCGTGGTGTCTTACTTTGCTCGCACTGTATGTTTGGTGCTGGCGATCGTGGCTGCCATAACGGTGCACGCCGGCGCGGCGCTTGGGTGGTACGGCGTGTTGGCTGTTGCGTGGGAGGTTGGATGGGCCATCCTGCTGACCTTGTCATGCCGCGTGTCCAGTCAGCGCGTCCTGCGCGTTCGCCGTGCTGTGGAGCAGCTGAAAATTACTCCGGTGTCCGCACTGTCTGCAACACGTTCGCCAGGCATGCAGGACGCCACGGACGATTCGGCAGCTGGGCCGCACGAGGACGAGACGGGTGAGACGCCCCTCCATCGGTATCGCGACTCTGCAACCAACGGCAGACACTACGAGAGCTCCATGGTGTGGCAGAACGGCACTCACGCCGTCGCCGACGAGGATGCTGCCGCTGCCGCTGCGGATGCACCGGTCATCGGTGTGCAGCGCCGGACTCCGCTGCAGCTGGGTGGGCTCTGCGTTCGCCACGTCGCCGCGACGGCGGTGAAGTTGTGTGCGCTATTTGTTCTCAGCTTTTTTGGCGCGCTGATTGTGGGCGTGCGGGCCGGACGTGCGGTGGTCAGTGTAGGGCGGCTTTACACCACTCCTGCCGGACTCATCGTAACGCTGCTGTACGGCTGCGTGAACGTGGCTCGTGGCATCTGGGACGAAACGCGCGTCGACGCCGCCATTGACCGCTATCAAAAATGACTTAAGAGCTGGCCAGAGAATTTTCGTCTTCTTTGCGAGTTCAAACGCAGCACAAACACACACACACACAAAAAAAAGAAAAATTACAACAACAATACCACAGCAGCAAGTGCAAGCGCAGCCACGTGTCTGTCTTTTTCTATATATTGTGTCTAATTACATTATGCGGAATTGCTCCGCGGTTCGATATTTTGTGGATAGGACTCGTGTATGTGAAAGAGTACGGCTGATGATTACTGCGTACCAGTTTTGTTTTCTACTAGTTTAACCTGTTGCTTGCTTTGTGTGTCCACTTCAATGCTGCTACCCCGCGTAACGGAGATCGATCGCGAGTGTAAAATATTGAGAGAAGGACTCTGCGTTGGTTTCTTGTTGACGCACCCTCCTATCGACATTCACGCAGTTTTCTGTGCACGATCGATAAAGAAATGGACTGTTTACGTGGGCTTGCTGGTTCGCGTCTTCTTCTCTCCTCACAAATTTCTCATGTGTCTCTTTACTCATCTTCGTGAACACATGTCTCTTATTGCGATTTTGTTCAATTTTCTTTTATAAGTATGTGTTTCCGGGGACGTGAAAGTGATGGCGGTGTACTTGACTGTGCTCATTTTCGTCTTTTTGTTTGGCACCAACGGGAATCTGAAAGTAAAAAAAAAAAATAGATAAACACCGGATTATTTTTGTGTGGGATATCTTTCAATTGCGCCTCCTTGCTTTGTTGCTGTTATCATTTTTTTTTGTTTTAATATTCGTCGTGGGCTGATAGGATTCGAAGCCTTTATTGCGTGGGTCTGCGTGTGGCCTACAACAGTTGTGCGCGTTCTGCATGGTTTTCCTCTTTCTTTTTTTGTTGCATTTCTTCAAGACAAACAAACAAACAAACAAAAAAATAGAGAGAAGGACTGCTTGCTTTATCTGCGAGAACCATTTTCCCCCTTTTTTTTTATTGCCACCGTGCTTGCTCTTGCCTTTATTTTATTCTATTTTTATACCATCAGTGTACTTTTGTTATTCTTACTTGTTTGCTAGCAATGGGAAGTGTCTGCTGAGTGATTTGTCCAACCAAAAAGGTGTTGAACAAAAGCATTGGGTACCACGTAAAAAAAAAAAAAACAATAGCAAAAAGGAAAAACAATAAGGATAAGGACGCGATCACAGATAAGCTGCTGAAGGCAGGATGTCCTCAACGCAAGCGCACGGTGTGCAGAGGCGAAAACATCGAATGGGAAAATTGGATGCTGATACATTGAATATAATGCATGCAGTTTTCCTTATTCTTATTTTTGGGCGTCCCTGTGTTTTTTCCAACGAGCTTTACCATTGCACTTTCAACACGTGAACGGTTGCACCTGTTTGCGTGTGTGCTGTATATATATATATATATATTTTCTACCTGGCTTGGGAGGAATACGACTCTGTCTCTTAAGGTTGAGCTTCATTCGCTTAATTTATTGGTAAATGCCAGGCCCTTTCACTTCACCCCAATGAATAAGCTTCCTTTTCCAAATGTGTGCTATTCTCTCATTTTCCTTCAATTTCACTTGTATCCGACCACAAGTTCATTTGAGAAAACAAACAAACAAACAAAAAAAACATACATATACGCATTCTGATTCTCTACGAAGTATATTTGTCGTTTATATCCTCGCCCTTCTATACATCGGGTATCTCTCTCCATACATAAACAAAACCACACACACACACACACACACACACACGAAAAAAACATCCCCTTTTGAACCATAGACACAACATGAGCAACACCGCTGCAAGCCCGACAGAGGAAGGGCCATCGACGACGCCCTCGACCGCACCTCCGCCGTCTGTCCTCTCGCCCTCCTACACATTTTCTGCAGACGCGGTGCCCTTCATTCCATCGTTTATGCGCGCGGCCCCCACGCCTGCGCCACAGCCCGCAGAGGAGCGCAACTCGGCTGAGGTAGAGGCCGATGAGGAGGACGTTGGTGAGGCGGAGGCGGAGGAGCGGTCCGCGGAGGGTAGCGAGCAGCACTATCGCCAGCACTTTTCTAAAACGTGGATGCTGTGTCTGGAGCAGATGCAGGGGCAGGAGGTGGGGATGTTGATGGAGATGATGCCGTTGGACATCCAAGATCTTTACTTCGACAAACTCAGCGACGAGTACCTGCACCACGATCACGAGCACAAAGACACCGGCGTGCACGCCCTTCGTGCGGCGCAGAAGATGGTGCTGGAGCTCTCGCCCGAGCAGCTGGCGCACATTGAGGAATTTCTGATGGAAACGGATGCGCTGAACCCTGCGGCGAAGCGGCTGCACCGTACCACGCAGATGCCACATCAAGGCGACGGCGACGACTTTGACGAGGAGGACGAGGAGCTGTTCATGAACGACGATGAGGACATGGGGCAGGAGGAGGAGGAGTGGCTGTTGGAGCAGATGATGGCGGCTGCCGCGCAGACGGAAGACGTGGCGGCAGCGAAGCAGCGGAAGTAAGGGAAGAAGAGGAGGAGGGTGATGGTGCCGCCGGGGGGTGAGAAGAAACTCCATCTGTTTGGTGCGTTTTGTGTGTGTTCATGTAGTCGTATCTTTAATGCACAAGGCAACTTTCTGCCTTGGACGTCCGTCGGATGAACTTTGCTGACGAGGGCTTTCAAAAAAAAAATCGCGATGGAAAAAAAAGGCTTTCTTTTATTCTTGTCCACACAACTTCTGCTTTTCTTTCAAAGAAGAATATATACGATCAAATGTGAGATATATGTAGATTGTTTTTGTTGCATTTCTTCGCTGTCGTTTTGTGGAGGCGATTTCGATTGCATGTGTGCGTGTGTGTGCCCACATAGTCTCTGTAGACTTTTTTCACATTGTTCCCGCTCACTGCGCGCGGAGAGTTGACGCACAGATACCACTCAACAACAAAAAAAAAAACATATACATGTATTATTAAATGGCAACACACAAGGATAACACAATCGATCAACAGATAGAAACTATCGGCCGTATAGAAAGACAAAGAAACAAACAAACAAACAGATAAAAAAAGAAGACTCACGCGTTGGTCTCCGCTATGTTGCGCGCGTTGCTGCTTGCTCAGCTGTGTGTCAGCGCACAGCTTCACCAAAATACGAATGCAAGAGCATACGAAATAAGGGAGAAAAAAAAGCAACAACCAAACACTGAGTATTTCCTGTGCTGCTCCTTTTTTTTTTATGTACTGTTTTCGAATATTGTTGGATAAGCTTCACGTCTTGGTCTCTGCCCTCGAACATCGTTGTCCTGCTCTGTCCTTTCCCCCCTTTTTTAATGAATCATGCTTTTGGCAAAACTTCAACGTTTTGACTTTTTTTTTCTCCCTCCTCTTACATAACAACGACAATTTCCACACGTGTATCCACCTTCGCGCAACGTACTTTTAAACTTTTCAAAGCGACGACCGGAGGGCACTCTGATATTAAGGGCATTAGGAAACGGCGACCTACGTGTGTGTGTGTGTGTGTGTTTGGATTTTGTACAACGTACACTTTTGCCATCGTGCAAAGAAAACAAAAAAAAAAAGTAAACCATAACAAAAGACGTATATATATATATGTTTATTTATTGTAAGCTTGTCGATACATAGACACATCCATCTTCGTAAGTGAGTGTTTTGATATTATTCGGGAGTGCTAATCGACTTTTGTAATTTTTTTTTCTTTTAGCTCAGTGGCTACAGTGACTTCCGGGGGTTTCTCGTCCCGTTAACCGAGGTGGTATAAAACAGAAGAGCTCATAAAAGGTAGGGCATTTTTTTTTTTTTCTCCTCCGCGTCTACAGGTCCCGAGCGGTTTTCTCGCTGCCAACGTCAATCTCGCCCAGTGACTATTTATCTCAATTTAATACTATATATGTGCTCGCCAAAAAAAATCTAACTTGTACTTGTCATCAAAAAAAAAAAAAAAGAAGGCTCGATTACCTTCTACACAAAATTGCTGTCTTTGACTTCAGCTCCACACCTTACAGCTCTTTTTCTGTTATTGTTTCTCTCCCCTTTAGTTTTTTTGTATTTTGACCTAATTTGCGGCAATTTTTATAATTGTAGAGTACACTTGCGCTTGTCAAAAGCGTTAGGCTACGAGCTGCTTTGAGGAACTCCACGTATTCATGTAAAGCAAAGCAGAACAACAAAAATATTATCGTGGACTATCAACACGCGTAAACGACTCTGACAAACCACAAAAAAAAGGATCTGTGTTAGTGGTTCCAATCCTTGAGACAAGGCTTTCATTGACTTTTTGGAGTTTCTGACTTTCAATATATTAATATTTTTATTATTTCGTTTCCATTTTTCCTTTCCAGCGTATTTTTTCTTTCCCGAGCTTTCCAGCTTCAATAAATAAGGCTCTCGATTGCGTGTTGGGTGCATCTCTTCCCTCTGCCTTCTGTACTCTCCTTTTTGGTTTTTAGCTTCGTGTTTCTCGTATTCCCTAACTATTTTTTTTTGTTTTCAAAGAAAGACGGTAGCTCACTGCGTTTGCTCCCACTGCAATTCAAAGGGAATCCGGTCAGCTTCTTCACACTTCGTTTCCGTTAGGATATTGAACAAAAAAAAGTAGATAACTAACGGTCTTGACGAATCTGACTGACTCAACAACGAAAAAAAAAGACCCCCTTTTTTGAGTGTGTGTGTGCGTGTGTGATTCGAGGTATTTTGCAATTGTTTTTTGTGCTTTGAACCTATTTTGGGTGTCGTTCTCTTGTTTTTTTTGCCGCTTTTTTAATTCTCGTGCTTTTACACTTCTTTTATACTATTCTTCTAAGCAGCTGCCTTCTCTATTAAAACATCAAACTTATCCGTCTTTTTTTTCGTTTTTCTGTATCGTACTCCCATCTTTGCTTGCCCTTTTTTTTTTTCTAATTCTTTTGCTATTCCCGTTTCCCGATATTCATTGACATTTTAACGAGGGGGAAAAAAACAACGTAATGAGCAACAGCAGCCCTTCCCAAAGCTCGTCATCCCCGTCTTCGCTCCTGCACAATTCAGCGTGGCGGCACGTGCCTCTGACTGGCGATGTCGGTGCGAGATCGGGCAGAGCGTCTGAAGCCGACGGCGGCGACGATCACAGTGAAACGCGGCCACGGACGGGCTGGTCTATCGATGATGCGGTCGCGTGCCGGTATCCGGTGTTGGACACTCGTGCGGCTGCGGCACCGCGTCTGCCGTCTCAGGTGCAACTTCGGCGCCTGAGCGAGGATGCAGCGATCAACGATGGACAGGACAACACGTCGCCCCTTGTGCGGAGGGTCGCGAGCAGTATGGTGCTTTACGGCGATGCAGACGGGGCGCCGCGCTCGTTCACGTCCAAGCCGCAACCCCTGATGCAGCCGAGAGGTATCCCTCATCCCTCAGCGGCTTCGACGGCAAGGACAGTGTTGAGGCGAACAGAAACGAGATATCACGCAACGGCACCGAGTCGTTACGAAAGTCTCACCTGCTCCTCGATCGACACATCGCCACCGACAGTCAGCCTGAACGTGTCCAAGCAAGGTGCGACCGCAACCACCACCGCCACGACAAACCATCTAGTGGAAAACGACAACTGCGCGCAGGAGTCTCGTGTCAACGCAGGCTTAGCTCAATGGCCGTCACCACCGCCGCCGCTGGCCACCAGCATGCTGCGCGACTCCTTGCTTTCTGCGCCAGCAGCGGACACCATCTCCGCCACATCTATGGAACCTGCGCTGCCACTGCCGCTTAGCACAATGGCACCGCCCCCGCGTATTCCGGCATCCAGCCGCATACCGCACGCGTCCCTTGTTCCACCTGCCGCTGAAGCACACTATTGGCGGCTATCAGGTACCAAAGGCAGCGGCGCTCGTCACCCTTCCAGCAGCGCGTGTGCTGACGGCGTCGTACCGGTAGCGACGCATCCCAGCATTGCCACCACGCACGCCTTTGAGTCCGTGTCCAGCTGCGTGGCGCAGACAGCAGACGTGAGTGTGTCGGAGCTCAATCTTTCCGAAATACGGTCCAGCGCTACACCGCTGCCACGCCCCAGGTCGCAACGCCTCTCTTCCCCGCCATCTTGTCTACCTGCGCAGCCGGTGCGCCTGCCTGGCGCGTTACCGTTAACACAGGTTGGCTCCGTCACGCAGGACGATCCGACGTCGTTGATGATGGGCACGATCGTGACGTCTTCGTCGTCGGTGGTGATGTCGGCCTCGGCCTTGTCTTCTCCCTCCCCCGCGCTACTGTGCAACTCCACAAGGCCCTCCTTTTCATCACCGCGCTCACTGCAGCGCAGTGGCGAGGGGACGGCGATGCCAGAGAACTGCCCTTCCGCCGCACCGCTCGCGACAGCGTCCACCTCGCCCACACATCCTTCGCTGTTGCCACCACACAGCAGCTGCGCGCCGCATCAGCCGCAACAGCTGGCACGCGCGTCCGGCACTGGGCTCGCAGCTACAAATGTATTGGGGCATAAGCGGAACAGCACTGTTGCCCCTCAGGCTGCACCATCCACACACTTCTCTATGTTGCAGCAGCAGCAACCGGCAATGCGTCAGCTAGACGTGGGCCACATCCCGCAGTACGCTGACCTAGTACATAATGCAGCCGCCGCCCCGGCAACGTCCGCTGCCAAGGCTGCAAGTCACACTGATCGCGGGGAAGTGATGCCGATGTGGCACCCACTCGATGTGCAGTTTGCCGTCGCATCACCGCCATCCCCACCACCAGGTCCTCCACCACAACTGCGCATGACGCTGGCGTCGTATATGCAGCAGATGGAGACCCCGACCGTTGGCAGTCGCCGCTTTTCTCTCGTGCTGGTCTTCACCGCCGTCTGCCTCTGCGGGCTGCCGCTGTGCTTGTGTGTTCTGCTGCTGGGGCTGCACTACTGGGCTATCGAGCTGCAGGAGAGGAGTTATGCAGCACGCACGTACCGCCCGCATACAGGGGCGATGCTGACAACGTCCTTCACCCTGATGCTCGGTGTTCTATTGTGTGTGGTGGTCATGGGGCTCGGTGGTGGTATGTGGCTTTACGCGGTGGTGTACCGGCATGGCATTCGCTATCAGCAGCACGCGTTTGCACTCTGCGCACGTTTGTCGCGCACCTTCGCCTCTGCGGCTCAAGGCGAGTCACACGCTGCAAGAGAAATTGGCGACGCATCTGCGCATCCGCAGAGGCTTCGCGTGACGGAGATGTTGCCTTCACCAGCGGTAACGCACGAAGAGTGTGCGCTGCCACATGTCCCTCTGCCGTCGTCGTCTTCCCGTGTATTTCGCTGGCACCGTGAGGTCTACTTTCTGTTAGATGCGCTGGCAGCGCCGCTCGAGGCGGTGAGCGGGGTCGCGCCGTTCTTTGAAACCCCGCCGCAACTACTCGCCAATGCCCCCTTTCTGGCGACGGCGGACCGGGCATCCCAACTCGCGACGCTAGCTCCTTCTCCCCTCTCCGTTATTGAAACTGCTGCTGCGGGCGTGGCGGGGGCAGGCGTGCGGGCGTCCGCACCGCTTCCCGGCACCATGGAATCCCTGCGCAGCAGCAGTGGACACGGCGCGCGCGAAGACGACCGTCTGCCGCCCATGGCTCTCTCTCGACGCCCTCACCACCCCGTCGATGGGAGTAGGCTGAAGGATGTTGTGACTGTTGTGGTGTGTAGGTTCCTCGTGCCGCCACCTCTCCAGGGAGGAGACCAGCCGCTGTCGCGCGGGCAGCTTGCGGAGCTGGAGGAGCTTGCCCAGTCGTTTCACGCGCGCCTGCGCAGCGCTGTGCAGGGCCGCCAGGCGTACATGACGGAGTGCGGCGTTGCCGAAGTGGTCTTCTCGATCAATACGGTGCTGCCCGTGCAGGTGCTCGTGGCTAATGCCACAGCCGTCGCGGTGGCGCTCGCTGCACAGAAGGCGCTGACGGAGTGGTCACCAGCCTTCGGTGGCCGCCCCGTGCGGTGGGGCGTGGCTGTCCATCGATATGGCGCCATTCTTCGTCCCGTGCGTGGCGGCAACGGCCGACTCGCCCTCAGCTTCGGCACGCTCGAGTTCGATGTGGTGCGCACGCTGGCGCAGCTTGCCGCGCTGTGCGGCTACGGTGTGCTCTGCCACGCCGATTTCTTCGTGGATGCAATGGGCGAGGCGAGGGGGATGCCGGTCGACTACGTGATGGACCGCATGCGGCGCCGCTTTCTGGTGTACCAGCTGCACGGCGACGCGGTGCCGGAGGGGAGTAAGCGGAGCATGGTGCACGCCTTGGATCTCATGCGAGGTGGTCGCTACACCGAGGCCTCTCGCTTTCTCCAGTCCTGTATTGCGCAATTTGGCGGGGGCGAGTGCCTGCCCAAAGCCGCCCTGCACCTGCTGTACGTGACGCACTACCTGTCGGATGCGCTCAGGCGCCACGACTTGGGCGGCGCCGACGCAGCGGTCGGTGCTGTCCCCGGCTTCGCGGAGTGGTCAAGCTCGCGACTGGCGCGCTCCTACTGCCGCCTGCCACCGGTGTGGGAGGAGGAAGCCGACCTCGCACCCGCCACCCGGCGCTGGAGCAACTTGACTTTCCTCTCTCACAGCAACGCCGCACCCGCGGCGGGGGAGATGCTGTCCGCTCTGCCCGCCTACGGTGAGAATTGGGGGCAGCTCACACGACGTGCCTCACCACCGTTGCCGCACCCGCCAGAGTTGACAGACGTGGCAGGACACCCGGCTGCTGTTGGTGGTAGCGGCGGTAGTGGTGTCACGGCACTCCTCCAGCGCGCCTTACCGCGCTTCTTCTGCGACCTCTCCCACGCCTCCACCTCACCGACGCCCTCCCGCGAGGATGCTTCGCAGCAGCAACGACTGCAGCGGAGAGAGGGTGCCCGCAGCCAAGGCGATATTTTCGACGGCGGCGTCACCTCCCTCAGCAGCGGCTCTCGAGGGCTGCGGAGTCCCGCTACGGTCGACGCTTCTGTACGAGTGGAAAGTGGATTGCTCTCGCCCTTGACACCGCGGTCTGCCATGGCCAAGTCGCCCCCCGTTGTCGTGTCGGCCCTCTTCACAACGGGGCGCTTCAACGGCACCAGTACACCCGTCATCGTCCTCCCTCAGGCGCTGCAGGACGCGGAGCGCGGGGTGGCGGGGCGGGCGAGCAACCCCCACAACTGCCTCAGTAAAGAAGCAGATGGTGCGGCGCTGGGGCACCCCTCCAACCCGTTCCAACCACGCAGCGCAAGGGAGAAGAGCGGCGTACCAGACGATAGCAGTCGCACCACGCCCGTGTTTACGGGAGTGTCGGAGACGCTGAAGGTTCCTCGATCACCCGCCACGTTGCCTACCGTGCAATCGTCGCACGGCGTGCACGTTCATCACTCTTCCGAGGGCGTTTCAGCGGACGGGATGATGAACGTGCAACCGCAGCCGACCACACGAAGTGGGGGCTCGCGGCCTGTGCGGCGGAAGGGCAGCTCGGACAGCAGAGGCAGTCGCTCACGCGGTCGCAGCTGCTCCATCCTCCTCGAGGATGAGTCTGCTGAGAATGACTTCGTGGCTGATGCCACGCCAACGGCAGCGCCGCACTCGTTCAAAGCCTTTGAATACACGCGCAGTGCGGTGGAGGAGGTGTCCAGCTACTTGCCCACTTCCGCACAGTCCGCGCAGTCGCTGACCCTTTCCGGCCACACGCAGCATCGTAGCGCACATTTCTCTGCGAAGCTGCCACTGTTTCCCGACAGCGCCACGACACTGCCAGGAGCCGAGAACGGTGACGCAAGCAGCATCAACAGCAGCAGCAGTATCAGCAGCAGTAATAGCCTTGCGGAGGTCTCACGCGAGCGGTCGACGATGTCGGTGATGCTGCGCTCTCGTTCAACGATGTCCGTCCGCGCAGCATCGGTGTCGGCGGCGGTTGTGTGTACGCGGACGCGGTGTATCGCCAGTGACCTGGGCGGCACCACCCGCGTCTTCCAGGGCTTCCACCCGAGCGGGTACCTGGTGGCGATCAAGCAGGTCGACAAGCGTGCTCCACGTGTGCTGCAGCTGCTGCGAAGTGAGATTCAAATTCTGCGCCGGATGAGTCACGCAAATATCGTCCACATCATCGCAGAATGGGAGGACGAGGAAGTGCTCTGCATGGCCATAGAGTACGCCTGCGACACACTGACCTCGGTGCTGGCGAAGTTTAACCGTCTTCTTCCCGGCGCAGTGCGACACTATGTGCGTGGAGTCCTACGCGCGCTCGCGTACCTGCACGACGCGAAGGGTGTGGTGCACCGCGATGTCTCGCCAAACAACATTATTGTAACCAACGCGTCGGACAGCAGCCAGGCGAAGCTCATCGACTTTGGCCGCTCCATGTCATTGCCGCGCTCTCGAAGCGTACTGACGAGCCCGGTCGCGCCGAATGACCCCGCCATAGCCAGCGTGTTTACGCGCGCGACCAGCCAAAGCTCGTCACACAGGCGTCATGCTCGTAGCACGGAGCTGCCGGCGGAGGTGTATGGGCCTGTCGTGGGCACACCCATGTTTATGTCACCGCAGGCGTGCCAGGGCTTAGTGCACCCGGCGAACGACATATGGAGCGTTGGTGTGATAATGTTCCTTTGCCTAACGGGCACGTATCCTTATCCAAAGGAAGCTTCCGTGGATCCCGACGTGTTTATTGCGGATGTCGGTTGCGGCCGTCTTGAGCCAACGCTTGCGGCGCTGCAGGATGCGACGGCGAGCGAGAGGGATTTCATCGAGCAGTGCCTGCGGGTGGAGTACACGCAGCGACCCACCGCTGCAGCGCTGCTGAATCACTCTTTTCTTGTCGTTTAGTGGCTTGTCCAGTAGGAGTGTTTTACTTCCTTTTTCTTTTTTTACTGTATTGTTGTTTGCTTGATCTCTTTTATAATCGTCTGACTCGCGTGCAACGCCTTTGATTCTCCCCGATCCTATATATTCTATTTTATTTTCCTCATCGCTATTCCCCACTATTCCCCTCTTTTCTGTTCTTTTTTTTTCCCCGCGTATTTGTGCACATGAAGTGCCTTCGATGTCGGATCGTTCCTTGTCCGTCAAACTGAGTTACCCATTTTTGACATACCGGGTTTCAATTTCTTGCTTTCGCCCAAAATATATATGCAGCTGCCCTGGCAGGTCTTTTGGCTTGTAACTGATCTCCTTTTTATTGGCTGTGCCGCTCGCTGAAGAAAAAAACGATTATTCCTTTTTTATGTTTTCCGCTTTTTGTCACTTCTCCCTCTATTACCTTCAAAATAATAATTAGAAAAAAAAGGAGAAAAAAAAAATACATCTCAATTCTTCTATATATCGCTTTTGTGATTTAGTTGAAAGCGTCGAAGCGTGGGCGTTTGAACGGAACTCGTTTTCTCACCAACGTTTCTTTCGTGTTGAGAGAAGCTACTCTTCTTCTCACACCCTCCGCGCATGGACTTAAACTCTCTGGATTGTCCTTTTCTTCTTCTCTCTCACCTCTCGCACACTCGGTGCTGCCCTGTGGGGAATTCACTCCGGCGTCTGTAAATGCGGGCGGGGCACACTCTCACATGTGTGTGTGCTTCCCTCATCATACAATCCGCCCAATTTTCTGCAGTGCTATAATTCAATCCGCTATCATTTACTCGTTCAACATCACGGAGAGCGCTAACCTCAACTACTTAAGACCCTTGGCACTCCGTATTTGTTGGTGTGGTGTGTTTTTGCCTCCTTCCCCTGAGTCGAGAAGGACTATTTTCACACCTCACGCCTACACACCTTTGCTCATCTACCAGAAATCCAAAGAAGTGCTGCTCTAATTTATTACGTTAGTCCGCACTTTTCTTTTGTTCTATCCTTATTCAATCTGCTCTATAGCAGGTGCGTGCTATTTCTTTATCTTCTCGTATTTGTTGCATTTTTAAAAATATATATCAGCCGATTCTAATCCGGCAGTATGAAGCCATGGTTTTTACGCGGTAAGGTCATTCGCGGCTTCGGCCGTGGCGGAACGCAGCTCGGCTACCCAACCGCCAACATCGAACTGAGCGAGGAGGCGATCAAGTTCCTGAAGCCGTACGACAATTGTGTACTGTGGGGCTGGGGATGCGTGGAGGTCGAGTCCCTGGCGAACGCCGAAGAAGCGCTACGCAGCGCTGCCCCTGCGCAGTTGGGGCCATTTCCGTTTGCCATGTCCATCGGCAACAATCCGCAATTCGCCAACGCGGAGATCAGCGCAGAGGTGTACTTTCTGCACGACTTCCACGCCGACTTCTACGACTGCGTGGTGCGCATCATAACCTTGGAAAGGATTCGCGAGCAGTCCGCGTTTACCACGCTGGAGGAGCTGATTAAGACCATTGACGGTGATATCGCCTTTACGCGGGAGCATCTGAAGCTGGAGCAGTGGGCACCCTACGAGCACCACGCCATGGTGCAGCCCACGTCAACCGCGGCAGAGCTGAAAGCTCCCGAAAGTCTCCCCTTTTTTGGCTCTCTTGATGCTCAGGTTTAATGCCACCCTAAAGTGCGCGTACACAGACGCACAGACACACGCACACACATGTGTACTTGCACATATCCCGTATGCACAAGCATAGTAATGTCTGTTCAGCCTCGCCGAGTCGTCTGCAAAAAAAAAAGTTTCACCTTTTCCCACTATGTCCCTTATTTAGAGAAGGAGAACGCCGTGCTAAAAAACAAAACAAAAACGAAAAGGCAGGTATAACATGTGTCTATGTGTGTTGGCATATGGGCGTGTAGATAACGCGTGGTCCGCCGGTGTTTATCCTATTTACTTGCTGCCTTTATTGTAGAGCAAGGTCCGAAAAAAATGACGTCTGGATAAGAGAAGGAGAGTGTTCACGACCATCCTTGTGCTTCTGCCATACCTTCATCTTCTCTTCTTGACAGAGATGAGAGAGTAAAGATACTTTGCATATTCAAAATTTCACAAGCAACATTTCCAGAAAGAAATGATAACAACAACAAGTGTCAAGGGCGAAAAAAAAACCGTGGCTTTAAGAAAGATTTTTTATTGGATCGCCGTCTTGCGGCGAGTCTCTACATTGGCGATATCGGGATATCCCAACTTCAGTGAGCGACCTTGATGAGTCCTCGGCTCAGATGAAATTCGTTAGTGCTTTGAAAAAGCCCGCTCAGGTGTCTCGGATACGTTCACACATCAAGGTGTACAGACTGCTTTTAAACGTTGGTGGCACAGCAAGAGAGAGACCACTCGTTGTTCAATCTGGTCTGCCTAGTAGAAGATGGGGGAAAAAAAAACCTACACCAACATCTTCGCATTGCTGTTCTTGCTCTTCTAATAATAATAATAATTATTATTATAATAACGTAAAACGGTACGCTGATGCTCCTGCCGATGAACCACAATTAAACGGATATACACACATTCAAAGCGATAATATTGATCAACACACTCATGTAGAGAAGTTGCAGAACAGGAAAAAAAAACTCTATCATCAATTGCTCTATCAAAGATAAGAAAAAAAGCAGGAAGCAGATGTTTCGTTCTTGGGGCGAGTTTAACAGGTATGCCACAGACGTCTTTCATCTCTTTGCAGATCCCATTAGCACTCCAACCGGAGGAGTCACCTCATCGCCGCGTCCAGCAGAACAGAAGGGCGGCAGCGCCGCCCCGGAGGTGGGGTTGAGCAGCGCCGGCTTGGAGTGTGCTTTTTATGTACTCTTCGGCCGCTATCCGTCTGCTACTCTTCTCACCGACTGCTTCAACTCGATATCCTCAACAACGCTCTCTCAAAGCGTTGCGCCGCCTCGCTTGCCCAGTGCGACGGACGGCAGCAACACTTTCTCCGTGAAGCGCGTTGACCAAAAGCACTCCTCAACTGCGTTGGGTGGTGGCTGCGGTGCGAGGAAGATTTCACTTTCAGCGTACCTGCGGTTCATCACTCTCTGTGCTGAAGAAGAAGGCCCCGGGCTGGTCCCCAATCGCCCATCCCAGCAGCGCGCGCCAGCAGATGAGATGGAGAGCAGCGAGTGTACGCAACTGCAGGCGGAGGCGGCGAAGGCAGCAAAGCTGCAGTACTGGCGTCAATTCGAGAGTGTCGCCGGCACCAAGGGCTTTATTACACTGGAGGATGTATGTTCGATTCCGATGCAGCAACCCTTCGAAGCCGTTCATGCTGTGTTGCAAGACCCAAGCCTGTCTTTCTCCTCCTCACGTGCCTATCTGGACTCCTCTCGGAGGGAGAGGACGGATTCGTGCGAACGGCGCAGCAAGGCACTGGCTCAGCACGTGTTCTGGATCATGGACGGTGACCATGATGGAAAAGTCCGCTTCGAGGATGCGAAGCCGTACCTCGTGGGATCTGAGTAGACGCCATGTGGTGAGAAAGGCTACGGGCTTTCATACCCTCAGCTTTGCATAGAGCCCATAGAAACTCGCTTGGCAGCACCGTTTCTTTTCCTTGTACATTAGACGCATAAGAGAACGTCAACGAGCGTCAACGAAAAGCAGCAACAAAACGAAAGCGCGTATTTTCTCAACTTCTTGTTGGAACTAGCCTCTGGAGATACGAATCGTGGCTACTGTGCATCACGAAGTGAGAGAGTGTAGCGAGAACAAAAAACTCTGCCCCATACCTTTTTGCCGCTTTTCCATTTTTTTGCTGTATGTCTCAATCTACTTCCGCCTTCAATCTCTCTCTCTCTCTATTCTCTCTCTTTCACTTCTTGCTTCTACAACACGCGTCCATATTGCCAAGAAATGTTACCTATGAACAAGTTTTTTATTATCGAGGATCGCGTACGAACCCCGATTTAGTACTGACTTTGTTAAGTTTTCTTAATCTCATTGCGAAAAGACACACGAGGCTTCGCACGGACAACAGTCAGAGCCAGTTGCATTCTTTTTCTCTCCGGAGGCCGAAGAGAGAGAGGGAGGTAGAGTATGCCAACTCAGGGCACACAGGTGTACTGGCATGAGCTTCCAGTGAAGCAGCCCCCGTGGCGCAACGCCGCGGAGCTCCGCGAGTGCATTCAGAAAAGCAAGCAGGTCGCCACGTCTTCCTTGCGGACTCAATGGGTCGGAGCGAACCTGAATCGCAGTCAGAGGCCGCAGCGTCTCCTGACAGAGCATGAAAGGTCACTAAAGAAAGCCAGGCAGCTGCGCAGTGACATGGTCCGTCAGCTGGAAAACCCGCGCCTTTACCGCGGCGTCGTCCCAGAGCCCAACGCGACGCCGCTGCGCGTGGTAAACCTCATCATGACGCACCTTGGTCAGCCCACCGTCTCGATCGCGGAAGCCGCGGCTGCCGTGGATAAAGTGCTGGAGCGCTACGACGCGTTAACGCAGCTGTCGCAGTCCCAAACCAGAAAGCCAACGAGGGCAGGAGGCGGTGACGCTCGCATAGCTCGCCGCAGTCGCGCTCCTCCGCCGCGCCGCGGGCCTGTTGCCGCGGCCATGTCCTCTGTTCTGTCGCAGTCGCAGCTGACAGACGTGCCGGGCAGCACGCAGCCCAGCCAACCTTCACAGAAGCCGGTGAAGCGCAGTGCGGGCCTAGCGACAGACATGCAAAATGCCCTTTTACTCGATGTGGTCGGAGAGTTCTGCAGTGGCGGCCGTGCGCTGCGCTTCAAGCGTCTCTCCCGCAGTGATCTGAGCGCCATGAAGTGGCAGGTCACGTCTGTGGATGCGGTGCCGCACCGTCGCGTTGTTATTCTGGCCGACCGCAGAGACCCTTACTTTGTTGTACTGTTTGGTGTCTCACATGGCGTGCGGCCCGAGCCGTACGTGGTGGCCACGCTGAAGGAGGACGGTCGCACGCCTGACGCGCTGCCGCGCTACAACAGCCCTGAGGTGTCCTACACGCAGGTGTTCTGCGTGGCACCGGCCCCCGTGCCGTGGCGGCGCTTGTGGAAAAACATTTCCTTTTCCGCGTACAGGAACGAATTTGCTGCAGCCGTGGTGGAGCTGGACACGGACAATGACGACGGAAACGAGGACGGTGAAGGCCAATGTGTGAAGGAAGGAGCGTCAGAGACCGAGGCGCGACCAAGAGAAAACATGTTAGCGGGCCACGAGGATCGCTCTGCCATTGCGGCGCATCCTGTGGGTAATACGGAGAGCGACGAAGTCTTTGGCTTTAGGGGAAAGCGTAATCGAGCTGACCACCTTCCGGAGTCGCGCCGGCCGCGCACGGAGACGCTTCTTGGCGCATGGGACGAGGAGGAGGAAGAAGAAGATCTGTTGCGTCCTGGTGGCCCAACAGGCTTAGATCCATCTCCACTCGCTGCGTCTTCTTCATCGCCTTCGGTCTCTGCCTTTGTGGATGCGAGGGCGATGACGGAGTTGAAGTGGATCTCTGAAGAGCCTCTTTTCGACGAAGATGCACCGACGACGCACAGCGAACACCCGTTCGATGGCGCGGTGGGGGAGGAGAATGAGAAGCAGCCGGACCCGCTGCAGCGCCTTCCCCGGACGGATGCGCGAGACCGCATGGCGAATGCGAAACTGCGCGTCTGGTATCGCCGTGTCCTGCCTCGTCCGATGGCAGCAGAACTAATGGGGCGTTTGCGCGAGCTGCAACACGACGAAATGTAAAGCCCCTTTATTGTTTCTGCTTTTATTCTATGGGTGATAGCCTGCATGTCTGTGTTTGTGCGCGTGGCAGAGTCGGCAACAAAAATTAAAAGTTTTTTTTTTTTTACTGCCTTGCTGTGCGTTGCCGTTTTTCCCCTTGTAGCTCAGTCGCGACAACGTCGTGAGGTGCAGCTTTTTTTCTGCTTTGTGGTGCTGTGCTCCGATGCACGTTTTTGAGGCTCTGTCTTCTATTTCTCACATATTACTTACAAAAAAAAAAACATGAAGGGCACTAAAACCAACATTTACCAACCCACGCTCTGCGGTGGGACTGTGCTCTTGATTGACTCCTTGAACGGTGGCGCTCAAGGATGCTGTCTTCAGGCGTTTAACTTGATCTTTATATACATACATATACAGTCAGATACCGGATAGAGTGTTGGGCTACAAAAGATGAATCTCCGCCGCAGTTTTCATGACCACAAGCATGGTCTCCCGCCTTACATAGCGGTGTGGTGCATCCGGAAAACCCGAAAGCGCATCGATTCTCAACAGAGAAGGATGGTGAAGGGGCGCCTGGTTGTCGCAGCGGACGACGCAATCGGTGCCACAAGCTCTTCTCTTTTTATGTTTACAAAATGCTACCTCACATCACTTCCTTTTTTTTCCTTTCCTGAAATCACGCGCTCATCGCAACCACATGCACCGGTGCACCTGCGTTGGATGGCGAAACGCACGCGCACACTCACAGAGCGCCAACTGCCCCTACTTACATTTTTCTTTTAAATTTTTGATTTCCTCCCCTTTCAGAGTTGCCTCTTTCTCTTTTGAGCGTTGCCCGCAATATTCCTCTCTCTTTACAATCTTAAATCCTGTGCGGAGTCTTTTGGAAAGCTCCACAGCGCTTTGCTCTTTCTCCTTTTCCATTTCTTATTTCTTTCACGCCTACCTCGTGACGAAGAAGACCCGGAGCTCCTCAGAAAAACACATTCAAAAGCAAGCAGGCAGAATATCAGAAAACACACAATTTTCATTACCGCTTTGCTTTGTTTTGCACCTTCTCGTGGACGCGTGCTGCCAAACTCACTCACGTTTTCTTATAAATCTATTTTTTAATGATTAACTCAAACTGATCTTTCCACTACCTCGTTTTTATTTTTATCATACTTGACTCTTTTTCGCCTAGGGTTTGAAGGTATGTCCGACGACGCTAGCACCCCTGTGCAGTTCGAGGCCGTGGGCGGCCACAAGTCGTCCATCTTCTACGGCGAGGCCACCCGCGACGGCCGCACCACCCTCCAGAAAAAAACCACCGCGTGGGAGATCCTCTACTACTTGGCGATGGAATTGTCGAAGGAGGAGGCGTTCGCGGCGTCCACCCCTAAGGAGGACGACGCGGTTCGCGTCAAGTTCATCCACGCCGCGGGCAAACTTTCTGCCTTCGCGCCACAAATCTTCTCTCTCCACTTCCCCGAGAATTTCACGCCCAAGGCGGCGGAGCTGCGGCCCTACGTGGAACAGATAGGGACCTGGGTGGTTTTGGAGGACGGCGCACCTGCACGCCAGCTTCTCGCCCCGCTCTTTCACGAGCTCTTCGACGGCGTGGAGAGCCTTGAGGGCTTCGAAGACGCCTACGACACTGGGATCTGGGGCATCGGTCTGGTCAACGAAACTTCTGGGATGGCCATGCCGTGCGTCATGGATGTGAAGATCGGCTTCATCCGGCACTCCCCACTCACCCCGGCGGACAAGGTGGAGCGAATGATGAAGAAGGAGCGCAACTCCCTTATGCGCGATACGGCCCTGCGCATCTGCGGCTGCCAGCGATACATTAGCGCCGACGTTGCCACCGCAGAGGCGAAGGACGGCGGTGCAGACGCCGTGGCGTGCGAGCGGTACGGGAAAGAGATCGGTTATGCGGTGACCAACGTAGCGGAGCTGAGCAACTGCCTTCGGCTTTTCCTCTCCACCGGCGGCGCACTGGCCGAGACAATGGTCGACGGCAAGCTGGTTTTCCACCCTGATGCGCTCAGCGCCGTGTCTGAGGTGGAGCGCGCTGACATGGACAAGCGCGTTGCCAGCATTCGTGCTGACATCAAGGCCGTTCTGCACTTCTTCGAGGACACCGCGCAGGGGGCCTTTCTGCTTCGGCATATGGCTTTCGTATCGGCAAGTGTTCTGGTGCTCTACGACGCCGCGGCTTCCCCTGCGACGGCGCGACTCCGGCTCATTGATTTTGCGCGGTCGACGTGGAGAAAGTTTAATTTTGACGAGCAGACCATTGGCTTTGTGCAGGGTCTGAAGAACCTTGATGCTTATCTGGCCTGAGGTGTGTGTGTGTGTGTGTGTGTGTGTTTATGTTTATGTAGGTTTTCCCTCTCCGCAGTGTTCAAAACGCTTCCTTTTGTTTGCGAGGTCGAACACTGCAATGACCGCAGGAGGTGGTTCTTATTCTTTAGCGATTTGTGCATAAGTTGTGCAGGCATTGCCTTCAATTCGGATATTTCTCTCGCCTATGGCCTCTGTTGACCGGAGTGCGTTGTTTGTGAACGCCTTTCGTCTAGCGTGCGCTTGCTGGCCTCTTTTCTTTTCCCTTTTCTTGTTGCTCTCTTTTCTTGATAAGATTAATGGCATCGCTCACAAGTTTTTTTCTATGGTGCGGCTTTGACCGTCTATTAAAAGGAAGCGTAGATCGCATAAGCGCCTCACGTGCTGCACGCATGAACTGTTTAACATTTTTCTTCCCTAATACCTTTCCTTACCTCGTCGGACATAAGCAATTACTTCGGTTTTAGTTTTCACTTTTTTCACGCTATCTTTCTTCGTTGCTTAGGTGTTTGTAAAACAACATCTATTCGTGGTCTCCCCTTCCCTCTTCTCTCATTTGTTTTTGTATTATTTCGCCCCTATCGTGGTCAAAGCAGCTAGCTTGTGATGTTTACTTGTTCGATCCTGCCGCAGATGGTCCATTTCGAGCAACGCCATTACCATGTAGCGTATGCGTGGAGGGTGAGTGTTGAGGACGAAAATAATCCAACAAAAAACTAAATTAGCTTCATCGCTTTTCGTATCGTTACAGAGAGTGCTGCTGATTCATCCTCCCCTTATTTCTTATCATGGAAACACATGCACTGAAGGAAGTCAAGGAGTGCACACTTGCGTTGATGGTCGAGTCCTCTCTTTGTGAATGCAGAAAGTTTAGGAGTTGTGGCAGATCATTATTTTTGCAGAGTGTCGGACAACAGTAAAAGAAACCAACAACAAGAATGTATGCTTTTCGTTTTATTACCAGCACACACACATCCGAAAGTCGCACTTTTATCAACTCTCACTCTCCCTTTTCTGTTTCTCTCCTTTTTCTATCCGCCTACAGTTTCGAGAAGCGCAGAGAGAAAGAGAACTAGAAAATACAACAACAGCATCAATTGCCGAGAACACTGGGTAGCGCATTCAGGAGGTGTTGCACAGCCTATCAAGGGAAATAACAAAAGCAAGAGGAACGAAGCGGCTTCTCCTTGGTGAGGCAACGCACAAGACCTTTGTCCCTTGTGTGAACACGAAGATATGTCGGAGATGGCGGCACCAAAATCCGAAGCGTTCGGACGGACGTTACGTCCTAGCCAGCATGATGTTGGCAACGTCGCGTCCACGGTGACGCAAGCCAGCCCCAGCTCTGAGCTGTCTTCCATGAAGCTAGGCAGTGGCGTCCCTCTTGTCGGTGCTGACGGCGAGGAGGAGCTGGATGTGCGGGCATCACAGGTGACCATCGAGACGCTTCACGTGGACATGTCCGCCAGAGATCTGCAGACCATCATGGGCTGTGCCCTTCGCGCTTACAACCAGCACGTCTTTCTGCCCACGCGCACAACATGGAGAAAGGACGAAGGATCGCGTCGGGAGCTCGAGCGTGATGTCGAGCGCACCGCTCTGTGCGGCATCGCCGAGGACATCAAGAAGGACGTCACAGAGAAGCTAGGGGGATGCTGGCACGTCATCTACGGACACGACTTCGCGACGTTTGTCACCCACAAGCGACTGATGTTTTGTCACTTTCAAATAGAGGGCGCTGATGTTGTAGTGTGGCGCCACGGCAGCTGACGTGCTTTCGTGGTGCGCATGGGATGCTGCCTTTATCGATGTGGTTCCCTAGAAGCGCTTTTTGTATACTAGTCTAGTGGGGTACTTAACGACCTCGAAGCGAATGATGTAAAACAGAGAGGAATAGCAACCTCATATTTGTGCGCTGGCCTTTGTTACTGGACTTCGGTCCGGCAGTCCGTCGCAAAAATAAAAAAAAATTAATAATAATTAGTATTTACTCTGAGGCAATCTGAAAGAAAAGCACGAATAAGCTTCTGCGTGCGTGTACGAGTTCTTTAGTGAGGGTTGGTGCCTTTCTCGTGTTTAGTGGATAGTTTGTGCTGCTCTTGCGAATGCGATTTCTTTGTTCCGAAAGGCTCTTCTAGCCACTCGTTTGGGCCGAAGAAGAAAAGAAGAAAAAAATGAACGCTCATGTAAGTGCAACCTTTCAATCCAAAACAAACCTTTTACACCTTTTGAGTCACTCTTACGAGCCCCACCGCGACAATTATTGTGTCGGTACTCTCTCCCTTTATTTTTTGCCTCTTATCTTTTTTGCAATCATCGCTTGCAATTACAGGCAAGGTGTTTCTTATCTTTCGACTCATGTATATTTCGACATGCACGTACACGCACGTGCAACAACAACAACAACAACAACAACAAAAAAAAAAAAACCCACTTTACGCTTCTCCGCGCACTCACTGCAGTATAGCACGCAACCGGAGTGCGTCTAGCGGGGAGGCATGGACGTTTTAAACCCTCAATATGTACCGTGTTTGGCGTTGATTATCGGGAATGAGAGCGCGCTGTCCTCACTCCAGAGCAGCTTCACCTCTTTCCCTCACGGTGTGACCTATCCTCAGTTCCGAAGCTTGCTTCTCACCTATCTGCCCCCAGCAATGCGTTCAGCACGGCGGGAGTCCACCATAAACACTGAGGCAGTGAGTCTGACAGCCCCGCCTTTCTTTCCTCCAAGTGATGTTCCGCACAATGGGTCGCTTCCTAAGCACGATGCTGCTACTGCTGCTACTGCTGCTGTTACCGCCTCTCTCACAGCGGCCGCTGCGCCGCCCTCATTGCACTTGCCACCTCTTGCCCAGGCCGGCCAGGACGCCAACCGCGAAGAGGCGCGTCTCCGTCGCCTATGTACGCGCCATGAGCTGGCCGGAACTTCAGCAGTGCCGGTGGACCCGATCAAGCAGCTCTTCAACCGCATTGATATCTACAACGAGCAGCGCGTGACGTGGGACAACGTGCTGAACTACGTGGTGGCAGAGGCTGGGGCAGGGGTAGCGGAGGCTCGCTATAGCGCAAACCGGACAAAGATCTACTCTTTCTCACGCGCCTTACGCTGCCCAGCAAAGCAGCACCGCCCTCTGATTGCTGCTCCTCCACAGCAGCTGCAGGACGGCGGCGACACAAACATCCCGCAGAGCACGTCGAAGGAGACGCCGGCGTTCAAGCGGTTCCACCCCGCACTTCACGAAACAAAAATTGCTAGCGCGAGCGGAAACGCACCTGCGGAGAGCTCAAACCCGATTCACGTGGAGGAGGACCTTTGCCTCATTCGCATCCTCGACGGCCTGGAGAGTCACAACGCGGTCTTCTTCATCTCCGCGCGCAGCCACCCCTTTCTGCTCTACAGCAAGGACTCCCTCGAGCGCGTCTTTACCGCACCGCCGGAGATGCTGGGCGAAGGCTTCGCCCCCACCACTGTCGCCTACCTCGCCAGCATCGACCTCTTTCTCTGCTACTCGACAGATGATCGATTGCTGCGCGGGTGGCTCTCGCTTCTGGCGCCGTCCGTCGTTACGGTTGCGGTTCACCCAATGTTGGTAGAGGGCTTCGTGCGGCGCATGCAGATCATGCCGGTGAGCTCGCCCACCTACGCGGAGTACGCCGAGAGTGTTTTTCTAGGGGATAGCTACGGGCACGTCTTGCACGTGACGGCGCCTCGTGGCCGGGGTGGTGGCATGGAGTTCGCAGTGCAGCACATGTTTAAGGGACTGCACTCCCGCGCCTCTGGCGGCTTGGTTGACTTCTGCGTTTTTGGCGCCAACCTCTACTCCTCCGGCTTTGACGGACGGGTTGTTGCGACGAACCTCGTGACGGGCCAGTCGTCGGAGATCGGCTCCGTGGCACACGAGCATCTGCACGCACTGGTGTTCGTCCCCGCCCACGGTGGACTGGTGGCCGCTACGTCGAGTACGCGGCAACTGCTGTGGTGGGAGGCTGGCGTGCAGAGTGCACTGCCCGGTGTCCCATTCGAGCATGCCGGCTACGGCGAACACGCCGCTGCCATTGTCTCTGTGGTGTACGTGGCCAGCTCCGACTACCTTGCCAGCGCGGACTGCGACGGCGTGGTGAAGGTGTGGGAAATGGCGACGCACCGCTGCGTCCAGTCTTTCCAAAGCCACCGCATGACCCGAGGAGAGGCCGGCAGCTTTGGTGGGACGGAGGAGGCAACGCCAGGGACCACGCTGAAGTCACAGGGTCGCGCAAAACGAGGCAACCGGCCGTCATCGTCGCCGGGCTTCGCTGCCAGCGCGGGGCGGGATATGATGATGCTGACGCATAATGGACTGCACTCTCTCTTATCGGAGTCCGCCGGCGCAGGTCATGTGGGCGTTTCGCAGTGCCACTCCTTAGCCTACTGCGCGGAGACGGAGGAGCTTCTGTGCGGCTTCGCAAACGCCATCGCGTGTTGGGGCTTGCACGGCAACAAAAACCCGTACTTGTGCGACACCGAGGAAGTCTGCCAAGATGTCCAGTACGACGTGCGCAGTCAAAGTTTTGTGCTGCGGAGCGCCACCCGGCTCAGCGTGTGGGACAGCGCGCATGGCGTTCGCCGCGGTTTCCTAGACCGTACAAAGCTTCACACCTCCTCTCACGCGCGGGCGGACATCAAGGCTGTCTGCGTGGACGACCTCGGCAGCCGCGTCTTCCTTGCCGCTGGTGACGGGAACGTGTACACATACGCAACGCATGAGCTGACCACCGACGCCGCTGCCGACATGGACGAGGCCTCGCATCTTTGGAGCGCTGCCGCCGTGGTGGTCGGCGTAGACGGGAAGCCCACACCTGTGCTGGTGGAACAGATGTACTACTCCGCCACCTTGCGCACCTGGATGGCGATCACGTCCTGCGGGACGTTGCTGGTGCGCACAGAGGCGGACAGCCAGAGGATCGTGTCCTCCGCCACGGTCAACGTTTCCGCTGTGGCGCTCACGCAGATGCGCGTGTCGGAGGAGCTGGGTCTGGTGGCGGTGCTTGACGCCCAAAGGACGGTGTTCCTCTACGATATGGAGGCGTGGTCTGACGCGCCAGAGACGAAGTCGCTCGCGTCGTTTGGCCGCGTCGTTGATATGACCTTTCTAGATGCTGCGCCGGTTTTAGTATCCGTGCACGCTGGCGGAGTCTGTCGGTGCTGGTCCTGCCCGCCAGCGGTGGAGTGCTTTGAGCTCCTCGGCGTCATCCGCCACCCGCTGCTTCCTCCACCTGCTGTAAAACACGACGAAGGTGCCGATAGCTTGCTGTACTTTGCTGATACTTCAGCCGGTGCCTCGATGGCCGCATCTGCGCCTCCGGTCGAGGCACCTGGTTGCATGCAAGAAGGTGACGGAGGTGCCGCAGTGGCAACGCGACCGACGGCGGCGCCGGCTTTGGCCGCCACAACCTATTCAAGGCCCTTAACGGCGTCCTTGCGGAGCAGGCCCGTGTCCTCGAGCAGAGAAACGTCACGGAACTTTCTTGGCAAAACACTGGCAACGGAGCGGAGGAGTGGGAAGAGCACCTTGGTGTCAGCGAACGATAGGGGCGAGCGTCTCTCCGCAAGTGGGTCGCGGCTTTTGCCACGCGCATCGCGCGGCGTGGGGAAGAAGAGCGGCAGCGCGAGTGGCGTTGCTGACGCCACCATTGCAGCTCCTCGCGGGAACCGATCCATGTCGCCGGAGACACTCATCATGGACACGGAGGCGCGAACGAAGGCGCTTGCCAGCGAGGTGCACGAATTCACGTCGGTGTCCTACGACGGGGAAAGCCATCACCTATTCCTTGGGGACGCGCATGGGGTGGTGCACCTCTATCGCATGTGTCCCTTGCTTCAGTTCTACAAGCTGCCTCGATGCTCCTATGCCGTGCGACCGGCCTTTACCCTATTTTCCGACGCCCGAGAGCGTCCGATGCACATGGAGGGCACTAGATGGAAAGGCGACGACGGCAGCGTGGCCAACGACGACGACCCTGGTGTGACTACTGCTGCCAGTCCGCTGCTTGTGAGGTCTGTCGACGTCCACGTCCGCTACCGCGACCGCCCTGTTGCCCGAAGGCGAGGCATGAGCGTCAGTGCGGCGATGGCCCGCCTGCCACAACCGTCCGTGAGAACGAAGCTGCGCAAGGACGAGGCGGGTGGCGTCGCCTGCGTGCGTTGGCTCGCTAGCCGCGGGGTGCTCGCAACCTGCGGAAATGACCATGAGGTGTGGCTGCTGAACGCGGAGGGTGACCGACTGGCTTTTCTCTCAGCAGAACGACTTTTGCCACGGCCGAAAGCGCCAATTTCGCAAGCAGCTCTCTCCACCTCGCTCCCTGGCAGAGCACCAGCGCCAGATTCAATGGCAGCGAGTGTGCTGAGCAGCAAATCATACCCGCAGGACGATGCGTTGCCGTTGCAGCGGCCCTTCTCTTTACCCCCTGTGCAGCCCGCATCGAGGGAAGCAGATGCCCTTCAAGCGCCACACCCGAGCACGCAGGAGTATTGCACCCATCCAGCACACCTCCAAGAAGCTCCGCCACAGCCCTTCGCGAAGTCTGGCCCTGTGCCGTTCAGCAGAGATGCTTCAGCAGCCACGGCGGCAGAGGAATATATTGACGTTCCTGATCTATACGCTGCGGACGTGTACTCCCCACCGCCTCCGCTGCCGGATGCTGACACGGTCTCTGCTGCCACTGAGCGGCCTCCTCTGACACGCTCCACTCGCGCGCTCGCGGACTACCTTGCCATGGCCAACTCGAAGTCGTTGCTGGACAGCAGAAATGGAGAGGAGAGTGTTGCCAATCGTCCCACCGCCGCTGCACAGGGTGTTTCTTCGCTTGGGGTTTTCTCCGCGGGGGCTGCTGTTTCGTGCGTATCTAGAGCCGCCACTGGCGTATCAAGCGGTCCGGCGGGGTGCTCGCCAAAACTCACTGCCGTCACCAAATCAAGCGGCGGCATCCCTGTCAATCTGTTGCCCGAATCCGTGTGCTTGACAAGCCCGCGGCGTTTAGCGGACGCCGCCGGTGCTGCGGAAAACCGCACATTTGTTCCGGTGGCGCCGTCCACCCTCAACTGCGACAGTTCTGGATCGTCCTTGAGCGAGGATCCCTGCAACGGCCTCGTCGACGCCTCTTGTTCTCGAATCTCGGGACACCCAGCCGCGCCGACCTTGACGAACATGACATCGTCACCCTCCCCTGGGCACCCTGCGGTGCTGACAAGCGTTGGCGCCTTCGTGCGAGGCACCAGCGCGGGACGCTCACCTCACGCGCCGGAGCTGGAGGACCCCACTCACGAGGCGTCCTTGTGGATCACGGGGGTCCCACTGGGCCACGCAGCTGCCCCGGCGCACCTGTTAGACAGCTCTTGCTACGCCTCAAAATCCCAACCCAAGAGTCGCTTTCTGGAGCTCTCCGCACGCGGACTGCCCCGGCCTGGGCGACTCGCGCTCTTCGCTTCGCTGCGTCCCCACACAACAGACAGCACGACACGATTTCATAGCAGGCGCGTTGGGGAGGCGGACGTCTCTGCGCCATCGCTGCCCTCTGCACCGTCAGGGTGCCTCATTCCCTCTCTCCCACGCGCTGCCACTGCGTCGCACGCTCGCCCACCCGTGGCTGCGTCGAAGTCGCCGATGCTGGCGTACAGCACTCCGAAAGAGGGGCTTTCGACACTCGAGTTATACTCACGCGAGCTGCGACAACGCCTTCGACGTCCTCGCCCATCGGAATAGCAATACGGGTTCTGCTGTAGCTCTTCGCATTTGTGTGTCTCGCTGGGTATTTTTGGGTTGTACTGCCTTAAGCAAATGGCCCTTTCTACGTGCGCGCTTACACAAGGTGTTGAGGTGATTCTCTTTCCCACGAAAAAAAGTTATAATGCGACATGGGCGACATTTCTGTCGGTTTTTTTTCGTGTGTGCGTGTGTGTGTAAGATCACTCGCACTCTCCTCCATCGTTTGCGACACTTTTTTTCCTTTTCGTCTGTTTTGTTTTATTGAACTTACTTTAATTCACTTGCCAGGCTCTGTTCTTGCCCTTTCCCCACTTGTAATGTAATTTAGACACTTTTAGCCTGTGTTCAAAGCTCACATGCATGTTATTCTTTTATGTATCTCGTTGAGTATCAATTTGTTTCGCATTGTCAACGAATGCCTCATACATTAAATTATTATATTTTATTTTTGTTTAATGGGCAGAAAAAACAAAAGTACATACATGGTTGTGCACATTTTGCAAGATGTAATTTTCTTTTATTCTTTTATTCTTTTCCTCAACAGGCCGTCTGCGCTCATCGTCAGCGAAATGGAAAACAAAATGCTCTGTAAGACAAATAAAAGTTTAGAAAACAATCGTGGAGTGAACACTATTGATGTTGGTCTCTTGACCTTAAACTTACATTTTGCCCTGCTTCTGCGTGGTGTTAAGATACACCTTGACTTCCAGCAGTCACAGGATGTGTTCTTTTCGGATTCGTATTCAACTGCCTCCCTGCCTCTCACTTTCTCTGAGCCGCTTCCGATTACTCTCCTACGTCTTTGGTCGAGCAATGGCAACGTATGCAACACCTTCCTTGCAACATTATTATATGCCCATGAGAACAAGTGTATATCTGTGCGCTCACCTTGTATAGCTATCACCTTTATTTGTTTATTGGGTTATCATTTGAACCACCGTGCTGCTACCTTTGTGCTGCCTCGTTTTTTTTTTTACCTCGCTCGCCACTACTTCTGTACCGCAAAAGCCGTTTGTTCCTACATCGGAGTGTTCTGCACCTCATTTCTCTTTCAAGAGCGAATTCACGTTTCCGCATAGTAACTACCACCAGCACCACCACTACCACCACCACCACCACAACAACAAAAGGAAAAGCGAGCAGTATAATTGTAATGGAAAATACAGTCTTTGATCATCTCACTGACTGACTCCTTCTGCCGACGCCAATATTCCAACTTTTAACGAACACACTAAGCAACTACCGCAACACCGATAATTTCTAAGTTTTTTTTTTCCACTCTTGTTCATTTGCACACTGGTTCACACGTTAAAATAATAAAAAGAAACACCTAATCACTTTCTACTGCAGGAAGATCTTTTCTGATTTCAAAAAGCGAGACGAACGCACGGGACATTTTTTTTTTTTCCAAACCAAAAAAAAGATGTCGGAACAGAACAACAGCCACCGTAGGGTGTGGATCGCTGCGGCGGCGGTCTCGACGACGGTGCTACTCCTGCTGCTGCGTCAGCGCCGACAGAAACGCAAGGCGGCGCGGCAAAGCGCAGCAGACGCCACACGCGCGGCTCTCCAGAAGGCGGCGCAGCGCAGTCTTCTCCCTGTCTTTGTGGAGGCGGAGTCGCTGCCCACCGGCTGGGGCGTGGCCCCACCCGTCTTCTATCCCCCGCACTGCGCGGTCATCCCACTGGTACTGCCGCGAGAGATGGAGGAGATGGAACGGAACAGCCACCGCATCCGCAAAGTCAGCGTCGATGGTGGCGAGGACGCGTCTGCCTTTATCCTCTGCAGCCACACCGGCGTTGTGGCGGCGGGGTCGGAAAGTGGCGTCGTGAACGGGGCCGTTGCAACGGCGTCTACCAGTGTGGCAGCAGAGCAGCAGAAGCTGTTGACTGAACTCCTCGCCTGCCATCCACTTCTGAAGGAGCCTTTTGCGGCGCTTCCAACCCAGTGGTTGGCTCTTCCGTCGGTATCCGGCGAGAAAACCGATGACGCTGCTCCTGCTGCTGCTAATGCAGCATCTCCTGTGTTGACGCATATCCTCCAAGGTCCGGAGAACTGCGTGCTGCTGGGCGGCGTCAACGGTCCGTACTTCATCGTGGCGGTCCTCACAGGGTTTGCGGGCAGCTGGACCGAGACCGACGTCGACGCCTCCACGCAAACGCCCAGGTCAACGAACGCCAAAAAGGCGCTTGTTGCGGCAGTTGCAGGGGATGCAGCGTCTTCTGACGCTGTTATGGAGCTGTCCGGGGTGGTCCGTGGTGTCGCACGTGCCGCCCTCAGAGTCCCGCTGTCGGCGCAGAGCAAGAGCGGCGCGTCCGTCTTCGCAGCACGCCTGCCTGGCGGGGCTCCGTTTGCCGTTCACCGTGGCTTCTACCGCGCCATCTGCGTTCGCGATGGCCGCGAGCTTGACCTGTGTGTGCCGTCTGAGGTGGCGGTGCATAGCGAGCTGGTAAACCAGTCCCTGATGACGCCAATCGGTTCCCCCGTGGTGGAACGTGTGCCTCGCAAGGGGCTCGTGGACGATGATGGTGAGTCCAACGCGCTCCTCACGTTGTCCTTCACCCCCTCGCCCTTCAGCACCGAGGACGGGGTAACGGTGCGTGTCTCCGAGGATGTGTTTGGCTCTCTTGTGGACAACCCAAACGAGGCAGCCGCGACGTTGTGGCGTGCGAGCGGTGCCGCCTCCGATCAGAACCCGGCAGCTGCGGCTGCTTTTGGTGCTGTGACGGCGCGTCCTCTTGCGGCCTCCGCGCACGAGCGCGCGAACATGACGACTATCGTCTACGTGCAGCCCCAACTTGGGGTGCTGTTCTCTGTCCACCCCCTCTCCTCGGTGGTCTACGAGCCGTGGATGACGGAGCTGCCCACCATCCTGTACTACCCCCTCGGCGAGGACGCCAGTGAAAAGGAGGATGCCGCCGCGCCACCGGTGATGTCCATTGAGTACGTCCTCGAGCTCCCCACAACGTGGGAGGTGCTGAAGAAGGATGAGGAGGAGCTGCGACACAACGTTCTCTTCCACTTCACAAACTGGGAGTCCGCTACGGTGGCGAGCAGTATGACCGAGATCAGCGGGTTGCGCTGCGTGATGTTCCACGAGGTCCGTGATGGCCGTCGCTGCCGCTCCTACGTGGTGCCGCGCGGTTCGACGGTGCTGGTGGTGCGCTGGGAGACCTCCGTAGATACGTGGGAGAAGCACTTGCTGCTATTCCAGCAGACGCTCGACACACTACACATCGATGCCACCGCCATCACGAAGTGAGATGACTTGGACAACTGCTTGTTTTTTTATTTTCTTGTTGTTGAGAAGCTTGCCATGATGTTGAGTGGACAGGTGGTTTGTGGCCTCTTAGCTACCGCACGAGCTTGCTCTATTTGCTGTCCTTTTGAATCTCCTGATTCCTGCCCAGGTGGCGTGTTCAGATTCGAAAGGGTTGTTTTTCGTGTTCGCGAGTCGCTTTTACTCCAAACTTACTTCTGCCGCTGAGGCACACTCCTTCATTGACCTGAACGGGAGGCGAAAGCAGTACTTTCGTCATTGAGACTTGGTTGCCTCTTTCTCTTCGCTGAGGTATCCGGATATACACATGCACGCACGTATTTATGCATTTTTCGCAGCATCGTTGATCGTGGTCAAACATTAAAAAGAAAAAAAAAATTAGGTGTTGGATGCATGTTGAACCTTTCTTTTTGCGCCTCGTCTTCGTCCCTTGCTGCGTGCAGACAGCGTTCTCTAGTGCCGCGTAGTTGCGCGAGCTCTGCACCTGGTCTTTTAAGTTTTTTATTAGTGGAAAGTGTGGAGAAAGAGAAGGAAGGTGCACGGATAAACGAGCGCGGCTTGAGTCACATCATAGGAGCCGGTGCCCTTGTGATGGAAGTTGTTATTATTTTTCTTGTTATTTTCTGTTTTGTTTGTCGCTGGTGGTTGTTTGTGGAGAGCAGCCGGAGTGTTCTAGCTCCTATTTTTTCATTGTGACCTGAGGCCCTTTTTTTTTTCCCGAAATGCAGGCACACACTTACCCCGTTTATCCGATTTTTTTTTTTTGAAGCTGGAAAGCTAAGAAGATTGCGTTTGCTCACCCGTTTATTCTAATTTGAGACTGATATTACAACAACCCGAGAAGAGGTGGAGAGAAAGTAATTTTTTCTCCCCTCTCTTTTTAACGTACTTCACACGCTTTTTTTTTCATGTCCCCAACGCTCTGGGTCCCGTCTACTCCCGGACGTCACCGTTAACAAACAAAACAAACAAACAACAACAACAACAACAACAACAACAAAAAACAACAACACATATGAACGCACTCGATTTGAATCTCCTTGGGGTTCGTGATGATTCTCAATAACGCCTTCACACTTTATGTGTGTGAATGAAAAGTAGGGTGCGTGAGAAGAAACAACATGAAAAAGAAAAAGAAAAACGAAACAGTGGAGAGACAGTTGGTTCTATGCAGCGGTGCTTTTCACCTGGCAAGGCTGCATCCCCCCTGTACATCTTGAAGCTCATTCTGGCCAAACGACAGCCGGAGGAGAGCTGACTCGAGTATTTCTCGGGTAAATTGCTTGTCTCTTCTAGGTTTGCGCTTCCACATCCCCCCCCCTTCTCGCTCCAACCTCACCCTCTCTTTTGTTCCACCTCGTTTCCCTCTGCAATGCACGCACCAACTGACAATATGCCTAACGCATCTCTCTTCTCGAATCACCACTTGAACCAATGCTGTTTGTGCCGCAATATCCACGATTACGCGTGCAAACATAAACTTGTACACTTATCCCATTACCTCTCTTCCCATCTGTTCCACCCTACACCTCTAAAGAAAAATACCCCAAGTTCTTTATGGATTATACCAACGACAAAAAAACCTCCGACACTGAGTATCAACGAGATGGCGCCGTGGAGGGTGGTAATGTAAACACCCTTCGTGACGACCGACGCGAATACTCACGTGGTGGACGCGCCCGCGGCGGCGGCGGGGCTCACCAATCGGACAACTGGCGCTCCTTCCCCGACTCAGGTAACGGCGAGTCCGGGGACTTCCGCGGTGGACGCTACCGTGGCGGCCGCGGTGGCGGTCGCGGTGGCCGCGGAGGAGGCCGTGGCGGTCGCGGCTCGTACAATGCCTGGGCGGACCGCGAGGGCAACGAGGAGGGTAACGACGCCCCGTCTGCTGCGCCAGAGGGCACGGCTAGCGCTCCCAGGGCTGCTGCTGCTGCTGGTGCTCCGGCAACAGCGGGCTCTGCGGAGGCTCCGGCCCAGCAGCAGCAGGAAGGTCGCGAGACCGCCTCTGACCGCTGGGGCCGCGAGGATGATCGCGGGTACGGCCGCGGTGGCAACTACCGTGGCGGCGGTCGCGGCGGCTTCAACAGCCGTGGCGGACGCGGTGGCAGTCGCTTCTACGACGCCGAGGACGAGAGCAGCAGCCGGTACGTGAACAACAGCAACTACAACGCACGCCGCGGCGAGGGCGAGAACGCCGAGGGCGGCGAGGGCGGCGAGGGCGGCGAGGAGGGCGGCTACGGCGGCGGCTACCGTCGCGGTGGTCGCGGCGGCTTCAACAGTCGTGGTGGACGCGGCGGTCGTCGCTTCTACGACGACGAGGGCGGCTACGGCGGTGGCGACGCCGCCGAGGAGGGCGATCGCGAGCGCGACAACGACGGCGGCTTCCGCCGTGGCGGTCGTGGCGGTGGACGCGGCGGCGGTCGCGACTTTGACTATGATCGTCCGCGCGGCGGTCGTGGCGGCGGCCGCGGTGGTCGTCGTGACTTCCGCAGCTTCCGCGATGGCGATGAGAACGCCGAGGGCAGTGGGGCGGCGCCGGCGCAGGAGAACGCGTGGACGGCGTCACCTGAACCCGCGAGCTCGACCCCCGCTGTGGAGGAACGGCCCACGGCGCCGCGTGAGGTGCCCGCTCCCGCTCCGCCTCCGGCTCCGGCCGCTGCTCCCGCGCCGACGGCTGCCACTCTGCTGGCGCAGCGCGCACCCCCCAAGGCCGAGGCTCTGTCGGAGTGGGAGGAGGCAGCGGCCCCCGCGCAGCCCGCCATTCGCCGCGTCACGCGTGCGTCGCACCTGCGCAAGAACTGCCACGACGAGGCCAAGGTCATGGAGCTCTTCCAGCACCACCACCGTCAGACAGGCATCTCGTTGGAGAACTACGACAGCATTCCAGTCGAGATGGTGCCGCGCGACATCAAGCCGGTGGACGACTTCTCCGACCTTCTCGTGGAGCCCGCTCTGGCCGAGAACATTGAGCGTTGCGGGTACAAGCGTCCCACGCCCGTGCAGCGGTACGGCATCCCGGTGGCGCTGGCTGGCAACGATCTGATGGCCTGTGCGCAGACCGGCTCTGGTAAGACAGCCGCCTTCCTCATCCCGGTGGTGCAGCACATGCTGGTCCACGGCGTGTCTCCTGCGCGCAACCGCAAGAGCTACCCGGTCGCTCTCGTGCTTGCCCCGACGCGCGAGCTGGCGGTGCAGATCTTCGATGAGGTGCGCAAGCTGACCTTCAACACGGATATCTTCTACGACGTGGTGTACGGTGGCACCCGCTACCCGAACCGCTTCGAGCAGGATATTCTGGTGGCCTGCCCCGGCCGCCTGCGTGACATGTTCAACGAGGAGTACCTCTCTTTCGCCGCCATCAAGTTCCTCATTCTCGATGAGGCTGATCGCATGTTGGAGATGGGGTTTGAGGAGCAGATTGAGGAGCTCGTGGCGTCACGCTATACTGACATGCCCACTGTGGACGACCGCCAGACCTTCATGTTCAGCGCCACCTTCCCTCTGCGCATCTTGAACCTTGCCAAGCGCTACCTGCGCCGCAAGTACTACCTCCTCACCGTTGGCCGCGTCGGCTCGACGACGAAGAATATCACGCAGACGATCGAGAACGTGCCCGACAGCGAGAAGATGGACCGCCTTGTGCAGATCATCTACGGCCATGAGATGAGCGACATGGTGCTCGTGTTTGTGGAGACGAAGAAGATGGCCGAGGATGTGAATCGCCGCCTGCACCGCGAGGGCATCCACAGCACCACCATCCACGGCGATCGCCGCCAGCAGGACCGCGAGGCTGCCCTGGAGGACTTCAAGCAGAAGGTCACGCCCATTCTCGTCGCCACCGACGTGGCGTCGCGTGGTTTGGATATTCCTGATGTCGCGCACGTCGTGCAGTTTGATCTTCCACAGGAGCTGGATGACTACACCCACCGTATCGGCCGTACCGGTCGCGCGGGTAACAAGGGTATTGCGACCTCCTTCTACAACCGCAACAACCGCCGTCTGGCGATGGACCTGCACAAGTACTTCTCGGAGCACAGCCAGGAGATCCCGAAGTGGTTTCAGCAGGAGGCGGAGCTCGTGGAGGGCGAGGCTCTCTTGTCGCGCGAGACCGGCGGTGGCGGCCGCCGTCGTGGTGGCGGTGGCGGTGGCGGTGGCGGCGGGGGTGGTCGCGGTGGTGGAGGCGGTGGTGGTGGTGGTGGTGGCCGCGGTGGTGGTGGCGGCGGCGGTGGCGGCACGTGGGGCGAAGGCCGCTCTACGGGTCCCAGCATGTCTACGCGTCGCGGAGGCGGCCTGGATGACGGTGGTTTCTAAGAAAACAAAACAACACAAAAAAACGAACATTACTGCACGAAGGCTTTATAGGCTAGCTCACGCCTTCCCGCGCTGATTTTGTTTTTTGTTTTCTTTGTTCAGTGTTTTTTTTTTTTTGTATCATAGAGCTGTCCGCCTATGCTTTCTCTGTGTCTCTCTTCGCATTGCCCTGCAGGTTTCGCATCTTAACCTGAGTTTCTCTTTTTCTTTAGGTACGTTCGCATTCGTGCGAAGATCAGGACATGAAATGGACACTGCTTGGCGGCACTGAAGGGTGCACAGAAAACGGCTTCAACACCAAGAGAGGAAAGAGAAGTACGGGAAAAAAAAACCCACCAAACTTCGCAGCACAAGTAGAAACGTATTCTGGCTTCGTCTTCTTTTTTCCCCCCTCTACTGGTGTTGCTTGACGCGGTATTTTTGTTTTGTTTGTTTTTGAGGTAAAGCAGCTTGCGCTAATTTTTTTTTTTTCCTTTTGACTTTGTGATGCTGCAGACGGCGCGGCGGCGGTGCTGCGTTTTGCCAGCGTTCACGTCTTTGTTTATCTTCTTCGCTGCCCCTTTTTATTTTATTTTTGTTTTAATATCTCTCTGAGTTCCGTGATTTCATCGGAAACAAGGAAGTCAAGTGCAAGCTATAAAAAAAAAAGGTGACAGGGATTTCCGTTATTGTTTGTGAGCTTGCCAAGACCTTCTGGATTGATTATATTTTCACCCTTTCGACGAGCCTAAGCATACAACTGCACTCCTTTTTGTTCCCCTCACTTGAATGTCTTCTAAGTTTCTTCCTCTTTGTTTCTATTGCCACGGTTCACACAGTCACTCACTCACACTAACAGGAAATGCTTTACGTTTTCTTTCTCTCTGTCAATATTTCATCGCCTCGCCCAAAGAAGAACTTCCATCCCTTTCGTGTTTAAAAGCAGTTTTTCTCTTGTTCAAAAAGACAAAGAGAAGAGCTAGAGAAGTAAAAAAAAAAATCAACACAGTCTATTGTTTCTGTAATCTCTCTCTCTCCACTGATCTACGACGAAACGAGGTGTCTGCTGTAGGGAGATGTTCAGAATATCCTCGCTTTGAGTAAGCGAATTGAACAATAAGAAAGAAAAGCGAACGAATTCGAGGTGATGTAGCGCGCTCGTTTTCTTTTTTCTTCTCTTTCTTGTGTGTGTCTTCTTTGTTTTTATTCTTCTTTACGTCAACGCTAGATGTGTGCTGCTGTTTGTCTGAGTGTGGTGTGTTTTTGTTGTTTGTATATGGCGTGTGTCTGTTTGTCTGAGTATTGATGTGCAAGCACGAAAAGAAAAAAAAATGAGCTACTTGATTCTTTTTTGTTTATTCCCCGACTGAATACAGACAAAAAAGTATAGCAATCTCTAACAGAAAAAATTCGAAAGCTAAATCAAAAAAAAAAAAAGATCGATAAACGCTAAAGGACTGGCTGATAAATTACAAAAACAACAACAACCAAAAAAGTACATTTTAAATCAAAACCAAATTCACAAAGAGATGGTTGCTAGAGAGACGCGTGCAGTTTAAAAACACGGCAAAAAAGCGCCATTTACTAAACATCAAAAAAGACATCGAGAAGCGTTCCTGCTTAACGCGTCACGCAGTTTCATACGCTGCCTTCGCTCTTAGATGGCACTGTAGACAAGTCAAGTGTTTCTTTTGTACAACAGGCGCTGTTTTTGTTGTCCCGCTTGTGGGTACATGTGGAAAAGCGCCTGTATCCGCCTTCCGCACGGGCGCGCGTGAGAAGCGCCCCTTTTCTCTTTCTTTACAAGGGTTCGTGTTGTGCAATCCGCTTACAAAGGTGTATTTTTGTGGCCACACACACACACACACACATACCAACGCACATACCGACTCACACGTGCCGTCTCCGTGCTGTCGTTGCAATGCTGGAAACGCTGAACTTGATGGATTCGAAATCTCTACAACTCCTCTTCCCATTAACCGCTGGTGCGCCCCTCTCCTTCTCCTGCTTCGTGTCCAACTCTATTTGCATTGGATGTGCTCCTACTAACTTTTTTCTTCTCTTTATTTGCGTCGATGGAACACACACCCATCGTGCTTTCGTTCCCAACTGTTCCTTTTATACTGCGGGAAAACAACAGCTTTCAGTCTCAAGGGGACACTCTATATCGTATATTTGAATAGCACAATCGAAAGAATTGCAAACCGGAAAACAAACAAACAAACAATATATTACAATTAAAGTATTGCAATTTTTTCCCTTTCCCCAGATCGCTGTCATCTTTGTTCCAGAGACCTCTCCGCGGCGCCACTTGAACTTTTATGGTCAGTCCGCTAGTCTTTATCTCTCGTTTTGTAAGCATTTGTAATCCTTCTTTTACCACCAGTCAGGTTTCTTTTTTTGTTGTCAAAGGCAAGGTGAATAGTTCAATTGCAAAGAGAGAAAATTTTTGTTTTACCTGTATTAGTGTTCACGCTTTTATTGTGGCGTCCTAGTCAGACCTGACCGCCGTGGCACGTCAAGGCGAGAACGCAAGTACCTGCGTTGACGCTTAGTTAAACACGATCGTTGTGCTCTTCTGAGAAGTAGTTCCCCAAGCTGCACATCTCTTTATAGTAATACACAAACACGCACGCACTCTTCTCTAGCTTACCACGTATTTGCCTTCGCGCTCTTATCATTAAGTATTAATCTAGAAGTGATCATCCAATAGTGCTTTGTTGTTGCAGTATTTCTTTTTTTTCCCCCTCTCCTTCCGCTTCGTTTCTTCATCCGCTTCATCCGCTTCGTCCTTTTTTTTTTTTTACGCGGTTCACTACCTTTTTTTTTTCTCTCACGAATCTTAGCGATATTATCCAATAGAAGATACAATTATTATTGTATTTTTTTTTTCTTTCGTTTTGCCGTTTTCCATCATGCATCGGCGCACCTTCTTTCTTCTCTGTGTGCCTTACCAGCGCACCGGGCCGCTGAGTCCGCACCAGGTCCTAGGCGTGACACCAGGCACCCCTTTCGAAGATATCCGTCACCGCTTTCACGAGCTGACACGCAGGTACCACCCCGACATGGAAAACGGCGATCCCGTGAAGTTCCGCGAGATCAACACGGCCTACCGCCTCCTCCGCGCGGAGTATCGAAGCCGCTCGGCGAACCCCACCGCAGGAGGAGACGGAGCCCCCGATGCCTCGCGGTTCCGTCGAGGGGCGGGACCGAGCGGAGCCACAAAGAATGCCACCCCCACGGGCGGGGCGTTCTGGGCAGAACGCAACGAACGTATCCGCAAAGAGAACGACCGTCGCGAGCAGGAGCGGTGGGCGAGGCAGGAGAAGGACCGCTACCGCACCAACCGCAAGAGCACGCTCTTTGGCGAGTTTCTCTTTCTCTTCAGCGGGTCAGAGATCGCCATCTCGCTGGCGAGCGTCGTGGCAGTGCTCTTATACAGCGTTGAGCGCTACCACACGGTGAACCGCATGCTGGAGGAGAAGCGGCTGCGGCTGAAGAGCATGGATGAGGGTCTGCCACCTCCCATGCCCATGGAGCTGGACAGGGAACTGCAAACAAAGTACAGCCAGCCGCCCGAGTCGACGGAGCTTCAAATCGACGCGCTGCGCATCCGCGAGGAGTCCAAGTACCGCCGCGCCACCCAGCGCAAGTTCGAGGACTTTCGCGAGTTCATGTTTGTCTACGACCCCGAAGCCATCGCCTCCCGCAGAGTGACCTCCACTCGCTTCAGTTATCAGTACACAAACGAGCAGGACATCCCAAAGCGATGCCCCATCCTACGCGAGTTCAACTCAGAGCAGCGAACGCAGAATTACAGCACCATTGAAAAGGAACTGGCCACTGCGCTTCGAGAGACGCCGTGGGTTTCGCCAGATGCGGGTTACGCCGGGGCACTCGTTGCGAAGGGTCTGGGCAGCATCGCCGCAAACAGCCCCAACACAACGAAGTGGACCTTCATCGAGTACGCGGATCTTGACGGGGGCTCCTCCAAGTCGGCGTCCCCGACCTGCCTCGCTGCCATTCGAAACCAGCGCTTCGGTCAAACCGGAATGTGCCAGCGTGTTACGGTAACTGGACGGTCGGAGCTGCACCCCGAGCTGGTGGCTGCACGTGAACGCGACTTAAAAGACGGGACATTGAAGAAGAAGGCGCTGGTCAAAGGTGGCGCGTTGCCCCTGAAGGATCTATCGGTTCCTCTCGAGCTAATGAAGCTTTGACCTAGCATGTGATGGGTTCTGCACCCCCCGCTAAACTTTGTTTTCGTACTTTATCGTTTATTTCAATCCTGTCTTCATTGAAAGATGTGCAGTGTGGCTCCTTTCCTTTTTCGTTTTTATTCTCTCTTGACCTGCTTAACAAAGGGTGAAAACATGAGGTGTACACGAAAAGCCTGCTCGTTTTGTTTGTTGTTGTAATCTGTGGTTTGCCGGGGCGTCTTGCTATCCTCATTTTCATTGAGAAAAAAGAAACAAACATTTTCCATTTGGTTTGTGATTGGTGTGCTTATTCACAGAGAGCCAGATGATATGTTTTCCTTGACAGTGCGCACAAACGCTTCGTTTCTATAGCAACTCTAGCGGGTTTTTTTTTTGGTTTTCAAGAAGAGAGTGCCGGGATGCGAAAACCAGAATGAAAAGAAACACAAACTCATCTACGTAATCCACGCGGGTGTGTCTTTAAACAAAGCAGGAGAGGCACTGGTTCTTGACCACGAGAACGCGTGGCTTCTACGACATTTTTGGCAGCGAAATCCTGTTCAGCGACAACCACAATTCAGCACTGAATTTCAATCTATGAACTCTTTCATTATGTCGCCCTTTAATTCGCTATCTAACTCTCCTATCCTTTTTTTTCCCTGTGCAAGTTACGTGGACTTTGCAATTCTTTTGTACTATTTTGTGCGCATTGGTTCAATACACTGTATCGACGACTGATTTATGTTAATTGCCCACAAAGAAGCAGAAGCTAAAATTCCAAGACAAGCCATTTTCACCCCCTGGATGAACATCTCCAGCATCAGTTTCGTCTCTCACTGCAAGCATCCTTTTTCGTCTTTCTACATGATTACACCTTCAAGCGTCAAGATACTTTAGCTGATTGTTTGGATAACGCAAGCCGTAAGCAGGATGACAGAAAGAGACGCAAGAAGGACCGTGAGCTGCTGCTTGTGAAGCCCGCTGTTGTTGTTTTTTCCGCTTCCGAGAGAAGGGAGGTGTGGACTTGGTGCGTTGCGCGCGGCAGTAGCGGCGAGCTGCTGGTAGCGCTGCGTAGCGGGTTGCTCTTCGGGTTATTTTCAAGCCACGATTAGGGCGGTGTGTTCAGGAGCGCTCTTGATGATGATCCGCGTATAACACAATTCGACACTGAGTCGGAAACCGTCATGACGCACAGTGTCTCGACCGCGGAAGATGCCTGCTGGGCGTGCCCGCTGTCCTCGGGCAGCTGGCCGTGCGGTGGGTGCACTGAAAGATCGCATCGCGCGCCAACGAGGTCCGCTCCTCGACTTGCGTGGATTTCTTGGCTATGCTGCCGCGACGTAGGCGAGGCACCCAGCTCTTGTCGCTTCCCACTGCCGCACAAAATCGGCTTACCGTAACGGGTTAGTATACTCGAGCCAGACAACGGAGTGCTTGCTTGTTGACAGTCTTCAAAGGCCTTTGCGCCTTTGATGATTATGTCCTAAACTGCGTGCGACCGCTTTTAGGTTTCTATCTTAGCGTTCCTCTTAATATATATGTTTTAGTGTCGGTTTCAGTGAATATAGAAAAGATTGGGGCATGTAATGAACCAATTTCGTTTTAGAAATAGCAAAATAAGAGAAGAGCAAAGATTATGTGTTGGTATGATGCTTCAAATTCTCGGATGATCGTATTGTGTGTTTGTTGGCGCTCATCTTCGAACAACATTGGAGGGTGCGGGGACGTTATATGTCACTGTGTATTATTCAATAATTCTTTTTTCTTGTCAAAAACGTACGTAGCACATCACACATCTTCCCAGTGCCTCCGCTAATGATTTTTCCTTTACTCCCTCTCTCTTTCTGCATTCTTCAATTTCGGTTTCTCATTTCGTGTTTTTGACGCGTCCACTGATTGTTCTATTGGCGGTCTGGTTGCTACGATCCATACGAACACACATACACATGTATATATACACACAATGAGCAGAGGAATACACACTGCCAGGTCCGCCTGTTTGTCTTCAGCTCTTCACATCAATACCACTATTAATTCTTTTTATAAAGTGTATTCATTCATTCACGTAGCTACGTTTTCCGAGACATCGTCGCTTTTTTCGTTTAGTACGTTACGTTTATTTTCTCCCTACGGTGACCGCTCTTCTTTTTAATGCCCTACGTGGCCGCTATTGATCAAGGCACGACCTCGAGTCGCTGCATTATCTTCGATGAGAAGTTCAAGGTCCTCGCGGATCACCAGCTTCGCCACAAGCAGTACACGCCAAAGCCCGGCTGGTTGGAGCACGACGCTGAGGAGATCTACCGCAACTGCTGCATTTGTGTGGTGAACGCCGTGAAGAAGCTGCGCGCGAAGGACCCGAAGTTCGACAAAATTTCGGGCATTGGCATCACCAATCAGCGTGAGACGAGTGTCGCGTGGGACCGCAAAACGGGCAAGCCACTCTGCCACGCCCCTGTGTGGAGCGATGCCCGCACGCAGGAGGTCTGTGCGCGAGTCGCGAAGGAGGTCGGCAACGGCAACAACGCCTTTGCGGCTCAGATCACTGGACTGCCCGTGAGCACGTACTTTTCGGCCTTCAAGTACCGCTGGATGCTGGAGAATGTGCCCGCGGTGGCCGAGGCGCGCAAGAACGGCACCCTCATGTTCGGCACCATCGAATGCTGGTTGATGTACAAACTGAGCGGAGGCAAGGCCTTCCTGACGGATGTCTCGAATGCGAGCCGCACGTTCTTAATGGAGCTGAGCGAACAGAAGTGGTCACCGGAGATGTGCCAGAAGCTGGACATCCCGATCGAGGCGCTGCCGGAGATCCGCAGCAACAGTGAGCACTTCTGCGACATTACGACCAACGACTTTGGCGTTCGCGAGGCGCTCGGCGTGCTGACCCCAATTACCGGCTGCATCGGTGATCAGCAGAGTGCGCTGTTCGGCCAACTGGGCTTTCACAAGGGCGATGCGAAGACGACGTACGGCACCGGCTGCTTCATGCTCATGAACGTTGGCGAGGAGGTGCAGTTTTCTAAGCACGGCCTGCTGACCACCATTGGGTTCAAGCTCGGCAACGAGCCGACGCGCTTCGCCTTGGAGGGCTCCATTGCCAGCTGCGGTGCGACGGTGGAGTGGATGCGCAACAATCTCGGCTTCTTCAACCACCCCAGCGAGATGGAGGCGATAGCGCGGAAGGAGAACGGCACCGACGGCATCGTCTTTGTGCCTGCCTTTGGCGGCCTGCTCGCCCCCTACTGGGATCCGACGGCGCGGGGCACGATCGTGGGCATGACTTACAAGACCAATCGATCTCACATTATCCGCGCGGCCTTGGAGGCCATCTCAATGCAGGCGGGTGCGGTGCTACTCGCAATGAACCAGGACAGTGGAGTGGAACTGAAGGACGTCCGCGTTGATGGCGGCCTAACCCACAGCCGTCTGCTGCTTGAGATGCAGGCCGACATCCTCGGTGTTAACCTCTACGTGCCACACATGATCGAGACGACCTCACTGGGTGCGGCGCTCTGCGCCGGTCTCGCCACTGGCGTGTGGAAGTCCACCGACGAAATCCTCGCAATCTCGAAGGATGTGATGAAGGGAGAGACGGTGCGTCCTACGAACACCGATCCGAAGGTGCGTGAGGCGCGTCTGAACGCATGGAATGAGGCAGTGAAGCGCTCGAGGTGGGCGAAGTTGTAAAACGTAAATAAGAAAAATGTTTCTTGACATATTAAAAAAATATAAAAAAACGTTGCTTTTTTTTCCGGGAGGGAATCCCGTCTTGGTTATATATATATATTCAAACATTACGCTCGTCTCTATCTTAATAGAGATTTGTGCGGGCATGGGAGACGTGCAAAGCACGTTGCATCAGACCTCAGCATATCGACTTCTTCTTTTTTTGTCACTGCGATCTTTACCTTTGTGTGTGCTTGCAGCTGGTGTGTGTGTGTGTGTGTGTGTGTTTTGTGCGCGAATGGAATTGTTGGTTGCATTTCGCTACCACATCTCTTATCCCAGTCCCAAATCTATCAGCCACACACCTCAGACTCGCGTAGTCTCCCATCTGCCTCCTATACTTCTAGGTTTTTCTTTTTCGTTAAATACTTTTTGTTTCTTACCTCTCTCAACGAAAACGCTTATTTTTTCTTTTAATATCGCTTTTTTTTTCCCCTCTCACTTATTTTCTTCTTTGTCTCCTTATGTTAGTGATCTGCAGGGCGGTCGGTGCGATTAGGTTTCACTCCAGACCCCAAGCCAACAGTTACTCTTTTGCCCTGATGTGATAATCGGGGAATCTGTTGGGCCTCTGCATTTTTTTTTCGCCCACTATGTTTTACTACCTTGCTCAGTCGGTGTTTTGCCTTCGATTCCTGTCTGCTTATCTTTTTTGTCAACCTTCCCATGCTCTCTTTCTCTTTTCTTTGAGAAAAAAGTTTTTTTTTTCTTTTCTTTGCTACAGGAGTCGTGCAGACAAAAATCACCAAAGAAAAAGAAGAAGCTGGGCCTTATGTGCTGGTCTAGCTGACATGAGTGGGTCCACGCAACGAGTGCATCATCTAGTATAACTTAATTATAGAAGAAGCAAACAACGTAAATGAAAAAAAAGGCAAAACACACTATATGTGCCTGGACAGCTAGGCTGACGATGTGGGCGGTCGATGACGAGGATGCATGGGTGGTGAGACTTTCATTCCCTCCCTCCTTCGCTTCCTTCGTCGTCTCTCTTTCTCTCTCTCTCTCTTCCTTTTGGGTGTTCTATTTGCAAAATAGAGAAGTAACAAGAAAGAAGACAACATACTACTCGAGGCGAAGGGTGATACTAATACATCGGCACCACAAGTGAGGGCATACAGAAACAAAGGCTGTTTGTTTTTCAATTCAATTTCGTTTGCTCGTTTATGACAATTCAACTTGGTGTCGAGTAGTGCCGTATTTGCGGTCCTCTCCTTATCAAATTAGATTGTTAATAGCACACGAAGAAAAACGAAAAACGGAAATGATGAGGAGCAGCCTAGGAAGCGGCAAAATGAAGATAATGAAGCCGGCCTGCTCGATAGGACCACGGATCTTTTTTTTTGCGTTTGTTGTTTGTGTGTATCGAGCGAAAGTCACTCCACAATTCTGTTAAGAACTGAACCTAGCAGCGACATACATATATAAAAGAAAAAAAAAACGGTGAAGATTTTAAAGGGACGTATCTGTGTGTGTGTGTGTGTGTGCTTGAAGACTAGCATGTTGCGGAAAAGGAAGATGACAAGCGCGCCACCCTACGCTTCCCTTTTTTCTTTTCTCTTTGTCCTCTACTTCTCCTTTTTGTTTGTTTGGAGTATCTGCTTCACAGCCCCTTCTTTGCTGTGTGTATCTCCTTATGTTTTTTCTATTTAATCTGCTGAATTCCTTCTTCACTACTTGACGTTACTTGGTTGTCGAGCGCATTCGAAAGCAGGTAAAAAAACAAAACAGATGAAGGGCGAGTTGAAGCTACGGAAAATTGATGTTATTTGATGCTACACTTTTCGTTACCGATTCGCCTCTTTACTCTAAACTTCATTTTTTTCCTAGTGGTTTTAAGATAATTAATTTCTCCTTTCTGCAATGCTGTACTTTTGCCCCTCTCTCCTTTAGCTGACGTATCTTGAGCAGGACGATCGTAATCCCTTTTGCCTATTATTTTGCTGTTCTGTTTTCCTTTTTTTTCTTATATTCCCCCCTTTTCGTTTTGAAGTTTTTGTTTTCAAGATTTATACTCGCCGCACAGACCACACGCAAAAAAAAAAAAAACGCTCTCGAAAAGGATATATCTTTTTGTGATGAAATCGATGACAATGAGCTCCTACGGCAGGCTTGCTATAGGGGAAGCTCATGGAGCAGAGCTTTCAGCTTCACTTTATAGGCCTGAGCGCGACATGGACGAAACGCCGCTCACTTTTTTATAGCCTTTCTTATGACTACAAAACCCGTTCACAAAACGAAAAAGAAAAAAAAAGACAAATGCCGTTGTTCATATGCAAGAAAGTCTAGCCCTTTCCTCGCGATTCTTTTACTCCACGCCATTGTTTGCCTTGAATGGGCAGATGGTAGTGCATCCCGAGCTGTGCTTTAAGGGTTGATTGAACTTTGCAAGTGCTGCCCCTTCAAGTTGACTTAAACAGGCTTTGCAGCAGAGGAGCGGATGCAGGGGTAAACATGGTAGCCAACCTTTATCTCTATCCTTTGAGGCATTTCTAGGAGTGCTGCGCATTCAAAAAAAAATCTTTACAGATATGCATATTTGGAAATATCAGCTCACGCCCAACTATGCCCTACTTACACCCTTTTCATAATACCACTCAACCGTTTTACTTTGTGTTTTTGGTCTTTTTTTTTCTTTTTGCGCTATCTGAAGGAACACACACAAACACTTACACACACACACACACAAGAACAGGGTCACACTGCAGCTAGTTTTTTTTTCTTTTTGCACCTGACTCGCGCATTTGAACCTCTCCCCCTTTTTCCCTCATACGACTTCTTCCGTTTTCGCTTTTCGTTGAACACCGCAAGCGATCAAAAGAGAGCCACGGACTGAAGGGACGGGAAGCACAAAAAACGGAAAAATAATCAATACACACACACACATAAACATTAGTATCTAGACCTTAGCTCTTGAAATAATAATACCCAAATACACCACGTCATCAGCGAGATGCACTTTGCGGCCGTCGACAAGGTTAGCGAGCCCGCTGCGCAGCGTAGGCGCCTTGAGGAGGAGTCTGTCGAGGAGAAATCGGTCAAGGCACGGCTGCACAATTCATGGCCGAACATTAACGTGTCCGCGGATTCGAGTAGCGTGACCATGTCAGAGGAAATTTTGCGCACCACACTATTCGAGCACGACCGTGCACACGAGCACTGCCTGAACGAGCGGTGGACGCTGCGCAGCCGCTTCGGTCTGCACAACCGCTTCGGCCTATCCGCCACGTTCCGCTCCATGGCCGTCGTCAGCGATATCGACCCGCCCAGCGAGGACTCGTATCTCACACACGCCTGTGTGGTGGCGTGGTCCATCACCGACCACGAGAAGGGCAAGTTTTACCGCTTCAACGCCTCCGACGAGCGCTCACCGGAGCTGTTCTCGATGCTGATCGCTAAGAAGACGCTGCGTGATCAACCTGCGATGCTGCAGGCCATGCTGGAGCAGCTGAACAACGACCGACTAGTGCTGCCGGACCGGCTGATGGGCGAGGCGGCCTCAACGCGGCTGACGGAGCTGGACCTCCAGTTCGGCAAAAACACCTTCAAGGTCTATACGCCTCCGCGCAACTACAAGGGCGAGTCCCGGAGGCCGATCTACACCCTTCACCTCGAAGGCGTCAGCAACGAGCACGAGGAGCCCAACCTGGAGGAGGAGGTGAAGGCGGTGGTGGAGCTCACCTTCACCCCACGCGGTGTGGCCCCTGCGGTGGACGGTGTGCGCGGCGTCGTGTCGAACGGGAACTGGGAAGACGACGAGTTCTGCTACTGCCTGCACCACACAAAATCCGTCACGGGCTCCCTGAGCATTACCCGCGCCTCGGACGACTTGGAGGTTGCTCGGGAGAAGGACGTGAAGCGTGGCACCATGTGGATGGAGCACAGCTTCGGCGGCGTCGTGGCACGCAGCGTCGAGGAGGCGCGTTTTGTGCGCACGCTGCGCCGCCGCCGGATTGCCGAGGAGACGGCGCCGACGGTGCACGACCGCTGTCTTATTCGGCTGTATGACGAGCAGAGCAACTGCCTCACCGTGACCCGGGCGATGGCAGGGGCCACGCGTGCGGTGGTGAGCTGCTGTGCCACGGTGCAGTCCGGCATGAGCCGGCAAGGCTACCAATACAACGCCGACGTGGTCTTGACCGATGAGGTAGATGACGCCTACCAGAGCAAGGACACCGGTATCGTCTACCCTACCCGCTGGAAGCTGCGCTGCCCGATGCCAAATGGTGCACACGTTGAGCTGCAGCTCACGGCAACGCTGCCCAATCAGGAGTTGATCACGGCGCTAGAGCAGCCCAGCGTGTGGGATGGCACCGTTGTGGTGAAGGGCAAGATGGTGCACGCCGACGGCAAGGAGTCGCCGGTAAGCGGGGACGGTTATGTGACCAGCCGTGGCCGCGGAAAGTTGCAGGCCGAGAAGACGCTGTTTAGGATGTTGCACAGCATCGCCATCACCGCGATGGAGCACGAAAGTGTGGCGCAGCTGAGCTCCTGCGAGGCCGTTGCGGACGGTCCTGCGCTCACCGCTGTTGCCAAGTTGACGGGCGCCTTGAAGACTCAGGTGTTTGAGCTCACCTCCTCGCAGCAGATTGTGCTGGCCGCTTTTCTCGGCACGTACGGGTACATTTTCAACCACCCGACAGAAGTGGCAGAGGTGAAGGCGGCTTTGCAGTGGTGCTTCAGCAAGTGGGTCACCTTTTTCGGCACATCGCCTATTAGCTACCGCAGCCTAACGTTGCGGGCCTTTATGATGCAGGAGCTGTGCGATCTTATGCACGCCAAGTGCGCGGCGTGGGTCCCTGCGGCGGCCGAGGCGCTGGACGTTGCCGTACCGGCAAATTACATCGCCAACGACGATGTTGCGGACAGCGCAGCCTTCACACTGCCGGCGCGTAGTTTGCTACTGCAGCCCCCTTCGTCGCTCGAAGTGGCTCAAATAAAGGCTCTGATGGACGGGACGTGGGTAATGGATCCCAACGAGACGGAGGGAAGCATGAACGCGATCCTGATGGAGCAGGGCGTCGGCGTGCTTTGGCGCAGTGTGAACAACAACGCGGTGCCGACGTGGAAGATTGCGGTGAACGCCGCCGTGGACAAGCTGGTGATCGATGAGTCCACCATGCTGGAGCACCGCAGCTTTATCATCGCACTGAACGGGTCGGAGTGGGCGTGGGAGAGCGTGTCGCGCGGGTCGTTGAAATCGCGCTCGTGTGTGCTGTCCAACGGGCGGGAGCTGTACGTGGAGACCGATGTACAGAGCGGGATAGAGCGCATCTGGTATCAGTTCCGGGACGGTGGGCGTACCATGGTGCAGCACATGTTCTACTTCCCTGACCCCACCACATCGAAGCCGACGGCGTCGTGCACGCGACACTTCAAGATTCAATTGCCGCCGGGCTCTCCCACATCTCCACACTGAGCATCTAGATGGTGTTTAAGGCGCTGCGAGAATTTTGTTTGTTTGTTGTTTATTTTGCCCTCTTTGGGAGTAATGACGTGTTATTCAGACGGAACTCACTTTGTTTTGTTATTGTGTATGATAGCGTGTTGTTTATCTACTGGGTAGTGGCCAACCATTAGCCTCATGTATGTGGTTAGAAAGGAAACTGTTGCTGGCGGGCGCTCGGTAACACAATGAGTTTGCATGCTCTCCCTCTCTTGACGCCCTGCGCATAAAAGGGTTCACGCGCTCAATTCTTTTTCTTGTTTTCTCGCGGGAAAAAAAATCAATACTGATAATGATCAAAAAACGATCTGAAAAAAGGTGATGCGTTCACGAAGCGTGCGATTGACTTTGAATGCGTGTGCCTCTTCTTCTCGCTCTATAGCAGGACAGTGGTCACCAACCAACCTGAATCTCGCAGGCTGTTTAAAAAAAAAAAAAAAAAAATGAACGCCAGGAAAGTTGTGGATACTATTTTGTGCTATTCTCTCTTTTAATCAGAGCTGGCACTTTACATTCTGTCCCAAGAAGCGTGATCGTCATTTGGAGATGCGACTGCGGGGGCGTCAGCACACCAAATGCACACACATAATGTGTTGAGCACTGTTGTGTGCTTCAGATGCTTCGCTTCTTGAGTTTATCCGACTTCACTTTGAGTTCCCAATCCCCACGCTGATCTTGTGCCCTTTTGCAATTTTCTGGCATCGTTTCTTTTTACTTGTGCTTCCTCCTTCTTTTACCTTTCGCCTCTCTTCGTTCTACTTGAAAAACACACACACACACACACACCATTGTTTGCTTGGATCTGCTTGCGGCGGTGTTATTCTGCACACCAGTATTCTTGCTCAAACATATTGCTAGCCTTGCAACTCACGAATAGCTTTTCTTTTTCTCTTAGGCGTCAGACACACAGACACGGAAGCAAAAACGTAAGAGAGATAGAGCAGTGCCCTCGACAACAAATTTCTGTACACTGTCGAAAAGACCGTGCCAAAGGTACTACACGGCTTTTCTAAGCGAATAAAGAAAGAACACATTCACTTTACTTTTTCCCCAAATTATTTATACACCTTTTACCGTGTCCTCTCCACACAGAAGTGCAGGTCTGTGCGCTTTTTAAAGAGAGAAACAGCATTCACCTCAAAGCGAGACGTTCCGCTGATTGCTGCTCAGTTCGAGTCCATTGTTGCCGATCGAGCGGGCATCGCAACTGAGCTCACCTTTTGAGCATCTATTTTTGGAAAGTCCAAACTTCTTTTGTTTACATCTCACTTTTTGTTTTCACGTCGAGCATTATTCTACTCTCGTTATTGTCCCGCATCAAGAGCGCTACGCAGAAGCACACACACACACACAGACTGGATCGAAGTGGAGAAACCATCCCTATTGAAGCGCTGTACGCATCAGAACCTCCCGAAGAGACTTCAGCGGGAAAAAAAATGGAGCGAGACAACGAGGTTTCAATCGACCAGAGGTACCTGGACAAGCAGAGTCGCACCATCGGTACCTATGGCCTGGAGACCATGACAAAGCTGATCGCCTTCAAGGTGATCATCGTCGGCTGCGGCGGCGTCGGCGTTGAGATCGCGAAGAACCTTGCCCTGGCCGGCATCCACACCATTCGCCTCTTCGACCCCCGCACGCCTACGGTGCAGGACATGGGCGTGAACTTCGCGGTCACGGAGCAGGCCCTTGCCTCTGGCAAGACGATGGCCGAGCTCTCCGCCAGCTACATCCAAGAGCTCAACCCCAACACCCGCATCCGCGTCATCGATGCGCTGGAGGAGGAGACAGTGAAGGAGAGCACCGCCCTCATCTTCACTGCAGCGGCTCCGGACTTGAGCTTGTCAACGCTAAACCGCTGGAACGCCTTCTGTCGTGCACACACGCCGACGGTGTCCTTCGTTCTGGCTATGCAGACCGGCGCGGTGGGCTCCGTCTTTGCCGACCACGGCCCTTCCTTTACCGTGAAGGACGCCGATGGGCGTCCCATGCTGCAGAAGTCAATCACTGAGGTGGTGACCTTGACGGACAAGACGGGGGAGAAGTACACGCGCATTCGCTACGAGACGCCGGAGGGGCAGACGCCCGGTGCGCTGCGCGACTACACCCAGATTAAGCTGAGTGAGGTGCAGGGACTTGTGCGGGGTGACGAGGAGTCGGTGAACGGGCAAATTTACAACGGGGTGGTCTGCCCCACAGACCCGCGCGACACCGTGCGCATCTATCCGGCATTCGAGTCGCTGGGCTACAGTCCGTACCAGACTGGCGGCTTCCTGCATGAGCTGAAGGAGGTGACGACTGTGTCTTTCCGTCCGCTGAAGGAGGCGCTGGTGGCCCCGGGCACCTTTGTGCCGGTGAGCCCGATGATGGACAACTCCGAGGAGTCCGAGACGCACCTCATCCTCTACGCCCTGCTGCGCTACGCCGAACAGCACCAGGGGCACCTGCCGCAGCTGCACAACCAAGACCAAGCAGAGGAAGTGGTGCGTCTGGCAAAGCTGATCCAAGACGAGAACAAGGCGCTGCCAGTGCCCACAGCGAAGCAGGCAACGGGCAAGCCCGGCAAGGTGGAGTTCCCGTTCAAGCCTTCACCGCCACCGCCGCCGGCGCCGCTGGTGCTGGACAGCGTGAACGAGAAGGCCATTCTCACGGAGGCGCTGCTGGCCAAGGCCGAGCTGCAGCCTCTCGCCTCCTTTTTCGGCGCCGTCGTCGCGCAGGAGATTGTGAAGATCACGGGCAAGTACTCCCCGATCCACCAGTGGTTCCACCTGTCCTGCGCGACGGTGCTGCCCGACGATGTCGACTACCGCGATGATAACTTCCGCCCGGTAAAGTCCCGCTATGACCACGTCATCGCCATCTTTGGCCGCCAGTTTCAGCAACAGCTCGCGAACATGAAGATCTTCATGGTCGGCTGCGGCGCGCTGGGCTGCGAGAACATCAAGAACTTCGCGCTGTGCGGCATCACGTGTGGGCCGGATGGGTCCTTGGTGGTGACCGACAACGACCGCATTGAGGTGTCGAACCTCAGCCGGCAGTTTCTCTTCCGCGAGGAGAACGTAGGGCAGGCCAAGTCCGCCGCCGCCGGTGCACGCATGCGGCAGATGAACCCCGATGCGAAGGTCGACCCCCGCCAGGACTACGTTGGTACCGCCACCGAGCACCTCTTCCCGGACACCTTCTGGGAGTCGCTGGATGTGGTGGTGAACGCGCTGGACAACATGGAGACGCGACTCTACGTGGACCAGCAGTGTGTGCGCTTTCACAAGGTGTTGGTGGAGGCCGGAACGATGGGCACGGGCGGCAATGTCGACATCATCGTACCAGGCAAGACGTCGTCGTACTCGGATGGCGGGGCGGCGGACCAGACGGGCGGCATTCCCATGTGCACGCTGCGCAACTTTCCCTACATCTACGATCACTGCATTGAGTGGGCACGTGCGCAGTTCGACGACATGTTTGTGTCACCCATGCAAACGGCACAGCAGATCATCGAGGACCCCGCAGCCTTTACCCAGCGCATCTCGCATGAGGTGGCCGGTGGCTCCAGCGCTGGCGAGCGCCGTAGCTTGATTGCCAAGAACCTCGGCCCGCTGAAGTCGTTAAAGCGCACGCTGTCCATCCTGGTGGGCGGCCCTACCATGGAGAAGTGCGCGGCGCTCGGGTGGGACCACCTCTTCCGCATGTTCCGCGATCGCATTCTCGACCTCCAATCCGCCTTCCCCCGCGATGCCAAGAAGAAGAACGGAGAAGCCTTCTGGTCTGGCCACCGCAAGTACCCGTCCGCGCTGGACGTGAGCGCCACAAGCGTGATTGAAAACGCAGACGCGAAGAACTTCCTCATCTCGGCAATTAACCTCTACGCATGCATGTTCGGCGTACACCCAGCCAAGCCGGAGGCGCGCTTCAACGACGAGCATCACCGCTGGATGGAGCAGTACCGCAGCGATGCATGGCTGCAGTCTGAGGTGGCGAAGCTGCCGGTGCCGGCGTACGTGGCGGGCTCCGTCGACGACCTCGACGAGGACCTCAAGACAGATGCGGAGAACAGCAAAGAGGCCTCGCTGGAGGAGGAGGAGGCGGAGTTGCAGGCACTACTGAAGGAGGTGTCCGCGCTGGCGTCCGAGTGCAAGGGCAGCAAGGCTGGTGCGCTGGAATTCGAGAAAGATGACGACGACAACTTCCAGATCGACTTCGTGGCCGCCGCGAGCAACCTGCGCGCCGAGAATTACGCTATCCCGACGCAGGACCGTATGAAGGTGAAGCTGGTGGCCGGCAAGATCATCCCTGCCATCGCAACGACGACGTCCGCCGTGACTGGTTTGGCGCTTATCGAACTGTTTAAGGTGCTGCAGAGCAAGGACATGTCCGCGCTGCGCAACGGCATGCTGGATGTCGGGACGAACAACTACGTGCTGTTTGAGCGCGATGCCCCGATCAAGAATCGCACGAAGGTGATCACCACCTATCTCCCGGAGCAGGACTACACCTACCGCAAGAAGGTCATTCGCGTTCCCGAGGGCTTTACCAAGTACGAGATGATTCGCGTACCGGTGACGCCTGCAACGACGGTGGCGGAGTTTGCCAAGGCGCTGGAGGCGGAACTGAACAAGACACTCCCCGAGGGCGTTGACTACAGTTACGAGGTCGATGGACTGGGTGTGGGCAAGGGCCTGCTCTGGAACGGCCGGCCGAGCCACACCAACACCAACGCCCCGCTGATGCAGGTGATTGAGCGTCAGAAGTCAGCCGAGGCGCCGGCGACCTCGTCGACACCGTTCTGGCAGAACCGCGTGCAGTACTGCGACCTCTCCGTCACCGTATCGGTGGACGACGGCGACGACACAGTGGACGAGGTCGACGTCGAGACAGCAACGGTTTGCCTCATGATTCAGCAGTAGGAGCAGCTTTGCGAAGTCGAGCGAAAGGGAAGGGGCGGTTGAGAAGTCGACGTCGACAGTAAGAGAGGAATGAAGAAAAGGAACAAAAAAAGGCTACAGAGCAGAAAAGAGTTGTGGATGTGTTTCTATTTGTTGAAAAACAGATGCTTCGAAACCCGAGAGGCGCTCTTTGTTGTTGTCTATCGAAACAAAAAAATCCGCATGTCTTTCTGCTCTCTTATTTCACGGAAAGCCGCGTGTTTGTCGTGAGTTCGTACCGCAAAGAACTAGTTTGTGTTTCTTCTGTGCACCGCTGCTGACAACATCCTTCTGTTGCCCCGTGGTGGTACATGGCACTTCACGGAAAAATTTCCTTGTGTGGGCTTGTATGTGCGTGTACTAAACACCTTATTCCTTTGCTAATGTCCGCATTCTTTAAGGGGAAAAACACTTATACGGTAACGGTGCCGCCGTTGAGGCAGTCGCGTCTTTTTGTTGCACTGGTGTATTTCCTATTATAGGTTATATTTTTCTGGTTTTACGGAATGATCATTCATGTCTGATTGAACTCGCAAGCGGCTATCCCCCTTTATAACATGTACTCTGTATCTTTGTTCTTTTCAGTACCGCCGACGGTACGTGCAACGTAGCGGCAAATCTTTAGCGTAGCATTTGGGTGAGGGAAAACGGCCGCAACAATTAAACCCGCTCATTTTCGTCTCTTCAGCTGAGCGGGACAGCGCGTCAGCACGAACACACAACGCAAACACAACGAAGAACAAACTGGGCTTGAGGTGAAGCTCGTTGTGGTGCTTTTTGGTCGCTATCTCTCATACATGGTGGCCGCTTCTCTTTTCTCGCGTTGTGCGAGCTTTATTGTTTGCGAATGGGTTTTCTCACGAAGTGACGATCTCATAAGGCTGCTGTCCTGCATGTTTTGCATCAGCCTCCTTGAACTCCTTTCGTTTTGCGAGAAAGCCTACCAAAAAAAAAGCAATAAAAATGCTTGCACAACCCACCTCTTCTTGCTCTCCGCATCCTTTCTCTTTTCTTTTCCTTTATTTTGCGTTTTAGCAGTGAATGGGACCTTCAACCTCCCTTCTCTAAAGAAAAAGGACAGTGTTTGCAGTATCTGAATAGTATCCTCTGTTCTTGATCGCTTGTGTTGCTACTCTGCTTAAGAGGACAATCCCAGGGCTGCTGGATCAAAACAGTCACTCTCTCTCTCTTTCCTTCTCTCTGTACAACACGTATTTGGAGTTGGTCAACAACGATGGCGTCCACTGCCCCACGCCCCAGCCATCTCTCGGAGGTGTTCCATTACCTCTCCTCAAGCTCGCCCTCCAGGGAGGCGCGCAGGTCGACGGCGCGCGCCTACCAATCATTTCAGTCCTCCTACTACACCTTTTACGGTACCCGGCACAGCGGTACGGAGGTCTCCGGTACGTTGCCAGACGCAGTCGCCTCGCAAACTGCTACCACCGCTGCCACGACAACGGTACGGCAGCCGCGTGCACCGCCCGTCTCGGCTCCTCGATCCTCGTCGAGTGCGCCAGCGGTGCTGCCTCGTGAGGAAACGAAACTGGAGAACCACACGGCCGCAGCTCACCGCCTTCCCTCTTCCCCGTCGCCGCCTGCCTCTCCCACAGAAGCGCAGAGATTGGCAGTACCACCACTGCCATCGATTCCCCCTGCCGCCCCTCCTACACTTCAGCACACGGTGCCGAGCCCTGTAGCGCTTCGGCAGAGGTCTGTGGATCGCCCAGCGGATCTGGACCTCGACATCGCCTCTGTGGGCAGCATCGAGCTGCCGGTGGAGCAGCAGCCAGATACCGAGTTCCTCAGTCCGATGGCGCGGCAGGTGTGCGTGCAAACGCCCAGTGCGACGCGCAGCAGCGAGCAGTCGTCATCATTCCGCAACGGCTTATCCAGCGAGAGACCAAAGGCGTTGATTGGTGGCGAAAAGCTCTCTTTCCACGTGATGGGCAACGCCGACGATGGAGTCGACGTCCATGAACATTCGCAAAGCGGCAGCCACGCCGTTTCCTTTACCGGGGCCCCACGCGTTGCCTTTGAGGACGTCGGGGCCATTCGTAAAGTGCGGAGTTTTTCCGTGGCGTCACTGAAGGACCGAAATAGCTCTCTTGTGTTTTCCACGGGTGAAGGGTCGTCAACGTTTCCCGGGACGCGTCGGGTGTCACTGCGCCGTCCTATCTTTGACGAGGACGACGACGCAGACTGATAGATATGTATATAGTACAATTCTTTGAATTTTTTTTTCTTTATATGAATAAAGTTTTCCAACAAAACCGTTCACGTAGCCGGTACGGTGGGCATCTCAAGCTCTTTCTTTTCTTTCTCTCTCTTGCTAAGTAGCTATGCGCTATGAGTCTTTTTGTTTGTTTGCTTTCCCTCATTCCCCGTTGTGAGCCAACTGACCGTCATTCTTGCATAATATGTGTATTTTCTTGAGTATCCTCGAAAGAGTCGTTTTTAGTTTTTCGTTAATGAACGAATGTCTGTTTGTGCCCCCTCGACTTCACGGGAGCACTCCGACCCACTTGTCTGGAACTTTTATTTTCGCGAAAAGAAAATGACTTATCAAAAACCTCAAACCTTGATGAGAAAGTCTATTGCGGATATGCACCAACACATCGGGTATATCAAGCACACACCCACACGCGCACAGGAAAACAACGCAATGGCTTTCAAGTGTTTTATCTTTCCTCCCAAAAAATAAAAAAATGACAGGAACTTTTATTATAGCAGCTTGTCTTTGTAGATTGAACGCCCGCGTCTGTGCTCTGCCCGGCAACTGCTACACAAGGCAATGTTTTATCTCACGTACAAACATAACTGCTGTTCTTCCCCAAATCCTCTTCTCTTCTTCCTGTCTCCTCCTCTCTCTCTTTACCCTTTTTTTTTGCTTTCTGGGTGTGCAAATTGTAGCACAAGACAAGGACCTCTTTTTCACACCGACCACCTCTGCGAAAAAAAATAATAATCTTGGTTTCATACAACTCAAGGCGAGAGAGAAAGATTATTTGCTCTGCGCTTGGCAATCGCTATTGAATTTGCGCGGCACCCGCGTCGCGTGCAACTACCATATTGTATTCTGTTTTGCTGCTCTTTCGAGCCGTTCATCCTCTTCCTGGATCTTATTCTCACGAGTTCGTTTTGCTGCCATTTTACTATTCCTCAAGCCTCTCTGAAATTATTATTTGTTGTTGTCCATTGGCTACTCTTTGAGTGTGATTTAATTATAAAGAGCGTTTTTTATCCTGCTGCATTTGTACAGTGGCGAACGCAGCGCCGGCGATAAAAAAAAAGAAGGGAAATATTTTTGTTCTCTCGAGCACGCACACACACACACACACACACACATACAAACACGCTATTACTAGTACATCGAAAGCAATGGTTGCATCCATCACTTTTCGGCTGAAGTCCAGCAAGCACGTCGGCACCATCGACGTGGAGGGCAGCGTCATGTCGTACAGCGCGGCGCAGCAGGCCATCGCCGCGAAGCTCTGCGCACCACCAGAAGAAATCGATGTGTTCCTCGCCGGCAGCACCTCTCTCCTGCACCCCGATGACGATCTCCCTGCCTACGCCGTCGTGGACGTGGTGCGACGTACCCAAAGCAGCCGACCCACCTACCCGACCAGGCCCAGGCCCGCCAACTTTCCCACCCCTATGGACGGGCCCACCTCTTCAGAATTCACGGGCGGCTACGGCGCTGTGGGCGATAGTGCTGGCAACGGGCTGCCGCTTACAGAGGAGGAGCGCCTGGCGCAGCTGCAGGCGGAGGCCGCTCTGGATACCGGCATCGACGGGGTGAGCACGCGACCCCACCGTGGTGGTCGTGGCATGGGCGGCATGGGTGGGGGTGGGCGGGGACGCGGAATGGGACGCGGTGGCGCTGGCATGGGCGGCGGCGACGACGGAGGTGCCAACGACGGCGGCGGTGGCGGCGGCGACGCGTACTACGGCGGCCGCGGCCGTGGGGACGCCTTCCGTGCCAACATGATCGAAAACTTTCGACCGCCGCCAAAGGGCTATATTTGCCACAACTGCGGGAAGGGCGGCCACTTGATTCAGCACTGCCCGTCTGCCAAAGGGGGAAAGGCGATGAAGGTGCTGTCCTTCCCGGTGGGCATCCCGGAGAGCATGCTGGAGGAGTGCACGATGGACGACCCTGCGCCGAAGTTCATCACACGCGACCACCGCCTGGTGAAGCGTCGCGTCGACCCTTCCGTGTTCAATGCCATCTCGATTGCCGGGATGAGCAGCACCACAGCCGATGAGGATGCCCTCGAAGATGCGCAGAGCAAGGCGGACAACACCGGGGCTTCGTCGACCACGCCGCCGCCGCCGCTTGATAGCAAGTATGTCTGCATCGTCGATCACGTTCTTGCGCGGGACGCGATGAAGATGCCGTGCTGTGGGCGACTCATGTGCACGGACTGCTTCAGCAAGATGGCGGAGGAGGCCTTCGATGAAACCCGCAGCCTTGAGGACGACGACGACGGTGGCGTAGTCTGCCCAAGCTGTGGTGAGCCGCTGATCATGGACGAGGTGGTGCCGGCGACCGAGGAGCGAGACCAAATCAAGGAACTTCTCGCTGCTCGCAAACGAGAACGTGGAGCTTGAAGAAAAGTAACGTGACTAATTGGGATTCGTAATACACAAGCAAACGCAAAAGCTGTTTGACGGCTTTTAAGTACTGCGCGTGGTTTTTTTTTTTTTTGCTGTGCCCTCTTTTTCCTTGTATGTCTGTTCATGTTTTGTAAAGTATTCCTTATTGCTATTACTTAATATATACATATAAATGCTCTCGCATATTCAAGCATTAAGCATCGCGCCACGATTAACAACAACTGCACCCGTAAAAAAAAAAAAAAGGGGGATATGTAATGTAAATGAAATCACTCATATTGAATATGTAGGCTGCAACAGTTCAATTAGTACATTAAAATCTGTTGTGGGTTACTATGCTATGAAAGATCTTCATCAAGGTTATTGAAACCAAGCTCTAGCAAAGAGCAGCCTCCGCGTTCAAGGCGCGAGAAAAAAAATTCAAAATATGAAGAACATTGCTGTCTCCGATTGCTTCAGTCCCAAGAGGCTCTTCATTTAATGTTAATTGCATCGGGTTATGGACCTCCTCAATACTACCTCTCCTTTGCTTTCTGTTTTTTGTTTTTGTTTCTCTTCTATTTATAAAACGACCGCCACACGACGTCGCACACAGCAGCCCTATCGTTGCACCACTATACATACGTATCAAAACGAAAAGAGGCTACGACTCTCGTCGTTGACGCCAGTTTGCCCTTTCCTCACTTTTGTTGAAAGGGCTGCCTTTTGCTGTTCGCCTTGCCGCTTTCCCATTGTCGACTGTGCGCCTCACGCGACGTTCAAGGCTTGGGTAGGACGCTCCACACACAAAGACAAACGAACAACGCAACTCACGTTTGTAGCTTCATAGGCAATTATCTTTACCTTCTCTATTTTCTTCTGCTTTTTAGAATAGCGTAGTTGTATAAAAATATACATATTTAGTTAACTGGTTGAGTTTCACGTAGTCGACTTTAGTTACCGCGAGTTTTCACGTTTTGCGGGCAGATCCAAGTTTTCGTTGGAGCAAACCTCTACTTTATTGAATCGAGTCTGCTCGCTTTCTCAGTAGTACGGCGAGAAGATCAAACTTCAGCGATCGCTTTTTGTTGTTGTTCGCGATTTGCAATTTTTCTTCTTCTTTTTCCTAGACAGTCTTCACCGACAAGGATGACGAGCGTATTCACCTATGGCGCGCATGGAGCCAACTCCATGGCGAAGAAGTACGGCGAGATGGCCGTCCGCTCCTCTAGGTGCGGGTCAAAGAACTTCGTCTACACAAAGAGCCACGACGATGCGCACGCCTTCCCGCGCCACCACCATCGTCAAGGCGACAACCCGGTGCGGTTGAGCTTCACCCTGCAGCGGTGGCGCTGGACGATGCACGACTTCCGCATGTTCGGTCTCTTCGGTGCTCTTCGTCGGCACCTCTACATCGGCGAGGCGTGGCGCCGCAAGGACGAGAAGATCTTCGTCGGCAAGGACGAGAACGGCAACAAGTACTGGCAGAGTCGTCGTTCGCAGGGCGGCTTCCACGTCCGCATGGTGGAGGCAGCGGACCCGCACTGGTTCCGTGGTCAGTCCCCGCATACGGCGAGTCCTACATGGTTGAAGTGGGCCCAGGGCAATGCGGCCCACACACCGGAACAGATGAAGGCGCGTGGTGAGTGGGGCCACAACTCTCGTCTTGGCATGCCGATGCCCTTCAACATCAAGTACAGCGAGTGGTCGCCGCTGAACGCCGGTGAAATTTTCACGCGAGACCCAACTTGGGTGGCTGCGCCGGGGCTGTTGGTGAACCCTGAGCGTCGTGCACTGCAGGAGGCGGGGTACTCGCGCTGGGTGCGTGAGAAGGGGCAGCCGATGTACATGCCCTTCTGCGGCGTACACGACTACTCGGATGAGTTAGTGGAGGAATTCTACCGTGGCCAGTGGGCGTTTGGACGTGAAAGCAAGGGTAACGACCACGACGAGTGGAAGAACTAGTGCAATCGGTTTGCTTTTATTTTTACAAAGGTGTCCGTGATTTTTTTTTTCTTTTCATGTGGATGGATCTGTGAAGGTGTTGAGAACGCGTTCAACCGTCGGTTCCTCCGTTTTACTAATGCGAGGTGGTGTTGTTGTGGAGGTGGCGTGAGGGCAGAAGAGAGAGAGAGAGAGTGATGCCGGCCACCTCAAGGATGTCTCTGTAGTTCTGCGTGCAGCTTCACCTGCTTCCTGTTTGTGTGTTTTTTCTGTGTCTTGTTTAGCTCCCCCTTTTTCTCTTTCTACACCCTTTTTTTATCGGATGGATCAACGTTTGTGTGATCACGCAGACGACACATGCTTGCTGTCGTTTTCTCTTTTTATTTTTTGATATTTTTTTTATCAAACTGTATTGCTGTTTAGTACTTCGACGAGCCAAATTACCAGAACTTCCAAAAGAAGTAAAAACGAAAGCGATCTGGAGACGTCATTCGCGCTCTGTGTCCGCCAGAGGTTGATAGGAAGGATTTAAACAACAACAACAACAAAAAAAAAACCGGCAGGAGGCTGAACTTTAGCGGCGCACAGAGACAGCAGGCTGCTAAATGAACAGCGCGCCTAGAAAGAACTCTCTCACGCCCGCTACAAGTTTCTGCGTAGCGTCAAGTTGAATCTGGCGCGTGCATAGCGGAACGCATCGCACCCTTCTCAACATATGCGCAGCACCAGCGAAAAATAACAATGAGCGACTTTGTTGTGTTTTTCTGCACCACTTTGCATTTAAGAACAGCGTTGTTGCTCTCCACTATGCCGCACTACGAAGACGCCAAGCTCCGTTTTTCTTTCTTTTCCGTCCCCATATTTTCTCTAATTTCTCCTTTTCTGTTCGGTTTTCGTTTGGTCTTTTTTTTTTTCAAAAGCAGTATACGCATGACGGATCAGGCGGACGTTGACGCACGGGAGGAGATCAGTCGTTTAAATCACGAACTTCGGCGCAATCTCCTTCTCGAGACAGCCCTCATCGGGTTTGCCCTTGGTGCGGTTGCGGTGCTGAGTATCCTCTTGGTGGTCTACGCCCACCTTTACCACAGGGATGAGCTTCTGGCCCTTGGCCTCTACGTGCTGACGGTGCACGTCGCCTTCCACCTGAGCGAGTTTGTGACGGCGGCGCTCCTTCGACCGCACGACGCGCACCCTGACGCGTTCATGCTCTTTCATTCCAAGGCGTACATGGCGGCGAGTGGTGTCGCACTGGTGGAGTTCTTTGTGGAGGCCTACCTTGTCCCTGAAGGCTGGAAGTTGAGCCCCTCCCGCCATCCCGTGCTGGCCTTTTTCCTGCGCATCCATCCGTGTGCTGCGGTGCTCTTCACCGTGCTGGTGGTGGCCTTCTACGCTATTCGTGTGGCGGCGATGCTGCAGTGCGGTGCGAACTTCTCCCTCATGATCGAGTCGGAGCGCCGGGGCAGCCACCGACTAGTTCAACACGGCCTGTACGCGTATCTTCGTCACCCGTCGTACTTTGGCTGGTTCTGGCGAACCTGCTTCGCACAATTTATCTTAGCAAACCCGCTGTCTGCGGTGGCGCACACGGTAGTGACGTGGTTCTTCTTCCGCTCTCGCATCCCGTACGAGGAAGCGACCATGCAGCGGCCGGACTACTTTGGAGAGGAGTACAAGGCGTACAAGCGGCGCACCTACATCGGCATCCCGTTTTGTGGGACGTGATGGTTGATAGCTAATTGCCTCTTTTTTGTGTGTGTGTATGTTGTGCGGCTTGTGGGCTCGTGTGTGCAGGTTTATCATGCGTGTATCGTCACCACGTCTTGTCAATGCGATTCAGGTGAGACTGGAGCAAGAAAATGTCACGTCCCGTAGTGATTTTTCTTCTTGGCCTTCTTGTGCGCTGTTTGGAACGAAAATTTGTTCTGCAGCTCTCCACTGTTGTGTTTCACGGGGATCTCTTGTCATCGTTGTGCTTCTGCTAAATAAAATTATAAATATGTTGAAAACAGCTGTCGTGCAATCAGTACAATGGCGTTGTTGCTGAGAGCTTTTCGTTCGAAGAAATGGGATATATATATTGCCTCTGTTGCGTCGCAACACAAAACTATGATTGCGAAATTTTGTATAAAAGCATGTTTAATTATCATAGTTCTCATCTCGGAGGAGTTGGTGCATCAAAGGATATATATAGAAAAAGAAAGACACACATATATATATGCACTTAGCCGCTTTGGCTTGTGTTATCTGCACGATTTCGATTGAATCTCTCCTCATTATTTCACTCCTTGGTTTTTACTCTCTTGCCTTGCTTAGTAACATTTTCTACTTTAAGATAAAAAAAAAGTATTCAAAACTTGTTCAACATTTTCAAAGCTTTCGAAACCAATTCAAAACATACAGAAGGGGCATGAAACTCCTGGTCTTTTTCTCCTAAAAATTAACAGCAACAACAACCCAGTTTGATCTTCTTTTACAGCAATTATACACTGCTTCACCTTGCATTTCTTTTTCTTTTTTTGGCTTAAATAATAAAAAAGGCTGTACACAAGTGACATAAACGACCAATACATCACGATAGAGGTCAGTCACTTTCTCCCACTAGCTGGCGTGCGTGTACCATCTTTGCCGTAACACACAACCCCCCCACCACACACATTTTTTTTTTCTCTTTTTGAAGTTAACGCGCGGTAGCGATGCACTCCATTTACGACTATGTTTTCTCCCTCCACTACTTCCCCATTGGTGCCGCCGCCATTCTGCCGTTTGCGGGGTGGTTCTACGGTGCGGGGTGGATGACGTGCGCGGCTCTCTGCACGGCCTCCTTGCTGGTGTCGGCCGCTGCCTTTTATGCGGAGCCGCTGGTGTTTCTCGCCCCGATGGGTGGCCACTTCAACGTGGGGTTGCAAGAGCTGCGGGGCGACCTGGATGGCAGGAAGCCCCCGGTCACTGCCTTTTACCCGACCAAGGCGGCTGCCCCGCCACGCGGTGTGGACTATCTCCCCTTCCATGACACCAACTACCTGCACGGCATGGCGCGCTACGTTGGGCTGCCCTACTTTCTTCTGATGGACATCGCCTTCAACCGTGCCCGCATGCGTCTCGACGCGCCGGTGGTGTCTCTCTTCCGGGAGGACGGCACGCCGCGTCCTATCGTGCTTTTCAGCCACGGCCTTGCGGGGTTTTCGCGGCTGTACAGCACGCTGCTGATGGACATCGTCGCACGCGGCACTATCGTCTTCGCTGTCACGCACATGGACGCCAGCGCTGCTTACTGCCGCGACGCGAGCAATCGATTTCGCATTCCGCTAAATAACACGCTGAAGTGGACCGCAAAGGATCGCGAGCCGCAGCTGGACATCCGCGTGCGAGAGACACGCAACACAATCGCGCGCATTCGCAACGGTGAGCTTTTGCGCGCTATTGGGTGTGATGCGGAGGTGGTGACGAAGTACCTGGCGATGGAGCCGCCGGTGCACCTTGTGGGGCATTCCTTTGGCGGTGCCACAGTCCTCGCGGCCTCGCTGGAGGAGGAAAGGGCGGCGAAGGATGCAAAGACGATGTCGCCAGTGGCCTCCATCGTCGCCTTCGATCCGTGGAGTATCCCGCTGCGGCAGAAGATGTTCTACGAGAAGCTCACCAGTACCGAGAGGCCGTACCACTTCGCCACCCCAACCCTTCAGATCTTCTCCGAGGGCTGGATGCGGGATAAGACGCAGTACGACTTTTTTGTGGAGGTCGAGGCCATCGTAAAGGCGCAAGCGCGCACAGAAGAAGAGGCCGCCATTGTGGATGCGGCCAATCGAAAGCTGAAGAAGCTCGGTGCGACGTGGTACACGCGGAAGGACGTGCACGGCACGGGTCATTTGAGTTTCACCGACACCGCCCTCTTTAGCCCTGTTGTGTACCGCGCCCCCTACATGACGGTGCCTCCCCGTGCGGCCATTTTGGACTGGGCAAGCGACACCGTGAAGTTCATCAACGCGATTTCGGGTTCCATTCCGCTGGACAAGGACATCGCGGGTGACCCCGTGCTTGCTGCTTTGCTGCGTTAATGATGAGGATAAATGAAGGAAAATGAGGAGGCCGGGGAAGATCGTACAATTTCTCAACGAACATCGAATGGAGCTGTTCACCTCCTTAATTGCTCAGCGAGAGCAACGAAGAACTCGCTATGCTCGTGCTTAGGGTGAGAGTCGACTTTCATGTTTGCTGTCACTCTGTAGAAAAAGGGAAAAAAAGTACGAGGAAGAATCGGCTTCATCACACCGCGTCGTCATCTTCATCTTTTTCAATTCATTAAATTGAACCCCTCACTCCCTCTACTTTGTTTTGCTTAAATGACGCGAGAACTTAAAGAGGATTCTTGTTTCTTGACACTGCTGGAACCAAGCGTCGCTCTAAAGGTCCCCTCACGTGCTTAGTGGCCAGGGAAGTGGGCTGGTTTACTTTTATCGATGCTGTATATATGTCTCTCTCTTTCTTTAGATATTAACACTTTTTACGTGGAATTTATGAAAGATAATTTATCCCAGGAGTAAAAACAACAACAACATCAACAACAACAACAAAAAACACTGCTATATACGAGACCATTTAGGGTGTCGGTTTAAAAAGTTTAATGACGTATGTCGTGCGGCATACGAGAGCCCACGACCAGAGAGGCCGCTTTGCAAAGAAAGCGCATTAATTAAGGTCAAGTCAACGGAGGAGAGGATAGCTGTCGATCAGCTCCCGTGCTTTGCTTTCCATCGAGTACATTTCTCAACGTTTACCTGTACGATGCAGTCGGATGATAAAGATCAAGCTTCGAATATCCCGAGGAGTCGCATGAGCCGCGTCTTTGAGTTGTCCTTTATTCCCTTTCACTTTACATCAATTATTTTTTTTTCTCCTTTTCCGTACACGCAGATTTTCACAGGAGTTTTTAAACATTTACCTCCAATTATACGTTTGCGTCGTCGTCGTTATACCTAAACTTATTGACTTATTCTTATATCTATACGCCTTACACACTCAGTGACTCATATACACACAAAGACACGTGTGAAATTTTTTTTTTTTTAAAAGCAACAACTCTCTCTCACTATACAAAAAAGATGTCTTCGCGTCGCATGCTGCACACGATGATCCGGGTCGGTGATCTGGAGCGATCCATCAACTTTTACACGCAGCGCCTGGGCATGAAGCTGCTGCGCAAGTGGGACATCCCAGAGGACAAATACACGCTGGTCTTCCTCGGCTTTGACACGGAGAAGAACTCGACCGTGCTGGAGCTGACCTACAACTACGGCGTGACGTCGTACAAGCACGATGAGGCTTACGGGCATATTGCGATTGGCGTTGAAGATGTGAAGGCGGTGGTCGCTGACATGCGCGCCAACGACGTTCCCGTGGACTACGAGGACGAAGATGGCTTTATGGCCTTTGTGGTGGACCCGGACGGCTACTACATCGAGCTCTTGAACACAGACAAGATGATCTCGAAGGCGGAGACGATGATGAAGGAGCAGGGCACTGCCTAATGGAAAGACGTGGGAATGCTATACACCTTTCTTCTTTATTTCCCCTACTTTTTTTTTTCTATTTGCTAGCAAGGTTCTCCTTCTTTCCCTTTAGACTGCAACCTTTTTCCTCTATGCTGACGATCATCTACTGTGAAAATGGTGATGGAGTTTACGAAGTGAGGAGAAAAAAAAAAAAAACAGGTCTTTAAAGGGAAATAGAAGAAAACTATCTTCGCTTCCGTGATGGATAGCTGGCAGACGTGTGTGGTTACAACGGCCAAGCAGTGTCCTCCAGGTCTGAAAAGAAAAAACAAACAAAAAACTTTCTTGGCAAGGAGGAATAGAGCAGCACATGCACGCTGCTCACTGCAGTCTGCCTCCCGCTCGCTTTATTCAATGTATATGTATGTGTCACCGTTCGCCACTCTGCATCAACTTGAAGCGAGCAAGGGTGGAAAAAAAACTTCATGGATGTGGTGCGGTTTTAATGCCCCTTTTTTTAACGAGTGCGGAGAACAGGCAAAAGCGCAGAAAACATCACTGCAACAGATTGCATCATGATTATAGATGAGACTTGAATACAAGGTAAAGACCGAACATCGTGGTGTATAACAACACACCCACACACACACTAAAATGACACAAAAACATGTTTCTTTTTCCTCTCCGACCTCTTTTTGTTTTTTCTCTTTCTTCTGGGTGCTCGGTGAACTAGTTGAGCAAAGACAAATTCCCGTGTCTTTTTTTTTTTTTGGAGGTGAAACATAGACCACTCGTAGCCTGTGATCCTTGCTTCTTGTGCTGCACGTACTGCCCTCATCTGCACGAAACCCCACAGATGCGAATTCTGCACTCCTTGATTCGGGTGGGCGACCAGGATCGCAGCATTCGCTTCTACACTGAGGGACTTAAAATGAAGGAAATGCGCCGGCGCGAGGCCCCGGAGGACAAGTACACCGTTGTCTTTCTCGGCTATGACAAGAGCGAGGAGGATGGACCGACGATTGAGCTGACCTACAACTACGGCGTGACATCGTACACGCAGGGCGAGGCGTTCGGCCACATTGCTATTGGTGTGGAGGACGTGAAAGCTCTCGTGGCAGAGCTGCGTGCGATGAACGTCCCCATCGACTACGAGAGAGAGGATGGGTACATGGCCTTTGTAGTTGATCCTGACGGGTACTACATTGAGCTGTTAAACGAAAAGATGGTTATGGAGAGGGCCCGTAAGGCAATGCAGGAGCAAGGGAAGCTACAAGAGGCATGACGATACGGAGGCGATAGAGAGAGACTAGAATAGAAGTGCGCTTTAGGAAGATCTTTTCATTCTGCAAGTGTGTGTGTCTCTCTCTCTTTTTTTTTTTGTTTTCGACTGCTGTGGCGTTTGCTCGTACCGCTCAGCGTTCAAATTGACGGTTACACATGTCAAGGCTCGCTTTCTTTATTTTTCCGATTCACAAAATGACGCACCACACACACACACAAAAAAAAAAGGTTTGCCATCAAAAGATATTCTTTGGAGTGATCTTACGAACTCATTTAAAGCTTGCCTTTACAAAAAAAAAAAAAATGCTTACACTCATTATCGCTCGCTTTTTTCTCCCTTGTTCTGTCGCATAGATGGGAAGAAAGCTTTTACACATCAATAAAAAAGAGAAAATCTAGCCATCAACATGCAAAAGAAAAGATGTGGTGAAGTAACCCATCGCTGCTAGAGCACGTCGGTGATGCGTATGACCTCGCGAGGAACTCGAAGCGCTATGTCGACTGAAGTCCTTCAAAATGAAAACAAACCATAAGAGCGATCTGCCAACTAAAACAGAAGTTGCTTCGACCGCATGACTGTCTATACACACACGTTGTGGATATTGGAGAGGCTTTAGTAGTGCCTTTTTACTTTTCCCTCCTTTTTTTTTTTACCCACCTTCTTAACCTTTACACACATGCGCACTTCACACAGCGCAGCCCGCCAACGCCTCCGCTCTTGGAGGAATGTTGGGGTCACAATCATGGTACACGGCGCTGGCGGTCCCCACCATCCTCATCGGGGGCTTTGTCGCCACACGTAAACGCCTGGCCTACCAGTGGAGGGAGGAGCTCATGGATCCCGAGGGCACTGTCTACCCCACCGTCACAGATGCGGACATGGAGTTCTTCCGCCGCGTGGCCCCCGCAAGTGCGGTTGAGGCCGCAGAGACGCTCACAGGCGTGTCCGGTGCGCGTCGGCAACCCGCCGATGCGTTGTCGACTTCTTCGCTGGCCGCTGCTGCGGAAGAGGCTTTTGGCGTCCCTCTTACTACCCGCGACAACACAGGCATGAACGTGCGCAGCAACGTTCTACCGCCGGAGATGTGCAACGCTCTGCTCAACGAAGTGCATCGCTGGTCACAGACGCTGGGCAACCCGCTGGACCAGCGCAAAATCGACGCCATCCGAGGACACTTGCAGGATGCCATCGCAAGCGATAGTGCAGGGCAAGAGGAGGGTGCGTTGCCTCCCGCGCAAGATGCGCACCGCGAGGCGGGACCTTCGATAAGTGCCGTACGCGATTCTGCAAGCCCGTCGTGGTCTAACTTGGATTTTCTTCGCAGCACGCGTGTCATCGCCGACCACGCCGAGGACATCCAGCCCATGAAGGCGCCGTGGGGGTGCGGCGATCGCATGCGGCTGGAGCATATGCCAGCCTCCCTACGCTACCTCGTCCACCACGCACAGGAAGCCTTTGAGGGCATGGGACGGGTGCGTCACGTCTATATCGAGTACTCCCCCACAGGCCAGTTTTACCGCGTACCACGCCCGCCGAAGATGTACGACGGACACGACTACGTGATCATCCCCCTGCGCCGCGACGGGGCGGACACGGTGGTGACCATGAGCCCCGTGTTGCGGTCCCGCATGAGTGACCTGCGCGATGTTGCGATGAACTCGTGGACGAGCCGCGATGTCGACGCTCTTATCCCTGCGGGGTGCATGCTGCGTGTGTATGGCACGGCGCGGTACGAGTGGGGCTGGGGAGTGCGACCAGGACCTGCGTGGTTCGGCAGCCGATTGAACCCTTTGAACCACACGCGCAACGTAGAGGGCATGGTGGGGACACCGTCGTTGTCGCAGCCACGGAGCTGGCAGCGGTGGCTGCCGTCGCTCTCTTCGTTGTGGAGGCGCGGCGAGACAGATTCGGAAAGTATCTCGGCGCCGACGTCGAGTGCACCGAGGGATGCGGCGCTGATTGTGTTGCACTACGAGGGCCCACGCTCGACCAACAAGCAGCGCTCCCTGCTGCTGCAGCCTGAGATTTGGATCTTTGGCCAGCCGCCCTCCGTCGAGACGTTTGAGACGTGGAGTGAGCATCGACCGACTGCGGACTCGGTGCGGGAGGAAGGCTTGTTGCGTTTTATGGTGCGGAACTATTTCGATATGCTCACCGTTAGCTGAGGTTGCGCTCGTCTGTTTTGCATTTTGTGTTGGTGTTTGTGTGAATATGTAACTGGTGGTCAATTTTGCTATACGCAGTGTTTTAGCATGAGAGACTCTCAGTGTTTTTTTTTTTTTTTGGCGTTTCTCATCTTTCCACTACTTACAGTCAATACAAGCAAATACACTCTAATAAAGAAGGTTAAGTGTAGTGTGAGTTATTTGTGTAAAACAGCTTTGAGGTGGAGTGTTTCTTGCTAAAGCGGAAATCGAAGGAACTAGCTGAGGGCAAAACAATTAACGACATTGGGTGTCAATGTTTGCTTACGCATAGTGTCGGCTACATCAGCAAGAATAGCATAACTAAGGGAGGCTTGCGAGGTCTCACTCTTATCCACTTCTCCGGTCTTCATTTCTGCTCCCCATTTTGTTATTCTTCTAATCATTCTAACTGCTATGCATGTGCGTTTGTGTTGGGTCAGTACAACACTTTGCTGAGCCAGCTTTTAGAAGAGAGTATTGCAAACACTATGTTCGGGTTGCCGAGGCGGCTGTTGCAGGTATCGCTGGGTGCAGTTGTGAGCAGCGCAACAGCTGCGCTGCCTCACACGGTTCCATCGGCTGCTCCGGCACATGCTGGACACGCGACCAACACCCATGCGATCCTCTCCTCTTCGACCACAGCAGCTCCATCCACAACCAAAGCCGCCGCAAGTCCTGCGCCGCCGCTCGATGATGTACGTGCAGGTATTTTGAAGTACCCCTATCAGGTCATCAGCACCGCGCAGGAGCTACGTGCGGCCGTGGACGTGCTGCGTCGCAGTCGTCAAATCTCCCTTGACGTGGAGGCCTTCTGTACCCCTGAGTCGGCCAAGACGCCTCAGCTGGGAAAGGTGTCCTTGGTCCAGACCTGCAGTGATGCGGCACCTGTTGTGTTCTTGTTTGACATTCTTTCCCTCTCGGTACCGACCTTCACTGATGCACTGCGGCCTGTCCTCTACGACGAGGCCATTCGCAAGCTTTTCTTCGACTGCCGCCGCGACATTGAGGCTCTCAGTACGCAGATGGGCATCGTGCCCACCCGTGTGCTCGATCTGCAGCTCCTCTTCACCGCCGTGCAGTGGAAGCTGCGCAGCGTCAACCGCCGCTCTGGCATGACCTACGTGCTGAAGAACATCGCCGGTGTGGACCGGCAGGAGGGCGACTCCGCTGTGCAAACCGCCATGACGGTGGGGGACCGCCCGGTGTGGGATATTCGCCCCCTGCCTAGCCACTTCCTCGAGTACGCAGCCGACGATGTCCGGCACATCCACCTCCTCTCCACCTACTTCCCTGCGCTGACGCAGCACGTCTCCACCGAGGCGGTGGAGCGGCTCACCACGCAGTACGTGCAGCACTACGGCGTAGGCCAGCCCGTGGCGGTAGAGGCCGATGTGCAGCCTGCCCAGGTGAACGTGGCCTGGCTGGAGCGCTTCCTCGGTCCTGGAGGGGTCTGCGCCTTCTGTGGCAGCAAGGGCCACATGGAGGCAGAGTGCTTCCGAAAGGTGAAGAGCGGCGTGCGATGCTCGTACTGTGGGGCGGCGGGACACACGTCTCGGAATTGTTTTCAAAAGCACCCGGAGCTGCTCAAGTGCGAGCGGTGCGGCCAGCTTGGACACACGGCGGCAAATTGCTTCAAGGCTAATCCGTGCAAATACTGCGGCGGAGGCCATCGCAGCGAGAATTGCCACCAGCGCGTTTATAATACAGATCAACCGCCCGCGCACGAGTGGACGAGGGAAAGACGCAGGGTGCGATGAGGTGTTACATTGACAGAGAGAGCGCGTTTTTTTTGGTTTCACGTTTTGTTTGTTGAATACAGATAGTAGCTATGAGGGTGTTAACCGTCGCAGAAGACGTGGAGTGTCGAAGCAGGTTCACTTCTAGCACGCATACATACACACATATAAGTAGAAGAGAAAACAATATTAATTGAGATCAGTTTAAGCTGCCAGGCGACACTGAGGTCGCTGCTTTTGGCACCGTGTCACGCGAGGCGCTTCCGCTTCTATACTTTTTTTTTTTCTCCTCGCTGTTCCTCTTTTTTATTTAAAATTTTACAAACTTTTCACATTTAACTATTCCGTACCTAAAAAAAAAAATCACATCATTTCTCTATACTCTTTCGTCGATCACAAAACAAAAAAAAAGAAGAAAAAAGAAGAATCTGGTTTTTTCTTTTGTGAGATGAACGTGGTGTGTTCTCTTTTGTTTTTGTTTTCTTCGTCTTCGACGAACCTGTTCCCCTAGTCCGCGGCTGTGTCGTACTTGACTTCACTGATGTACCTCCCACCCTCAAAAATAGGGAAAATTAAGCGCCTTCGTCCTGCATAGAGAAAATTGGAAAATGAGACGATCACTCTTATGGAGTTCCCAGGTGCATCTGAACCTCCAATAGAAATACAGAGAACGGAAAGCATGGAATGCGAAAGAAGAGGAGCTAGAGAATTTTTTTTTCCCCCCCTTCTTCTTCGGAAGGTTGCAGTTGAGAGTGACGCGCCGCGTTGTATGATCTCGCAACGAACTCAAACACGCTTCAATCTCTTTTCGACAGCGTGCCCGCACAACCCCAGCACTTTTTCATCTCTCTCTCTGATCTCCGCATTAATCTCTTTGTTATATATATATTACATAATTGTCAATCGTAACCATTGCCACATAACATGCATATCACCACACATCCATTGGTGTCTTTTCTTATTGGACAGTAACCTTTACGCATCAGTAAAGCTACCTGCAATTAAAGTGATCTGCAGTTTTTTGCTTACATATATATATATTAAACACAATTAAGCTTCCGTTTTCCCAGCTCTTTAAAGGATTTTGTTGTTGTCTCGTACACCGCCTCATTTATCCTCATCCCGCGTCTGATTCTTGCTGGCCGGTATTTTTTTTCCAACCGAAAAAAAGAACATCCTTTATTTCTCACAGATTTTTGTTTTCTCCCTTAGTTTGTCTTACTTGACTATTATTCAGCTGACGGCGCTGTAGAGAGGCGATCTCTTTTTCCTTTTTGGTTTCCGAAGAAAATAATTTATTTACGTTTGTTTGTTTTGCTATTGTGCGCAGACTGAAGCAAAAGCAGCAACTGTGCGGAGGTTCTCAGAGCACCGAAAGAAGCACTTTTTAGTCTATACGGACAGCACGCATCAGTGCCGCCGTGCGTGACGTGTAAAGAGCTTTTCTTTTGTACTTCTCTACTGTGGGCCCACTATAATTAAACGAGCCTATTTTTGTTTCTCGTTTCGCATCGCCCTGCAGCCAAAGCTCTCTCGTGTACTCGTCAGCCAGGCGGATTTGGACGAGTCGAATAGCATCTTTATAAGCTTGGTGAGGCTCGTCTCTTGGTTGTGAGCGCTGCGCGTTTTGAAACAAATTTCATTCTTGTGCTAGCGCTTCACCAGGAAAAAAAAAAAGAAGGGGTCTTCTTTAAACAAGTATTTTGAACTCCATAGCGAAAGGAAGTCGAAGGTTCTCGTCTCTCCTGAGGAAAGAAAGAACAAGACAGATAACAGTGCGAAGAAGTTTGTTGGCTTTATTATCTTTCCCTTTGAAAATAGCGGTTTTTTTTTGCCATATTTCTCTCTCCGCAGATACTTTGCTCTTCGTCGGCTGCTTTCTCTGTCTTAACGTGTTGTACTCTGTGCAACGATTCACATACCCTACCACAACAGGAAGAAAAGGAAACATGTTCCGCTACCTGTCTGTGTCGGCGGCGCGAAAGGCTGCGGCCCTGACGGGTGCGACGGCCTGCACCGCATCACCCACCACGTTTGGCACGACCACCCCCATGCGGCTCTACTCCAGCGGCAACAAGGACTACTACAAGACCCTCGGAGTCGATCGCAAGGCAGACCTGAAGGAGATCAAGAAGGCCTACCGCAAGCGTGCCCTTGAGACGCACCCCGACCAGGGTGGCAACAAGGAGGAGTTCGCGGAGGTGGCGGAGGCCTACGAGGTGCTGAGCAGTCCCGACAAGAAAAAGATCTACGACCAGTACGGCTCCGAGGCGGCCACAAACCCGAACATGGGCGCTGGCGGCGGCGGCATGGGCGGCTTCGGCGGCGCGGGTGGACGCTCGGCGGAGGACATATTTGCAGAGTTCTTTCGTGGGGGAATGGGCGGGATGGGCGGCTTCGGTGACATGTTTGGCGGCGGCGCCGGTGGTGGCCGTCAGTCCACGCCGACGATGCAGCCGCTGGAGGTGCGCACGCGACTTACCTTAGAGGACGTCTACAAGGGCGTGACCAAGACCATCCGCGTGAACCGCCCGCAGGTGTGCTCGGAGTGCACCGGCTTTGGCACAAAGAGCAAGACAGAGAAGCCGAAGTGCACGCAGTGTGGAGGCTCTGGTAATGTGGTGCAGCAGCATCGCATGGGTCCTGGCATGGTGCAGCAGACCATCTCCGAGTGCCCGCGGTGCCGCGGTACGGGCTCGATGGCGAAGCCCGAGGACCAGTGCCACAAGTGCCACGGCAAGGGCTACAAGTCGGTCTCGCAGGACGTCACGATTGAAATCCCCGCGGGTGTCCCGTCGAACGTGACGTTGGTGGTGCGAGGGGAGGGCGGCACGATTCCGGGCTGTCCGCCCGCGGATATGCACCTCCACGTGGAGGTGGGCCCGCACCGCGTCTTCCAGCGTCGCGGCAACGATCTTATCGTGAACAAAGACGTCACACTGCAGGAGGCTCTGCTTGGCCTGCACATGCCACTCAAGATGCTGGACGGCCGCACCGTGAACGTAGAGACCAGCGCCGACCAGATTTTGAAGCCCGAGGGCGTGATTAAGATCGCCGGCGAGGGCATGCCCAGCACGACGGGCGAGCGCGGTGACGTCTACATCTTCACTCACCTTAAGCTGCCCAACAAGTTGAGTGCTGAGCAGAGGGAGCTCATCGGCAAGGCTTTTGGCGTCCCCGCGAAGGACGAAAACGCATCGGTAGGGAATACAGTAAAGGCGCGAGTGCTACGCGACACACGTGAACAGCTCGAGGAACAGAAGCGCGGCGTCTGGGCCTCGCAGGAGGGCGGCGGTGGCGGCGGTGGTGGCAGTTCTCGCCGGTCCGCTGGTGGAATGCCCGGTGGTGCCCAGCACGCCGAGTGCGCTACTCAGTAGGGACGTCAGATTTCGATGGCGGACACGTTCACAAGACTGAGTAGGTGCTAATAATGAAAAAGAAATGTGGTGGAAGAAGAAGAAGACAAAACGGTTGCCAGGGCAACAGAGAAGGAGATATGCATGGCGTCTCTCTCGCGAGGAGATCACTAATAGAAAAGATAAGGTGCAGAAGTGCGATAAACCGAAACGTTTCCTTTATGTTTCGTTCTTTTTTGATTCGCTGAGTTCAAATGGCTTTTTCTTTTGCGAGGTGTTCTCGCCCTTGCGGATCGCGTGAGCAATCGTGCAAAGGTTTTCCACACTCAAGGCTGCATATCTTCTTTTGAATTTCCCTTTCCTGTTGCTGCTTTTTCGTTTGGGTTTTGTCTCGCTTCGCCCCAAATACAATTCAATTACCCTCTTGACGAGTTTTTGTTTGAAAGACAAATTCCTAAATGAAAAAATATGGCGTCTTCCTTTTTGTATTCTTCTTCTTCTGCCTCTCTTGCTGTTGAATGCTGTTGTTCTCCGCTTTGTGGCTATCATTTGGCAGAACTGATGGAACCTGTTGCTCCCTCTTCCTTGCTACCATTAAAGAATATTTGAGTGGGTCTCGCGTTTTGTTGTTTGTCTCTTTATATATATAATAATCTTACTCTATCCTCACGATGCGAATGAATTTAATGAACGCTAGCAGATAATTTTCAAGTGGGGTTTTCGTATACGGATATGGTGGCATATGGTGCCTCGTTATGAAGCTCATCGTTACACCTTGAGTGCGTCAGAGTTGCTGAATACTTACAAAGGTTCGGCTCGGAAAACAACGGCGCGATGAAAGGAAACTTAAATCAAATTACGACGTAATGTGTATTCAGCACTGGCAAATGGCACTTGGGCCATCTAACAGAAAAATGTAGCGGCTCCTTTAACCTTTCTCTTGTGCGTAAAGTAGAGTTGCAAATCAAAGTAGAGCCCCTTCATTTTGTCTTTGCACCTCCTATTTCGACTTCGTCTTGATCTTCTCCTGGCTTGTCAACCTAACCTTCATAAACAAACACACAAAAACACAAATTATTGTTCAGGCAAAACAAGAAAAGAAATCACTGGTGCTTTCTGAGATGACCGACGTATCTTACACGAGTGTGTTGCGCGCATTGTGCCGCAGCATCACGACTAATCGAGCGCTTCGAGTTAATGGCAGGCAAGAGGGCTATCGGTGCAAGGCAACGTACTCGCTGCTGCCTGAGCTGCACGTGTCCCCGCTGAGCATGACGCGCGTGAATGAAATTGCCATTGCCGTGGCAGACTTCTGCAAGACGCGCTCTGCGATAGTCGACCTCGCACCTGACTTTTTCTCTGAGGTCTGCGTGAAAGTGAACTGTGTCGGCCAGTACATGGTGAAGCTTTCGCTACTGAACCGAGGCTTACACAGCACCAGCTCTTCCGCAAGTGCTCCGCAAAAGCCGCCTGCCGGGTCTGCCTCTCTTAACAGAACCGCTGTGACATCACATGTGCCCGTTTCTGCATCTCCAGGTACGAGTGAAGCGACCACACAAACGCTCTTTGACGTCTGGAGGAGCAGTTCGGAGCCTTACGCCCTCGAGGATCACCTTCGCAACCTGTATCCTGGCCTCACCGCTCTCGTCGCGCACGTCTGCCAACCCACCGACTCCTTACTGGACGAGTCACTTGCCAAGAGCGAACTGCTGCATCGAAAGCCGGATAAGAGCAGCGCCTACCTTCCCTGTACGCGAGACGGCGCGACGGCCATGGTGGAGTACACCCCAAACGGACACGCCTTTTGGCTTTCCGCGGACTCCTTCTGCGAGGTCAACCACGCCATGGAGGACGCCATTTACGTAGCCATTGTGGCGTTTCTGCGTCTCGCGCCCTCTGCGGATGCCAAGGACGACGGTGCGATGCGCGCTCGCACAGAGACCATCACGGGCAGATTACTAGCAGAGAGGCAGCTCTCCAAGGAAACGGCGCCAGGTTCCTCGCCTCCGCCTGTACGCCGCGTTTTTATCAGCGGTCGCGACGTCAACAGCGTAGTCCGCACTTTTGAGGAGTATTACAGTGATACGACGGTGGTCACGACGTGCCCGTGCGTGTATGCAGACACAAAGAGAAACAACATTACGCACTGCATTCACAGCAGCAAAGACCGCATTTGCGAGCCTCTTCGTGCGTTTGCTCGTTCCCCGCGTGTTAGGGCAGACTCAGAGGAAACCAGAACGTACCCAAATGGCAGCGACAAGGTGGAAATACCGAGTGGCTTCTCAGAGGCTCCATCGAGAGCCTCTGCGAAGCTGCCCGAGGAGCTGCATGTATTGATTACCGCCGGTCGACATGGTCTGCACCCGTCCACCACCACCACCCTCAGTGAGCTAGGAGCGGCGGCCCGCCTGTCTGATCTCATCTACGTCAGCTGCAACGTTGAGTCCCTCACGCGTGACGTGCACGTGCTGAAGGAGTCGTGGTACATCGCCAACGCCCGCACCTTCGACTTCTTCCCAGGCACGGATTATGTCATGACGGTGCTGCACTTCCGTCCCTTCTCCGCCCGTACTCCGACGGCCCAGCTGGCGGGAAGAGGAGGAGGAAGAGGTGACTTGCTGGTGCTGCCTGTTGGGCTGCCTGGTGTCGGCAAGTCCACCAGCGGACGCGCACTCGGCGCCTTCTTTCAAGGGGCACAGGCAACAGAGGGTTCAGGCGCTCACCTTTCGAATGCCGCGCGTGCCACGCCACCGTCGCGGAAGAGGGCGAATCGGGGCAACGGTGCCGTCGCTGCCCCCGCCTGCGTCGTCCCTCGCACACTGCTCCCCTTGAAGGAACACGCCGTGCGATACCGCCACGTGGAGCGTGACCAGCTCTTCCACGACGCACGCAACGGGGCGAGTTTGAAGCTGGCAAAGCAGCGGACACACGAAGCATTGGTGACAGCTCTTGGTAAGTGGGGGAGAGAGACAGTCCAAAAGGACAGCGAGACTTTGTACCGCACGCCGCGCGGCTTCTCTCGGCGCGTCTTGTACCTGGATTCGACCAACGGATCGGCAGCCGCACGGGCACTTTACGCGTCATTGTGGCAAGCGTCGAGTCAGCCGACACCAGGGGAAAGTGATGACAGTAAAGGCTGTATGGAAGACGTGCCGCTACCGGCAACCTGTCTCGTTTTATTTTTCGAGCCACCAGAGAGCAGAGACGAGCTGTTTTGTCGGGTGCGGCAGCGCGGGCCACACCCGAGTTTTCCAGTAGACGCCGAGGAGATACAGCGAAAGTTGGACAACATTGCAGCTGCCTTGAAGGCAGACGGCGACATTGAAGAAGACGAATCTGCTCTTTACGCTAAGCCAGATAACGGCGTCGATGGCGGCAGCGGCGTGTTCCCTGTTGTCTCGTGGCACCTTCACGCGAGCGCCTCAACAAACGGCACTGCCGAGACGATACAGGAGGTCGTGCTCACCGTTTGTGCACATCTTCTCTTCTCCAGTGAGCTGGCCGTACTGCTCCGCGATGATGCCCTGCAGAAACTGCGCGAGGCTACGTGACGACTTTGGGAACGCCGAAAGCGACCACCAAAGAAAGGATGACAATTAAAAGCGTAAGCATGATACTAATTGCCGTAGTTGCTCCACGCGTAATTTTTTTTTTTTTTCAACTCCGTTGACTTGGAGGAGTCGTGAAATGTTTGTCTTACTGCAAATGTGCAAAGAGAGACATTCCCGAGAATCGCTTGTTTTTCCGTGTATATTACAACGCTGTCAATTCAGCGTAAAGAAGTTGTGTCGCGCAATTTAGGAGCTCGACACGTGAATTCAATGGGGGCAGCTGAAAGTTTTGTCTCCCTCGAAATTATCTGGTGGTATCATTGCGGGTCCAATGATTTTATCATGGCGCCGCCAGCTGTATCGCCACATACGAGCAATGATTATTTTCCTCGTCTTACAGTGGGTCCCGCTTGCTGCCTTTAGAAATGAACCAACAACTCTAGATGTTTTGTACCAGGCAATGCTGCCTTTTTGAATTTGATAGCAGTCTACCTGAGCGAAACCATTCGCGTCTCCTTGAAACTCTTTTATTGACATCTTCGTTTTGCACTTTTGGTATTTATCGGTGTTAGTACATATTCATTGTCACACTTGTGTGTGATAAAGCTCGCGGTTTTCATTGTTATCTCTTTTTGTCTGCGAGTATTTTGAAACTGCGCAGCTGTTGAACACGTCTCTTTACACAGGTGAACAGCCCCTTTCGCCTTGTCTTTTTGCGCAGAGTAGCTTATCAAATAAAGAAATCAAACGAGGCTGAAAAGCTTTTCTAGAAGAGAAGCTCCAGTGTCTAGATGTTCCGCCGTAGCAGAGTTATCGCTGGGTTTCTGCCGCAGATCAAGCTTGGCTCCAGCAAGACCGATTTCTTCACCTCCTTGTGGAACAAGCCGCAGACGCGCGATGAGCGTGTGAAGGAGTACGTGCCCGAAGTTTTGGAGGAGAGCTTGGAGGAGCAGCGTGCGGTCCTGGAGGAAAGCACTTCTCGCGATGTCATTGTGGAGCTGGGCAATAAAATTCTCCAAGAGATCGACAACAAGAGCCCCACACCTAGTATCGCACCCCACCTCTCGAAGCTTCTGGCCGAGTACGGCGTACGGGACGTCATTGCACAGCGGCCGCTGAGCTACCTGCTCTACCCCAGCTCCTCTGCCATGGCGGCGGGTGAGCAGGCACACGAGCTCGTCTCCGGCTTTCCCGACAACTTCCGGGCCATGATCGAGGAGGTTGAGCGCAACGGCTGCTCCGCGAAGCAGCCTAAAGCCATCACAGCCACCGGTGAGCCTTCAAGACCAGCCCAGAAAGATGCACCAGAGCACGCAGAGGGGACGGGGGAAGGCGCAGACGCGGCATCGATGACAGAGGCGAACACAACTGCCTCGTCGGATGGCGCGCAGGGGGCAGGCAAGTCGGTGCCCGCCAAGACCGCCAAGAAGGAGGGCGAGGTGATCATGGCCTCCAAGGAGGAGTACGAGCCGATGGACATTACGATGTTTGTGAAGGTCGCAGCGGGGATGGCGATGGCCAACTTGCACTGCGGTGACCTTCGCAACGCCGTACGCTGCGTCGACGCTGGCATTGCCCAGGCGAAGGAGGCGTCACGGCTGGGCGGCCTGCACGCCTTGAAGGCCGGTATCTTGGTCCATCAGAAAAAATACGAGGAGGCCGCGGAGAGCGCGCTTCTGGCGGTGCGGGAGTCCGCCAACGTGCAAGGCTACCTGCATGGCGCCTACGCACTGCGCAAGCTCAACCGACCTGAGGAGGCCATTGCGTTGTTGGAGCAAGGAGAGGAAGACCACCCCATGAATACGACGTTCGAGGCGCAGATTGCTGCCCTCAAGAAGGAGGTGAAGCCGGCCCTCCCAGCGTCTACTTCATCCACGGCGCCGGTAAGCACAGAAGCACTCACAGAGTGAGAAGGGCCGCACCAGCTGTCGCTACCTTTCTGAGTATGTTGGACAAGAAACTTTTGTATTCTGTGGGGGTTTCTTTTGTGGGCGTGCTGTCAAATGGGTTGTTCTGCGCCGTCCCTATTGCTAGCGTTGTAGCATTTTTTTCACATAGCGCCGTTGTCCGCTAAACTTAAAAATATATATATATACTGTTAACGTTCTCGTCTTTTTCAGAGAGTTTGTCCCTGAAAGTATTGATGGGTCTATTTTGAGGGAGGCGCGTAGTTCTCAAACTCCTTTCCAATCGATCAGTCTGAGTGCTAAATGTTTTTTTTTTTTTTTGCAAGACAGGTTCAACCAGTTTACTTGTCTTTCATAAACTGCAAGACAATCTTGCGTTGGACTTTGTGCCGTTTGGCTCTGCGTGCGACGTCGGCACTGCTAACAGATGATTTCAGCGGCTTGATAAAAAACCTTTGTCACTTTCTCTCTCGCTCTCTCCTTTACTACCATGGTTTTTATTTTTCCTGACATCTGTGTTCTTTCCATCAAATGGCTGCTCTTGCTCCCTTTTTAACACTTCACTAACATTAATTTCTATTTTTTTCTCACATCAAAAAAAACACTTATAGTATAGCAACCGCTGCGTCTTTACCTTCTTTTTCTCATCTCTTTATTGCGATTTCATCGCAGCTGCCTCTGTAGGCCACATCTCTTTTTCTTTTTTGTACTTATCATTGTTCCACTTCTCGTAACAGACTATCGTCGGCAACACACTGCCGAAGAATACCTGTGCGCTGATCATTTTTGTTGTTGCTGTTGTTGGTGTTGCCTCGACGCAACGTCTCTGCTTTCGCGCGTCTCGAAGCGCTTGTCCAGTGTGTTTGTGTGTTTGTGTGTGTATTTGTAGAACAAACGCACTTTCTGACACATAAGGGAGGGAAACAAAACAAAACAAACTGCGTTGTTTAATTTAGGTCATCAACTCGTATTTGAACCGGCAAGTGTAAAAGTCTACGCCTTATTCGTGGTTTTTGTCGGTTTTGCTACACAAAAGAGCAATTTAGAGACATTGCCATATACTTTAGAAAGGGAGAGTTGCATTTGGCGTTGGCGCTGAGACAACGTTGTTGTTTCGTCGTTACTTGTTTAATATTGTACTTCGTGTAAGCTGAGTTTTTGTGCTGCTAGGGTTGTCGAAAATCGAAACCTTTGTACGAGCTCTACACACCGCTACAAAGCATTAGGCTTTTATCTCAAACGTTTAGCCCAACCTTCACCTCAACACTTCGTGTACGCAGCGTACCGTGGCTCAAGGCACACAAAACGAACAACAAGCAGGGAAAAAAAAACCACAATGGAGGACGTTGACGTCGGCGCAGGCTTCAGCGAGCTGAAGGCGTCCTTCGTGGAGTACCGCAAGAAGGAAACGAATTTTTCCTCCAAGTCGCAAATATTCTACAACAAGGGCAACGAGCACAGCTGCATCAATTCCTTCCTTGTCATGCGTCTCGATCACAATAGTCGTGGTGAGGAGATCGTCAAAATCTTGTGGTCGTACCCGTACACACCTGCCACAGTGCTGAAGCGCTACCCTAATCTCGGCAAGTTTGCCATGGCCAACGCAGGGACGTCGTACACTGTTGAGCAGCTGAGCTACACGTTTGTGCTGACTGACAGCAAAGGCATCCGCGAGTACGGGCATACGACGGCGTTTGTCAACGGCGAGGCCGTCGTCATCATCTCACCCTATCCGTGGTGCAACTTCTTCTATCGCATGGCCTACCTCTATAGCACGAACGGGGATGAGGGCGGTCGAATGATGATTAAGTCCATGTGCAAGTGTGCCACGCCGCCGTCGGGCGGCATGTTTAACACACCTTTAGACCTCGGCATGACCTTCAACCGCCCGTACGATCGTCTGTGCTCCTTTATCGATACCTCGCCGCTGGATATGCTGGTTATCTTCCCCAAAATCGACGACCTCTTCTCCATCCTCACCGACTTGCTGCTTGAAAAGCACGTCATCATTGTCGGGCCGAACTTTTCCATCGTGTCGAATGTTGTGATGTCGCTGCAGGCCCTCATCGCCCCCTTTGATTGGATGCACATCTTGATCCCCATCCTACCCACAAGTCTGTTGGACGTCCTGGCTGCCCCTCCACCCTACCTGGTCGGCATCCTGTCCGCGCAGCTGCCCCACGTTGTGCGAGTTCCGATTGACTCTGCCGTGGCCGTACACCTGGGCCCGGATGGGGTGTGCGAGCGGGTGGACTACGTGGACGAGAAGCAAGACCACCTGCCCCACTCCGGGGTGTTGAGCGCACTGCGAACAGGGCTGACGATTCTCAAGATGCGACACCCCAAGGACCAAACCGTGCGCGATCTGTGCAGCCTGTTTCTCACCTACTACGCATCCCTCTTTGGCGAGGTGCTGCTTAAGGGCGAACGTGGGTTTGTCCTGAACGCGAGGATGTCAGACCAGAGCCTGTCCTTCTTTAAGAAGCTGCTTTGTACGCAAAGCTTTTGCATTCTGAGCGATGAGGTCAAGAAGGCGCTGAACTCGGAGAACTCGACGGACTGGATGGACAACGAGTTCATTGTCGCGGTGGTCCGCGGTCATCCCAACGTTTTTGCAGCTCACCACGCCGCTTTGATTGAGGAGGAGAAGAACGGCGGCGGCTTTGTAACTAAGTACGGGGACTGCTTCGGCAGCAAGGAGAACTTCAACGGCTTCACCGCTGTCGTGCACGGCTTCGGTGGGCACCAGCTAGGTGTGGGCCGTCTGCTGCTCCGATGTTTGTGCTCTAACTGGTGCGGTCCGGAGATGTCGGACAACGACGGCGACGACGCCTTATACTCCGGCCGGCGTATGGGGCAGGCGATCTTGCAGAAGCGCTTCCGCTCCGCCGCTGGTGAGGCACCGGCGATTGAGGAGATGGTGGAGACGATGCCGGCGGTCAACGCGCCTGTGGAGATCGGTGCGCGAGAGTTTGAGGTGGCTGTGGCAAACATCACAGATTCGTCTCCCATCTCGACTCGGATCTCTAGCCCTCGCAGAGGAGATGAGACTTCACAGGCAATGACGCCGCCAAGAGAAAAATAAGTACTCGGTCAATCTTTTGCTGGTACTTTTTCTCCCCGTTTGTGGGGAAATCTTTTTTTTTTTTTACTGGTCTCTATCGGTAGACGCAGTGTTGAATGCTTTCGTTTGCACATTGTACATTTACAACTTTTCATGTGTCCTTTATTTAGTTATTTTGTCTTCTGCAGTTTCCCGGACACAGCTATCGTTAATGCAAAACAATTTAATTGCGCGAATAACAAATGAAACAAGCGATAAAGATAAGCAGAATTTTGAAGTGTGTCAGGTGATTACAGAGGCGGATGTTGTCGTCACTGGATGCGCTTTTCTAACTGTTCACTAAATGTGGCCTACCAGCATCGTATTTTTTTTTCAATCAAATACGCAAGCTTGGTGGGGCCCAGCTGACGCTTTACGCAAAACACCCTTTCGGATACTGCCTCTGCGCTTCTTCTTCCTCCGTCAAGGTTGTCAACTATTGGGGAGGCAGTCCCATGTGTGGGTGAGTGTGTGTGCATCTTTCTTGAAGCAGCCTCTCCCCTCGCTGAGGAAAGAAGAAAAAGATAATACTGTGCTGTTCTCTCTTCTTCAATTGAAAGCATTACACGCAAGTGCTCAGTTTCGTCGCTGCTTTCTTTGACGTACAATTTTTACTCTCTGTTTCCCTTCCTTCGCTTCACGCGCAACGGCGAACTCTTCTTTTCTCTTTTTTTTTTTCATGATGTGTGCATGACGTTGCATATTTTTAACTCGCCTCTGTGAGTTTCACACTGTGAAACGTGTAGCTCCGATTTTTATTGGTTTATTCGGCGAGGACCCTGAAGTCCACAAATTTGAACAAAGTACACCGTTGAGAAGAAAATAACTTCCTCACAATCAAATCGAACTACTACTACTAATAATCATTACCAAAAGCGGTGCCTTGGTCTCTCGTTTCGTGACACTACTTTTTCTGGCTAACAGGCCAAACACACAAATGAGATCGAGGCGCTTGCTCTTGTTGGCGCGAGGCCGCATGACACGCCCCACCCTTACCGCTGCCGTCCCCCCTACTGCCACCTTGACGTCGAGCATGGGCATCAGCTCCTCTGCGTTGGGTGCATCGCAGGTGTGTCGCCATTACGTCGCCGGCCCGACGGAAACGTTGCTGCGCTCCCTTTCGACCGGGCGTGTCTCCCACTACCGCCCCTTCTCCAGCGACGACGAGGCAGCACTGGCCTCCGTACTTTCGAGCAAGCCGCGCCACGTTGCACGCCATATTCGACAGTCGATGCTGCACTCACGACGCCGCATCGCACAATTCCGCAACGCCGTCACCTACCTCATGATCTCGCTCCAGGCGAAGTTGCAGCGCAAGGAGATGAGCCCAGCCGACGCCACCGCCATCATGGAAAGCGTCATGAAGGAGTGCGTGGACCTCCGGCAGGGCGACATGGCCCACCTGCTATTTCGAGCTTCGATCCGCTTCCGTAAGTACGGCTTGACAATCGGCTTTCCCTTTGTCCGGTACCTTTTTGAGTCCTACAAGCGCGAGAACGCGCGGGAGCTGATGCGCAGCATGGCCGAGGAGCTAAAGGCGAATGAGGAGATGCGAGTACTGGCTGTGCTGGCGTACCAATTCAGTGACCAGCACGACGAGAGCATGGCTCTCTGGGCTCAGATCCCAAACGAAAAGATCACCACAAGGGACTACTGCGCAATGCTGGAGAGTCTTGGGATGACGGGGCGTTACGACGAGGTTGTGCAATTTGCTCAAAGCGCGTTGGACGACATCGCAGGGCGACGGCGCCGTGACATTGACGTTGACGCACTCGTTTCCTGCGCTGCCACCTCCAGCCGCGGCAGCTCCTCCGCACTGCGCTCTGTCATTCACCTCGCACGGGATAAGGCGGTGAAGTTGTCGGATGCCGCAGTCGGCGCCATTGTGCGCTCGCGCTTGCAGCAGAAGACCATCAACACCGTAGCTGCCGTTTACCGCGTGGAGTCGGAGGTGTGTGCGGAGCTGAATCGCAGCACGCTCGGCATGGTGGGCGAATCAGCTGTGATTGCGAAGTGTAGTGAGCTGGTGGCCCGCACGCACGACAGCGGGGATGAGGTGATGCTGGGCAAGGTGGAGCACCTGCGCCGCGTTGTCGAGGATGCCGTGGCGCAGGACACGCTCGACGACCTCGATCCCCTGTTCACTGCTGCGCTGCTCCGCGGCTATGGCGCGCTGGGCCGGTTTGCCGACATGCGGAAGTGCTTCGACATGCTGGATGCTGCGGGTGCCGTAAAAGACCACAGGCTGTATGACGAGATGCTCCGCTGGTACGCTAACGCGTACAACTTAAAGGAGGTGATTGCGCTAAAGGAGGAGATGACCCGGAAGGAGGTGTATCACACGTCGCAGACCTACCAGAATGTCTTTCGCGTGTTGGATCGTTACTACCCCCGACTCGTGGAGAAGTACCTGACCGAGATGCGGGGGCGTGGGATGCAGGTCGATGGCTCCATGTACCCGACGCTACTGCGCGTCTTCAACGCACTCAACGACACCCAAAATGTCGAGCATCTCTACCGTGAGGCGCGACAGAAGGCCGCCAATGGCGCCAGTTACAATATGAGCCCCATGCTGGTCATTCAGATGCTGCGGTGCTTTCCAAAGGACTTTCAGCGGTGCGAGGACGTCGTCCGGGACGCCGAGCAGTACGGCCTCCTGACGAACGAGGCGGTGCAGGCGGAGGTGTTGAACCTCTACGCGCTGAATGAGCGTCATGATGCCATGAAGGCCTTTCTAGCACGCTTGCCGCACAAGAGCGCCAATGTGTACCGCGTCCTCCTGCGCAACGCCGCGCAGCACAACAACCGCACTCAATTCAATAGCGTCTTGCTGGAAATGGAAGAGAAGCGGGTGCCGCTGAATGAGCGCCTCTTCAGCGTTATCGTGACCTCGCTCGCGCTCTTCCACGACACGGCTGGGGTGCAGGCGTATTTCCACAAGGCTGTCACGAGTGACCAGATACACACGGCAATGTTCTTCGCGGATGCTGCCTCTGCCTTTGCGCGACTGGGTGACGCGGATGCTGTGGATCAGTGCTGGAGCGATCTGCTGGAGAGCAAGATGCTGGTCACCATGCCAGTGTACAACCGATTCCTGGACGTGTACATGGGGTTGAACAACATGGCAAAGGTGCAGGAGATCCTGGACACGATGATGAAGCTCGTGCCGGCTAACCCGGTGACCGCGACGACGGTTGTGGATATGCTGGGGAAGATGGGCCGTCTGACGGAGATGGAGGCCATCTTGGAGGAAATGTCCAAGTCTTCGAACGCGGTTCCCACGCTCGTCACCTTCCATCAAGCCATGAACGCGTATGCAAAGTGCGGCGACGTGACGAAGATGGAGGCCATTCGCGACAGGCTGAAGCACGAGGGTTTTCAGGAGAACGCCGTCACATACAATATCCTCTTCGAAGGCTACGGCCGTGCAAAGCGTTATGAGCACTTGCAGGAGCTGGTGCAAGAGCGGAAAGAGCGGCAGATCGGCATGGAGGAGTTCGGCTACGTGGTGCTGCTCAACACCTACGCTCGAGCACGCATGTCCGCCGAGGCCGAAGCTCTTGTGCAGGAGATGGTAAATAGTAGTAGTGTCGTGCTGACAAGTCGTATGCTGGCGACTGTCGCCGCTGCCTTCAGTCAGGTCGGCAACACACTGGAGATGGAGAAGTATGTCGCACTGCTGCTGTCGCACCCGGAGTGCAACCAGCGCGATGTCGAGGCGGTCTACCGCATCTACGCCCGTCTGCGTGACACTGTGAGACTGCAGGAGCTACTCGACACGGTGAAGCTACCCAGAAGCGCGTACATCTACAACACATGCGTCAGCGCCTTTGCGCGTGCTGGCGAGCACGTCAAGGTGGCTGTTTTGCTGACCGAGATGGAAAAGCAGGGCATTCCATTGAACCGAAGCACGAGCGTGGTCCTCAGTAGTCTACTACTCAAGGCTGGCAAGCTCGAGTTGGCGCAGACGGTGCTGAAGTGGAAAGGTCTCACGCCGTCAGACGTGGAGGCGGCTGATGCCGCAAGCGGGGCAACTGAAGTGTTAGAGCCGCTGAATGCTCTCGCTGCAGGCCACGGCGGAGAGGTCGAGGACGCAGATTTTCTGCTCACTGAGTTGGAGCACCACGTGGACGGTCCAGGTGAGATGGCGGCGCCGCATGATGCGACCGAGCCTTTCAAGCACTAGACAAAGTATAGTGACCTGCGATTGCACTCAACACCACCTGCAGCAAGAGGCATCAATCCGAAAAACCTTCTTGTTTAAGCGGGGCGGACAATTTGAGGAGAATTTTGTGTGTTTAAGTGCAGTAACGCTCCTATTTTGTGGTGATTGTGCACTGCTCTTGCTTCAATAATGTCCTGTGCACGTTCTCCATGGAGGTTTGTTGTTGTGATGACAACCGCAAAGCCGGAAAAAACAATTCTTCAGAGAGCATATTATTATTATCACAGTATCACGAACTAATTTAACCACAACAATGAAAAAGAGTAAGGCGTCTGTAAACAGATACAACTCACAGCTGCAGAACAGATGAGTTTGTGCTTTTTATTTTGTGCTCCCTCCCTATATATATTTATTAAAACGAGCGAGTCGACGTGCTCTCATTCATCTGCTGCAAAAAAAAAAAAAAAACCATCGGTATGTGTAGTGGATTTAAATGTGGACTTGTATGCCGTCATCAACATTTATCTTTAGTGCATCAAATGAAAGTGATCCGTGCCTTGTAGTACGGCTTCTCAACTTGTATTCCACGTTCTGTGGACCGATAAATGATTTAAGTATCTTCTTTACTCGCCTCTTTCTTGACTTTTGACTTACTCAGCTTCTTGTGTAGCCTGTACCTCCTTTCCACATCAGCAATAACAACAATTGTTCATCGCAATGAGCGGTATTGCTGACGCTGTGGCTCCCTCTCATGAGACGGCGCACCCGCTTCCACCCAGCAAAGATGGCGCTTTAACAGTTGTTCCCGATGGCGCGGCGACGCTATCAAATAAGAAGCAGAAGAAAGCCAACAAGGTGACGCAAAAGATCAAGGTAAGCGAGGGAAGCGTGGATGTGATGGTGCAACACACAAACGACGACAGCGTGGTTAGCAAGCGCTCTGCCGTGGCTCACGACTACATGCGCGACCGCTTCCTGCGCTGTTTCGTGAAAAAGCCGTCGCGGCGCTCCCCATTAATCAATCGTGGCTACTACCTACGCATGGCCGTCATGACAGATCTGGTGACCCGGCTGGCCAACGTTGGCCTCGCAGCACCCGAGCGACTTGCAGCCGCAAGCGCCACAGCGTCTTCGTCATCTCGCAGCGTTCAGCAACCTGTGCAAGTGCTATCTCTTGGTGCAGGGTACGACACGCTCGCCCTTCGCCTGTTGCTCGACTCGGTAGATGTGCTTTCAGATGCCAAGACAGGTACGTCATCGCCTTCGTCGTCGCCGTTGGCCACCTGCAACTTTTCCAGTGGCGAGGTGCTTTTTGTCGATGTTGATTTTCCCGCGGTGCTGCAGTCGAAGGCTGCCCTCATGCATGCCGCACCGCCGCGTAGTTTTCCACCAGAGTGGAAGCTGGCGTCGTCTGATGCGGATTGCCCTATCTCCAGCCCATTCTACTCTGCGGTGGGTGTGGATCTGCGCACTGCGTCGGCCGAGCTGCTGCCTCGCCTGCATCGCTTTGGCCCAGAGGGGTTTACCTCCACGAACTTCACGATTATTTACGCGGAGTGCGTGATGCAGTACATGCCCTCCGAGGATGCGGCCAAGCTGGTTGAACTGCTGGCGTCTACGTTTCCCAATGCTGTGTTTTTGGCCTATGATCAGGTGTCCCCGGCTGACAGCTTCGGCCGAGTCATGCAGCACTCTCTCCGGCAAAAGAATAGCCCGCTGCTGGGGATTCAAGCATGCCCAGACGGGCCGCACATGACGCGGCGGGCATTGGCATCTGGAATGCAGCGCGCCTGGTGGGCCAACTTTTACAGAGTGTCGCGCTATGTTCTCGCAGGGGCGGAGAAGTCACGCGTGGAGGGTCTGGAGGCCTTTGACGAGCTGGAGGAGTGGAGCGAGATGTGCGAGCACTACGGCATCACGATGGCTGCGACGCCGGGTCTTTGGAGCTCCGTTGCAGATAGTGGATGCGCGGCACATGAGGCCTTTGTGGAGTATACCTCGGACGGTTTTCCGCTCAAGGCGTGTTCATCAGCTGCCCCTGCTGCCACGTCCCTGTCAACCACGACCGCAGCAAACTCCTTGCCGCTCTCAACGCCGCCGTCGGTGTTCGCCGCAGAGAATTCGGTTCAGGCCACGCTGCACAACTGGCCCTCTGCTCGCTACGGCTTTGAGGGATGGGGGAACGGCGGCGTGGCGGTGGAGCAGTTGCGTAACGGTGACCGACTCCTCGTTTCCTTTGGTGGATTCGCCGTGGGAAAGCAACACCAGCGTGTCAGCACGGTCTACGTGCACAGCTTACAGGAAGGCGAGCTGCGCGTCGTTGTCGCCGGTGAGGACGCAGCGCTTCGCGGTGGCGATCAAAACGAGACGTCGAACCTGTCCATCGTGCCGTCGACGGCGGCCACGAACACCGATGCGCTGCAGGAGAATGCGCCGGCGAAATCGCCGTCACGCCTGCCCCCAGCCTTGGTCTTTCACTCTTTCACGCGCATTGGCGCCGGGCAGTACCTGGTGTGGGGCGGCCGCACAAACCCTGCCGCTGCCAACTCAGATGCATATCTTCTCACGTTGGAGATTCCCCGAACAGTGAGCCTCGGCAGTACGGTGCGCGCACGATGGACGCGACTTGCCGTGGCACATCCGGAGTGCTCCCCTACTGCGCGCTACCGGCATACAATGGTGTGTCTGCGCGATCTGGAGAGCGGAGCGGACGCAACGCTGTTGTTGCTGGGAGGTAAAACGATTGACGCATCAGCGGATGAAAAGCGAGATAATAAGCAGCCTATCAACACGGCGACACTGGAGTGTTACATTGTGCGAGTCTCTGCTCAGGCCGGCAGTATTGCTTATGAGCAGCTGCACCTTGCTGGGGCTGAGTCTGGCGTGACTCCGCGCTCACTGCACTCTGCCGCGGCGCTGGCTCTCTCCGCGGACGAAGTCTTACTCTCCGGGGGCTTACATATTCATAGCGATGCCAGTAACAGTGCATTGTGGCTGCTGCGGCTTTCCTCGAAGACGTGGACGCGGCTGCCCATCGACCTCGGAGTAGGCCGCTTCTCCCACTCTCTCACTCGAGTAACGGTGGACAATCGCGACTGCTTCCTGCTGCTTGGCGGTAGCACTTGTGAGGAGAAGTCGAACGTGCCGGCTGCCCTTCTCATCCCAGCAGAGGCGGTGAAGGCGGCGGATGCGGCTCAGCCAGCCGTTGCGGTTGTATCGCTGCCGAAGGATGCGCCGTGGTGGTCGCGGCACTCCTGCGTCGCGTTGGGCAGCGGGGTTGTCGGTGTCGTGGGAGGCGGATACACCTGCTTCTCCTTTGGCACCTTCGCCTCCAAGCCTCAGCTGCTTCACCTCGGCGACAGCGTGGACGAGGGTGCGTGGCGTGGCGTGTCGGGTACTTTAGCCAGCACCACCGCCACAGGTAGTGGAGACATCCGCAAGGGTTGCGCGCAGTCTCGTGGCGCTCGTCCCGTCTATGCGTACGATGAGCTCTTGTCGAAACCGTGGCCTGCAGTGCGAGAGGTGACCACGTATGACCCCGCTGCGTTCCTGGCGGCCGCTTGCGCAGCGTCGGCGCCCGTGGTGTTTCGCAACACCCCCTTAGGTGCGTGCGTCGCGCGTTGGTCGTCTCCGGCATACTTGAAGAAGGCAGAGGGCGAAGCCGTTGTGTCTGTCCATGTGGCGGAGAGGTCGCAGCTACTCGACTTTGTGCGGAAGAACTTTGCCTTTCGGCACGTCACGCTGGCTGAGCTGGTCCAGCACGTTGAGGACGCCACCAGACTCTACCGAGAAACAAAGGAGACACCGGCCGAGACGTGGTACTACCGCTCCATCGCCGCCCACATGAAGAGCGAGCGGTCAAACCTGTGGACTGACTTTGCGGAGCTTGGAAAGGACTTTGTGCTACCGCCGGGTGCGAAGGAGTTCATTAAGCCTCGCCTGCATCAGTCGTGTCTGCGCATGAACGCGCCGCCGCTGCAGCTGTGGACGCACTTTGACACGCTGGACAACGTCCTCTGCCAAATTGTGGGATGCAAGCGCGTCGTGCTCTTCCCGCCCAGCGAGTACAACAACCTCTACATCTCTGGCAGCTCCTCGGCTGTCATTAACCTCGATGCCCCCGACCTGGTGCGATACCCCCGCTTCATCGAGGCGTGCAAGTCTGCCCAGGAGGTCATCCTGCGACCAGGGGACATGCTCTTCTTTCCGGCTATGTGGTTCCACCACATCACCACGCTGGAGGAGGAAGATGAAAACAACGGGGAGTCCAGAAGCGAAGGCCACGAGCCGGACGGCGCGACTTCGTTCTCCCAGCCGCCCTACAACATCAGCGTAAACGTGTTTTACCGTCATTTTGAGGACGCGTCCGTGTACGACACGAAGGACCTCTACGGCAACAAAGATATCCTCGCCGTAACGCGCCTGCGTGGCGAGCTTCAGTCTGCGGCTCGCACTTTACTCAGCCGGGCGAGTCTGAATGGCGGGGAGGGCAAGGACGCACCGACGGACGCCTCGCAGACCATCCCATCCGAGTATGCTGAATTTGCCCTGCGCCAGTTTCTGCAGGACGTGGAGGGCATCGCCGCGGACATGTCGAATGCCCGGCGTGCCGCGGCTGCAGACGCGCAGGGAAGACCGTAGGCGAACAAATACGAGTCATCAACGAGTCTTCTCTATTGAGAGATTAGGTAGGGAAGGGAAGCGAGACCAAATGTACTGCAACCGCTACGTAAAAAGCAGCAGCCACCTGTTCAAATTTGCTCTGCAGGTCTCTTGGCCATTTCTTTGGGGCGCGAAAGCAGTAAGACTTTAATTACGAGACGTGCTAACGTAAAACAACAATGTCAAAAAACTAATTCATAAAGAAGTTATGTTAGAGCTAAGTTGTGCAAAAAGAAAAAAAAAACTAATCAGAATACTGCTTGCAACGCTTGCACATCTTCGGAATGTCCATCAGCGAGTGCGTTGTGCCGTTGTCTACGATGAGCACGCCAAGTGTACTTTTGCGCTGCAGAGTAGGCAGCAACGAATGCTCCTTTGTAGTCGTGCGGCTTTTCGCTTTCCCTTGTTTAATTTCATATCTGAGCTCTTCTGTTTCCACTCGCCTTTGTACTCTCTCCCTCTCTCTTTCACTTGTTCTCGTTGAAGGAAGTGTTTAAGGAAGAGAGGTGGAAAAAAACAAAAATCGAAGAACCGTACTGAATTTGCGCCTCATATACACACATACAAAACATAATTAAGGCAGCTTTCCTTACCTACTAAATTTACCCCTTTTCTCTCCTCATACTACTATTACCACCGAATATTCGTAACAAGTTGATTTGTGTTGTGGCGTATAGTTTGTCTTCCCCTCAGTAAGTTTGACGTGGCGTTGACATTTATTATTATTGAAACCAGATTCAACCAGTTACAGCAGACCTGCATGATATTATCAGGAACCTGACCTTTTTTTTTCTCATCGAGGACCTGGCGGCTTCCTATATATATATATACGCGAATTTTCAAGCGCATCAAGGACAATCATTGTTATTTGCCTCTGGGTCGTGACTCGCTGTTGGGGAATCTGGTTCCAATATCAGCTAAGAGTAATTTTTATTTTCCTTTCTTGTGCTCCTCATTGCGTCACTTTATCACACGTATTTTCTGAAGGCTAATGACCGAGAACCACTAAGACCTTTCCTTTCTCCTCATACTGTTCTTTTCCTTCCTTCACTGGTGACAGGCTAACTAAATTAGTATTCTAGGCCCTTTTTTTCTTTATCTCGCTGTTACGCTTTGTATCTAATTTGATATATATATAAACCTTGTTTTCTCATCGTGGACACACATACACACACACATATAGTCTCATATCTATAAACGCGTTACGCTCCGGGGGATAGGAAATAAAAAGAGCCCTGATGTTGTGGTGAAATTTTGTTTTGTTTGTAGCGACGAGCACTCGTTTTTCTTTTTCTCTCTCAAAACGCGTCTTACGATTTTGTGCTGCGACTTTTGCACTCTGTGGCCAGCTTTCTTGCTCCTTTTGCTGCTTTTCTTTTTCTCCTTATTGTCAGTTTGCTCGCGTTTATGGTTTCCTCGTGTCGTCTCAAGCACCCTTTATTATCTTTTTCCACCATCGTGGATTAGGGCAAGTGCTGTAAGAATACAAAAGGAAGACGCAAAGGTGGTATAAGTCCGTTTTCTTTTCTCTGTGTGTGAGTGGTCTGCACAGAAATTTGAAGGTGTTCAAGATCGGCGCCATTGACAGAAAGCCTACACGATCGTTTTTTTTTCCAGCAGCGTACGTTTATTTCGTCTTTACCCTTTACGTGCGTAGAGTGTGGGCTTGAGTGTTTGTGTTGCTAATCAGAGTGAAGTCGTATCCATCTCCCCTCATTTTTTCCCCGAAACCCTCATCGTACTTTTGATCGACTTCTGCTTTCTTCTCGTTGCGCCGGAGCAGGTTTTTTTTTGTTTGTTTTCGAACAGAACTATAAAAGTTTGCTCTTGTTTTTTTTTCTCTTTTCTATTATTCGTATTATTATTATTATCATCTAAGCAACATAATGCGCTATCCGATGTACTTCCGTAGGCTGCCGACGGAGAAGAGGGCCGACTCGCCGTCCACCGCTCGCACGCCGACTTCGGACACTGCAGACGGTGGACGCCGTCTCCGCCGCTGCATCGAGATATCCTACTCTTCCACGCTTCTGTTGATGTGGGCCTTTCTGTTAGCGTGGGTGTCGTGGCAAGCGCAGTTTCGCATGCAGGCTTGCACCATTCTCACTCTGTGCACCGTTGCACTGACCTCCGAGCACGGGGAGAGTCGGCTTCTCATGCCGCTCATCTTTCTATCGGAGCGGTGCCTTGACCACGCTATGGACCTCGGCCACTCCCCAATTCTGTTTTACGCTTCAACGCTGCTGTCATACCTGTCGCTGATGGCAGCCAAAGCGGAGCAGCACGGGAAGTCGGCACAGGACCGAAACGTCGTCGCCGGCATCACGCTGTATGCTGTGGTCGGCTTTGTCGTGGTCTTCTTCATCGTAAAGGACAAGGTTATCTCGTTTGGTGGCATGGTGTATGTGGTGGCTGGCTACATCTTCTACATGAAGCTGTGCCCTCTCCTAGGCGACAACGAGTCGATCTTAGTGGCTTCTTTGGTAGGCTTCTACATGTGCGACATCTGCGTCAACAACAACCTCAGCATCGACGGCGGCCGCGAGTCCGTGCTGCTGCTCAACGCACCGGGTTACCAAACCTCCTACACCCACATTGCCAGTCGTGGTATGATTCTGTGTACCATCTACATTGTCACCTCCATATCTGTCTTGTCGCGGTGGTGCCTTGTGCCGACAAACAAAAACTCCAAGTCCTCTCGCCGCCACATCAGCCGCAAGAGAATCACCATTATCTTCTGGGTATCGATTGTTGCGGTAGGCTTCACCCTCGCGCTGGTCATTAGCTATCAATTTCGCGAGAACGTCTTTCACTGGCTCTACGCGTACATCATGTCGAGCCGCTTCCGACGATGGACAATGGTGTGCTGGGTGTCTCTGCTGCCCGTGGCGGTGTATCTGGTGGACGTGCTCTCGGTCAACGTGCGGCAGACGGTGCGGCGGAAGCTTTTCCACTTCATCGCCGTCATTGCCTTCACCCCTTCCATTATGATTGACCCACCTTTCATGGCCTTCGCGTTTTCCACGGCTATCAGCGCCTGCATCCTGGTGGAGGTAGCGCGCTACTACAACATCTACGGCGCGTCGCGCATTTCGCACTTCATCGCACACCACATTGACGACCGCGACAGCCTCGACGGCGTAGTGCGCACCCACATCTACCTGCTCATTGGCATGGGCATATCTCTTATGATGCGCTACCGCCACTTGTCGGCCGACAAGCCCGTGCCCGCCATCATCGAGCTTTCCATTAACGTTATCCCCGGCATCGTCTCCTTGGGTATCGTGGACGCCTGTGCGGCCATTGTGGGCAGCTCATACTTCCTCAGCTCGCGGCGGACGCTGGGGCGTTACTTGAGGAACAACATTTTTACGGAGCGCGCCAACACGTCGATTACACACAAAACGACGACCGGTACCTTGGGTGGACTGTTGTGCGGCATGATCTTCTGGGTCATCATCCTGACCATTGCCGAAGTCCCGATTACTGGCCCGGTCTGGTACACATTCACCATGATCGCAGCCTGCACGCTGACAGAGTGTTTCATGGACGGCATCGACAATCTGCAGCTGCCCCTTGTCGTTCTCGGCGCGGTGAACAACCTCTTCGCGCTCCTGGTGCCGGCAAAGGAGTTGTGGGTGAACCCGGCAATTACACGCCCGAACCCGACCACGGCGTACTCCATGGCAAGCGCGTTGACTTCGCCATGGAAGAACTTTCCCTCGTCTGCGTCGCCTTCCACGTAGAGAGAGAGAGAGAGAGGGACGAAGAGAAATGCATGAAGCTGTTCGCTTTCTGCAAAACTCGACTTGATACGCACAAAGGGCCCTCTGCGTTGTTCTATTTGTCCGCTGTGCCTTTGTAAAGCTCATCCACACGAGTACAGAATCACGGAAGCTGGAACCCTCTTTTTTTGTTTTGTTTTCGCTCCTTATTATTTTTATTTGATGGGGGGTGCACGTCTCTCCCTGCATATTATATTAACTCCTCTCGTGGGCGTTCGTGGTATCGTCCGTCGCATATTCGCACTATGGGTGTCCCGGATGTGCTTTTCGACAGACCAAAAATTGGGGGGGGGAAGCCGCAGATACTTTGTATTTTGTCAAAACCGTTCTACTTTAATAGCAGCTTCAATCGCTGCTGCGCGTTTCTGCTCATATATATATATGCGGTTCTTGAATTTTTTTTATTTTTGAAAAACCTAGATATATATCGCGGCGTCTCAATTATGCCTTTCAGCTATGTGTGTTTTGTTTTCACACCCTCTATTTGGAAGTGGTACACGCGTCACAATGTGCGTCGATGCCACAGCGAATACTTACGCATACTCAAACAATCATGCGATCTTGAAACAACGAGAGAGAAAGAAGCAGGATTGAGAAACTGACTTTTTTCGTGCAGCAAAGCAGGTTTTTATGTACCGATACGAAGAAAAGATAAACGTGCTAGCTTGTTCCAAAGCTACTTAAGAACTGCGTTTCGCGTGAGGTATGTGTGTGCATGAGCAGCACGTTTTCCTCACGTTGGCTTTTTTTTTTTTGCAACATTGGTCGTCCAAGAGCTTCTTTTTTCGGCTTTTGCACTTGAGAGAAAAGAAAAATCTAGCGTTTGGCACGGGCTAGGCTTCTTAACCCCACGTAAGCCATTCATATGCTTTAATTCTGCTTTCTTCTCATCAACTTCCCAACTTCTACCCCTCTCCGTCGTCTTTTCATTTGTGCACTGCAAAATATCAAACGCCTACTGGACAAACGAGTTAAAGCCACGCTCAGTCGAAAAGAAAAGAAAAACTGACTCTCTCATCTGAAAGCGCTCAGACACTGATCCAATGTCGAACCGCAACTCCCCGCTTCCCTCTCTGAGCCAAACTGCACCATCGCACAGTGCCCCGGTGCCGCGGCGGTTAGGCAAGGTAAAGAAGAATGTCTTCTCTTTGGACGGCTACCTTTCCTCAACGCAGCCACTGACTTCCCGGTCCTCCCCAGCGGACGCGCCAGACCGCCTGATCCACGTGAATGACGCCACGCTGCAGGCAGGTGCCGGCGCGCGACAAGGGCTGTCCCCGGCGGAGGCGTTGCTTTCTACCGCTGACACATCTCTCGCACCGATTGCGTCGTCGTCGTCCTCCGCGTCTGCGTACGCCGCAGCCTCGTGGCGGAGTCGCATGCTGCACTGCGAGACAGAGCTGCGTGAGTTGGTTGCTCAGGGCGTGCACGAGCCTCCGTCGTTCGAGCGCATTGTGCAGGTGGTACACCTGTACGATTTAATGTCCCGCGAGATGCAGATGCACCAGGGAAACGCCTTTCTGGGCAACCTGCTACGCCTCTTCCGCGTAGAGTTCTGTCGTGCCATCTTTCTCGACGGCGGTGGCCCAGCAGACGCGGATGGGGACCTTGCTGCAGCAGCCTCTTCTCACCCACCCCCTTTGTCTCAGCGCGCAAACGGGCGTGCGGCGACGAGTAAGCTCGCAGGCGACGGACTGCCACAGACGTACTTTGATGAAACTGCTTCCTTGCAGCGCACCAAGGCCGCCCTCACGAGCAGTCTGGCCAACGGAGCCTCTGGGGAAGCCTTGCTTCTGCTGGAGCGCCAGATTGAGGACCGCGACGAACAGCTGACCTGGTATCAGAGTGAGTTGGAGCGAGTCCGCACGCAGTACGACCTGGTGGCAGACGAATGTGTGAGTCTGCGCAGGACGCTCGAGACGCAGCAGCGCGAGGCCGCCGCCTTGCAGAAGCGGCTTCAGCAGGATATCCGGAGCCTGCACGTGGAGAACAAGGACCTGCAGATTCAGCTGTTTCGCCTCCGCAAGCAGATATCGGGCGGCATGGCAGCGCTCCTGAAAGACAGCTACCGGCAACTTAAATTGAGCAAGATCGGGCTCACCCAACGACTCTTCAGCGAGGGCGACGAGCGCATTGCCCTGCTGGTCTTTCTCAGCCAGGTCGAGAGCCGCGTGAACGAAATTCTTGACTCCTATGACAACGACTATACCTTGACGCCAGAGAATGGCCGCCGGGAGCTGCAGTTGAAGATGGCACAAGCGGTGACGGTGCTGCTGGAGGATATGCACTACTGCGAGGCCAGCTACCGCCGTCTTATAGGCGCACAAGACGGGAAAGCAACGCGGAGGACTAGAGGTGGGTCGAGGGGCTCGTCTGCGTCACGCGGCGGGGACGGCAAATCAGACGGCAGCGCATCCCCACCGCAGGAGATACCGGTGTCGCTGGTGCACAACGGCAACAGCGAGGAGGCCCCCGATGAGTCGGACGGCTACGTCGCCATCCTCTTCGATCCCAAGATATACGAGCAGTTTCAGGCCCGCCACGCCGTTCAGGCGCGCCTGGCGCAGTACAAGCAGGACCAAGAGGCGGCCGTAGGAGCTGCACGAGCGAAGCTGAAGGAGGAGAAGGAGAAACAGCCCTTTTCTTCTCCTGACAACGGTTTCATGAACGCTTCAGCGGCGACGGGAAAGGCGCCCACGCGACGGGAAACCTTGTCCACATTCTTCTCCGGCATGTTTGCCACTGGTACGGCGGTGGGACGGGGCACGTTTAGTCGCGATGGCTCGCCCATGGACGCGGCCTTGCAGGAGGCGGCAGCAGAGGACGAAAAGCGGAAAAAGTGGTCTCTCGACTCCTGCACCATCGCCAGCGGCGCCAGACCAAGCGCCACATCGCTTGGTGCGGCGCTGCCCATGACGCCACAGCGAGTCCCATCAAGGACTTCTCAGCGAGGCGCTACGGCGGCTTCTCCGACCAGAGCGGAAGGTAGCACAACGCAGCAGCCGCAGCAGCCGCAACGTACAACAGGTGGTGGTGCTTCAGAAGAGGTGGGCTCCCCTCTCAACACGATCGCGCCCCCAGTCGAGTCGCTGGAGGATGTCGTGGAGCGTCAGAAGGCGGAGTGGGTGGCACAGATCCTCGGCCCGTCCTCCGCGCCAATTGCCTTCACCGTAGCAGGGCGGAACCCAGAGAGGGGCGACGTGACGGTCGTGCGCGAACAGCCCGCGGAGATCGTGTCGGCGGAGATGATGATGCGGCGCGTGCTGCACCACCCAATGGAGGATTTGTGCACGGACCGCTTTCTCTCAACGGTGGAGATCTTCACCGGCGAAAACCCGACCCAGCAGCGACTGCTTTGTCGTCTCAACTACGTCGACCCTGCTTTGCCGATTCGCATCCCGGAGTCGACAAACTTTGTAAAGGTCAAGTACGCGCTTACCGAAAGCGCTACCATAGCAGGCGGTGTACCGAGTACCGCCACTGCTCCTCCAGCTGGCGTGGCAACCCGTGCAAGCGGTGTGGAGACGTCAAGGTTGGCGGAGGAAGGGGAGGCGCCAGCTGCCGTCTTCCGTGGCAACCCGCAGCTCCGCCTTTTCAAGGAGCTGGGCAACAAGGCCCTCGTCGAGGGCAACCTGGGGCTGCAGTACTGTGCCGGTGCTGTGAACTCCACCACTGCCTCAACGGTGGCCTATCAGCGCCTGCACCCGATGTCTCCCAATCGCGCACCGGAGTGGCTCCTGTATCAGCAGCTCTTCGGCCCTTATCGCTCCCTCGCGCCGCGGATGATGGAGGTGACGACTATTGACCACATCATGGCCTGCGCCTCGGAGCGCTACTTTACGCGGATGGAGTACCGCTACGACGAGTGCTATCTGCGAGCTGCAGGGCAGTGCCCCAACCTACAGCTGCGGCGGGAGATGACAGAGCGGCTTTTCAAGGACATGCACGCCTTGAGCGACTTCCAGGAGGCCTTGGTCGACGAGTTGGAGGCGCGCTACGGTTTTCCTGAGCTGGTGGCGAAGACGTTATACGAGATGCTCTGCTACCTGAACGCGGTGAGCGAGCAAAATAGCGTGTTGTCGGCCTACCTTGACGTCGTCCGCGGCTTCGCTGCGCCGACAGAGATCCACTTCATCTCCTACATGCTATACCACCTGAGCTACTGCTGGCCCGAGTCGAACCCGAGCACCACTGTCCCCGTCGCTGATGTTCGCACGGTGCTGGAGTATTTGTACCGCAACGCTTCTACCATCATGCCCATCCGCCCCGAGGTAATCCTGAGTCACTACGACATGTCCACCCGCTCCGCCCCGCTGAACTTTGTGAACTTCCGTGAGTTTATCGCGTCCACCATGACCCACCAGGAGGAGTCCATTTTACTGCACCTCCACGGTCTGTTTCACGCCTACACGCAGCGGGCACTGGTGGAGGAGGCGGGGTGGGAGACGTACGAGGCGGTCATTGGCAAACTGTGGCGGCAGAAGGATGAGCGTCGCAGCCTAGTGCGGTACCTCACCAGCTGCCTCGGCGTGAACCGCACGTCGTCCCCCACGCTGCCTCAACTTGCCTTGCTGGCTGCCAGTGCCTGGAGCTCTAACCTGTGGGAGTAGCCGCGCTTCGCTCTCTTTGCGCGTTCTTCTTCTTTTTTATTTTTCTTCACGATGTACAGTAGATTTGTAAAGCCTTTTTTTTTTTTTTTTGAACCAACATGTAGATATCTTTAGATGATAGGTTGCGAAGGTTATTTCTCTCTATTTTCGATTTTGCTGATACCTTTTCTCTCAGCTAGCACCTTCTGCGTCGGGCATATCAAGAATATCAGGTGTTTAATTTTTGTGTTCTTGGAAAAGAAAAAGGTGCACAGTAAAAGAAAACATAATCGCTGCAATTCAAGCTGACATTGATTCTTGGCTAATTGGCTGTTTTATTTTTTCTCTCTTTTGCGTCAGTGACGGAGGTGCAATATGCACCGCACATAGTCTCAGTTGACTGCATAGTGGAATGGGGTTAGCGACTTCAACATGCGAGGATGTCTGAAATAATGCACACTTGCCCTTCCCGCACGTATGTAGATGTTTTAAAGAAGTGTTGCAGGAAGTCGAATAACCAGCCACAAAGCCAACAATGCCCTTTTCATATCCGCTGTAGAAGCTGTAAAGATGAAAGCAACAACATCTCTTCTCTTGCCTCTCGCTGGAATTGCGACTACATCTGCATATTCGTTAAAAATTTATATATTTTAGGATTGCATTCCGCAAGAAACGATTGTCACATACCTATCTTGCATCGGGAGGAGTGCAACGCTCATTCTATTGTCTCATTTCAAACTCCTTTGGTTTCTCTGATGAAGAAGAATCGGCTTCAGCAGCAGACGCTGGATCGATTCTTTCAGCCTTCTGCAGTCCCTCGCAACCCGTTGCCGTCAGCCTCGTCGACAAACTCGTCCAATCGTGATGTCATCAATGTTGATGAGGAGGCCATGAACGAGGTGCTGCGCACTTCCGTTCCTGTGTCAGCTGCAATATCGGAACCTGGACCACGCGACAAGGTCTGGCTTCTGGGCAAGGAAGAGGTCATTTTCCCGTGGTCGCCACTCAACACACGACGCAGTCACAGCGGGGAACGCTACCATGCCTGGGATCGAATCCAAAATATTCTCCGCGAACCGTTTCGCGTCACCTCAAGTGACGATTTGTGCAGCCTCTTGGTGGCGCTGGACCAGGTGGTGGACGGCCCAGGCAACGTCTTCGAGCCCTTCCGCCGTGCCGTGAGCAAGATGCCCGCAGGCGAGCAGGCACACCTTTTTGATGCCGTGCTGCCGTGGATGAAGGAAACTGTCCTGCGCGCACCAGTGCTTTTCCAGGGGAAGACCGTGCCCCTCCTTGTTCAGGGCAAAACGCAGAGGCTTGTCTTTTCACATGAGGAGGCTGTGGCGCTGATGTGCTGCTGCTTCTTCTCGCTGTTTCCGCAGCGCTCGGAGGCGAAGAAGGGACGAGCACGGAGTCCACCAGAGCAGTCAGCGGAGAAGATGCGGGACCCCAAAGCTGCTTCCTCGTCTGTGGGTGGAGGACAGAAAACAATATGGGTGTCGCGCAAGCTGCCATGCTGTAACTTCTCCTCGCTCTTCAGCTGCGGCGCTGTCGGGCGTGACGCTTCACTGGAGAGCAAAATCCGCGGCTTTCTCGAGTACTTTTTTTGCTGCCATCGCCACGAGGCAAATGCCCTTTCCGTCGCGCATCACCGCTGCCTGGAGCTGTCGCGGGCGTCATTGGTGGAATTTCCAAACTTTGAAGAGAGCACGCATCCACTGAGGCCGGTATCGATGCGGCGCACAGGCGTGATTGAAGGCGATGCGGAGGCCCTGCAGGTGGATTTTGCGAATCGCTTTGTCGGCGGGGGCGTGCTGCGCTCCGGATGCGTCCAGGAGGAGATTCGAATGACGCTGGCACCAGAAATGGTGTTGTCCAGGCTTGTGTCTGAGGAGCTGGCGGAGGGCGAGGTACTCTTCATCAGCGGAGCCCCGGACTTCTGCGAGGCGACGGGCTACGCAGAGAAATTTCGGTTCAAGAAGGGCTGCGACCCTTGGGCTTCGCACGCTGAAGAGGACTCGCCGTCGAGCACCCACTTCGTCCCTCCCCTGCTGCCTTCTCACGCGATCCACCCCCGCACGCAGGAGCCGATGCTGATTCACAACGTTTGCGTGCTGGCCATGGACGCTCACAACTTCCGCGTGCGCGGCCGGCCCGCTGACCAGTTCCACCTGCCATACCTGCGCCGCGAGCTTCGCAAGGCCTTCGTCGGATTCAAGGGCGTGCCGGAAGCCTTTGCGGTACTGCCAACGGCGCGCACCGGTCCCATCGCCACTGGTCACTGGGGCTGTGGTGCGTTCTGCGGACACAAGGAGTTGAAGTTGCTTTTGCAGTGGTGCGCCGCGTCAGAGGCGGGCGGCCGCCCGTTGCACTACTACACCTTTGGCACCCCACTCAGTGACTTCGATGCGTTGCAGAACAAGCTTCTTGAAGCGGAGTGGACGGTCGGGAGAATGGTCCGCGCGCTGCTTCAATACGACGAGTACCGCAGCAAGTTGCCGGAGGGGGAGGCGATGCGACCCTTTCAATTCATTGAGCAGGTCTGCGGGGGCGCCAAGTAGGTGAGGGAGAAGAAAGCGCTATGTGTGTGCTTCGCTCGTGCTCAATGTGTGTGCTTGCGCACCATGAGTCTCACCTTCACTGGCGCGCTTTCCCACTCGTGTTATTCTTAAGTTGCCGTTGTCGAAGATGGCAAAGCGAGAACGCAACTCGGTCTGTCGCGTGTAATTCTATCATTTTTTTTTTTTTAATACATTTTATTCTACCATTTTTCAGTCACCCTTCACTCTCTGTTGCCTAAGGTGCGCCTTTTTTTCAAAAAACAAAATCAACTGCCATTTTTCATAACTTCTTTTTTATCTATTTTTGACTCTCACCTCCAAACGATTTAGTGTGCGCAACAGCACATGTCGCGGTTGATTAACTGCTGAGGACAGTTGCTTTTCACGCTATCCGTCCGTGCGGCAGAGAGAGGCGAATGCGCGAAAACACTCTTTTCCACCATTTCTCGTTTCCACTACACCGAACTCCAACAGCTCCTTCACATGCGTAAAGGTCCCAAAACTCACCTTTACGCACACACTCACACACAAAAAGCAAAAGTACAAATAAAGAGGTTATTCACGTCGTCTGCAGCATTCAAATTTTTTTTTTTGTACGGGGCGAAATCTTGACAATAAGTGGGATATCCAGCTGCCTGTGGATTTCTGCATTGCGATTAGTTCTTTACCATCCTCACTCAATGTGTGCGTGGAAGAGTTTTTGTCTATTGATTGTATTTTATCGCTACGCAAGCTCACCATGGTTCGTTCACCTATTCTCCCACTTGTCTCTCCTTGCTTCTTCTCTTTTTCTCCATGTCTTTTTTTTGAATTGGATGCCAACACTTGTTCAAACTCACTCGATAAAAAGAGTGCTAGCTACGCGTACACACATTTCCTTTTTTTTTTCGAACCATACTAAAGGCTCCAGCCTTTGGTTTTCTACGCTTCACTGATTGCAGCACGTTGCTTCTCTGTATCTCTGCAAACGGGTGAAAACAAAAACAAAACAGACTCACGTTTGTCTATTCTTACCGTGCTTTAGTTGCTAGTCACAATGCAGGGTGAAGTCGACGCGACGACGTTTTCTCTACGGCCGGACCACCAGCACAAGTTCCGCCCCAATGAACTGCGGCCCATCGTGAAAGCCGTTTTGGAGGGTCGTCTGGAGGAGCAAGAGTACAACGCAGACGAGGTGCAGAGCGTTAGCAAGGAGATCGCCGACACGGTGCGGGACCGAATCCGTGCAACCGAGCTGGAGCGTTATAAGCTGATTGTGCACTGCATGATCGGGGAGCAGCGTGGCGAAGGGCTGCGCACCGGATGCAAAATGTTTTGGGACTCTGACACGGACAACTACTTCGAGGAGGTGTACGTGAGCAAACACCTCTTTGCTGTGGTAACCGTGTTTGGGGTGTATCAGTACTAAAACAAACAAACAAAAAAAACCGCCTCGATTCTGCGAAAAAGGAGGTGCGGGAGCTTTAGGATTTTATTCGCTCGTGTTTTTTTTTTTTTCTCTTTTGCTGCTGCGATTAAGTGATGTTCTTGCCGTGCAGTTTTATGTCTTTAGTCTTCAGAGAGAAGACGGAGACTCCATTACTGCAAACATGGCAATCTGCGACGACTGTTTAGCTGTGAACAGTGCACTTTACCTCTCATGTAAATAGGAAGATTAGGTCCCCACTTCCACGCCGATGCTTGTGTTTTGGCCAAACTCGAAAGTTACAAATATAGTAGACGGGATGAAGATTATTGAGGTTCGGTAGCTTTTGTAGGTGTTTGTTGCCTGTACCGAGAGGGAGGGGATATAGATGAGTGGCTGCTTCGTTCGTTTTCTCATGTGTTGGAAAATCAACGTGCTTTACCGCAGATCACACACGTCAGACAGCCTTTATTTTTTTTGTCTGTCGCTGGCACTACTCCTAGTGCACAAGAATTGCAAGCGATATTCGTATGTTCATTATTGCTCCTCTCTTACGCCAATTTGGCTACTCATCGTGTTTTGCGGGCTCACTCTTTCCTTCATCTCATTCTCTCTTCATTTTTCTTCCTTTTTTTTTTGAGTTCACCGCAGCAACGAATTAGGACGCATCTGCGCACTGCACAACGCGGCCCCGAAGAGGGATACCAGCATTCGCTATTGACGATATCTTTTGTCTTCAGGATCCGCTTCTTATTTGTCGTGGCTCCTGGCGTCCTCTTGTACTCCTCTTGTAGTTTCCTTCAGCAGAAAAAAGAAAGCAACAACAACAACAACACGTTTAGCACCTCAAAGAAGATGCGTTCTAATGCCCTTACACGGATGGACAAGGTGACGTTCCACCGACTCTGGACAGCACTTCCGTTTGATCTTGTTGACAAAGGGTTTTGGGTTGCGTTGGAGGCGTTTTGCGACCCCTTCATCGACCCCCACTCCCCCTTCAATAGCCAGACGTTCTTCTCCGTCCAGCACACCGGTCGCATTCTGCAGGAGGACCTGCCGCTGGTGAATCCAAAGACGGTGGAGGAGTGCAACCGACTGCGGCCTCTCTATGACACCTTTACGCTCCTGAACCCGCTGGCCCTCGCCGCGCTGCTGAAGGCGCCGATCGAGGTGGTTACTGCGCAGCTTCTCCTGGCCGTCGAACGTCGATGGATGACGATGGACTTTGTGGTGAACTGCCGCTCGTGCGGGTGCGACATCGCCCACTTCAAGTCCGTGAATGACATTGCTTTTGTCGCCACCTTCCACTCCACCAACGCCTACCGCTGCCCCATGTGCACGGATCGCACAGAGGTAAATGAGCTCGAAGACGTTGCGGTGTACTTCCAACTGCAGTACCTGCCCGTCATCTACCTCCGCCAGCACCACCGTCTGTACTTCTCCGGAGAGGCTGATCGGCGCAGACTGGAGTCCTTTTTTTGTCCTGCGCAGGCGGGCTTTGCCTTTACGGCGCGCTTGCCGGAGGGACGCTATCTCCTGGCTGCTCCGTTTTGCGGCGCCTTTGTGGAGTTTCAAGTGGAACTGCCGGCGGAGGTGATGGGAGAGAAGGACCCGTACCTGTCCCGTATTGTCGACCTGAAGGCGTGCATCCGATCGCAGAACAGCTCCGCCGAGCCGTTTGGCCAGCCCATTAAACGACGCAGCACAACAGCGACGACCATAATGCGGCGTGGCGCGGGCAGCACCGTCGGTGGCGCACGTCAGTCCATCGCCGCCATTAACGCTGCCACCTCCGCGGTAGACGCAGGCATGCTCGAGGGTGTGTCCAAGGGAATCAACTCATTTGGCGCAGAGGACGTGGACGAGATTCCGCCTATCCCGGTGGTGCAGTTGAAACACGGCAAGGTGCAGTTTCGCCTGTTCAACGACACCAACTACAGCGGTTTTGTGGACCTCTTCATTGCCTTCGACACCCGCACCGAGTTCACCGCATCCCCCTACCCATACCTGACGCGTGTCCCACACTTTCTCCATTGCCTGCCACGTGGTGTGCGCTCCCCGTTTCTCACCCGCTGCATCCCACGCCCGCCTTCAACAACGCCGACCACTGGCGTGTACGTGCGACACCACTTCATCTTGACCGGCGAGGCGGCCGATGAACCTGGCGTGATTTCGGTCTTGCGTGAGGTGCACCGGTACTCGCTCGAGGACCACTACGGCCTGCTCATTGGTGTCTCGGAGGGCGGAACGTCGTTTGACAGCACCTTCCTCTCCACCACGGCAGCGCTGGCAAGCAGCATCTGCTTTTTTCAGCGTGTACTGACGCGCCTTGGTGAGCCGGTTGCCTTGGGGATGCGCTGTAGCATTACCGAGGGCCCGCTTAAAATTGCGGCCTACCAAGGTCAGTACAACGACGCTGACAACGCCCGGTCGAGCTACCCCGATGCTCAGTTTGTTGGCTCCGTTGTGTACGCCAGCAACCACCCACCCATCACAGGACACTACTTCTTCAGCTCAGAGGAGGAGGCGCCGCGGACGCGGGTGGCAAAGGACGAGAATGGGCACGAGCTGGCGCCGAGCCAGGTGAGCGCCTTGGACAAGTACCGCAGCCCAGCGTGGTTGCACGAGGAAAACGACGCCGCGTACGACATTAAAGCGGTGGCCACGACGAATCCGATGGAGCGGCGGCTGCCCGGGACGGCAGCGAAGACGCAGCAGCGGTGCCTTGTGCGATTTGAAGTGCGCTGTGTCCCGCCCACGGTGGCGGGCGGCAAGGGAGTCGCGATGTCGCGGCGGACGTCGGTTTGCCCGCGTCGCGGCCTGCGCGAGGACGGCAGCGATTCAACAGATGCTATTTTTCCGTACTTTCTTCAATTTCTGCGGGAGCACTTCGAAGGCACCGGCGTCCACGAGGAGGAGCACGCACTGATTGTGCAGATCCCCCTACCGATGATCTACGCCGCACTGCAGATGTCAAACATCCTGGACAAGAAGGCGTACATGAAGGAACCTCGTGGACCATTTTGAGAAAGAAAAGAAGAAAACACTAGCGGTGCATGTACGTGCTTCCGCGTTGTTTGTGTGTGTTTTTGTGGTTTTCTGACTGAAGCTGTTTTTTTTTCCTGCCTTTTTTGCTCGATGTAAAATATGTGTACTCCTTAAAGGTACCTTTTTTTTCGATTACGTATTGCTTGATCCGCACTGGAACGCACTGATAGTGCCCTTAAAAATCATACAAAACGCATCAAAACAATAACACTTCTAAAAGTGAAGAAAACCGGTATACTTTCTGAACGTATACACATAAGCCCGTTAGCATAAAGACGAGTAGGGGAGGGACTGGTGGTCTCCGTTTATGATTCTTATCCTTGACGTGAGTGCTCAAATGGATCCGCTTCTCTCTCCTGCCAAATGCGCTGCGGAGCTTCGGAACGCTTGATTACAACACCAGTCGCTTTATGGATTACGGTCACGCACATCAGACGCACAGCTCGCGTCCTAATCCTTCTGAGCTAAGTCAAGCGATGGCACCCTGGCTCTTATGTCTCATCTACCATAAACCTTTTCTGATACCGTTGCGCTTCCAATCTTTTTTCCATCAATCTAGCCAGAGAGTTTTTTTTTCCTATTTCTTTCTTGTTGTTCTCTCCATTTTTTGTTGGTTTCCAAGCCCCTTGAGAAATAGCAGAGATGGCAGCTCTTGTGCGGCGAGGTGCGGCGCAGCGGGCTGACGAGCTGACCTTCAACGTGATCACCAGTGTAGCGGCGAATACCACCATCCCTATTTCTTCTTCCCCCTTGTTTGTTAGCCGCCGCTGTCAATCCTTCATTGGAGAGCAGCGCTCTGTTGCACGTCTTAGCAAGACTTCTTTCCGCCACCCTCTCGCCCCGAAAGACCCAGCTCAGCGCAACGTTGCGATTCCCAGCACTGCCGGCAGAGCCGCCGTGGCTGCTGCCAGTGGCTGGTCTTCCCCGTCGGCAGCTCCCTCTCACCCTTCGCTCTCCGCGGAGGACTTGAAGAAGCGCGCGCAGAAGGCCCTTCTCCTGCAGATGCAACAAGATGTCCTGTGGGAAGGCACAGTGATCGATGACACGAACAACGAACTTGTCAAGCACTTTGTGAAGCTTAGCACGAATGAAAAGTACCGCCAGGCACGGCAGATGCTCGTGGTCGGTGGTCGAGCCATGATTGAGGAGCTCTGCCAGGCCGGATTTCGACCTCGCCACTTGATGGTGAACGCAGGCAAGGCCATACCGGACTGGGCCAAAGACCGGGAGGACGTGGACATTGTGCTTGTAGACCGGAAAGTAAGCGAAGCCATCGCGCCGGGCACAGACGGCTACGTGGGCGATTTTGAAATTCCTCCTCCGCCAATGAAGGAGGAGCTCATCGCGAACCACCATCGACTGAATCGCGTGCTGGTGCTTGACAACGTCGACGATCCCGGTGTGTTGGGCACGCTGCTGCGAACCGCGTCGGGCTACCAATACGACGCCATCATCACCACGAACCACTGCGCTGACCTGTATGACCATCGCGTCGTTCGCGCTGCCCGCGGTGCCCACTTCCAGACATCGGTTCCTATTTACACACTGAGGGAGGAGGACGGCGACGACGTTTACGGAGTACTGAACCACGTGGTGGAGCGCAACAACTTGCTGCCGCTTTGCTACGCAGCGCAGGAGGACAGTGCTGGTGCGGAACCGGAAACAACAGCGGGCTTCTCGGTGACCAGGGATGCGGCCGCCCAGCGCGTGTATCACTCTAGCGTGGTGGGTGCCTCTCCTGTAGTGCTGCCGACGCCCCGTCAGTCTAACTCCACCTACGCCGTCACCAGCAGCAACACAGCACTGGCGGCGAGCCAACGTGGCGCAGCCTCGCGTGCGTCTCTATCCGATTTCTGTCTCGACCGCTTCACCCGCTCGACCGGCGCCGAAGACGATAACCAGGGCGGCTACATGCTCTATGCCGGGCCGAACCACAAGCGCAACATGATGCAGCGCCTCACCGCCCGGGTTGCCCGTCCGACAACGCAGCTGCTGCTGGACAGTCTGCCTGCACCCGCCGAAACGCCCTCGGACTTGCTCATTTCCATGTCCGTCATTCTGCATACCTTGCGTCCCCGCGGCAACTGGGACTACCTGCCAGTGGACGCAAAGGAGGAACGCTCCACGGTGGAGCTGCAGGCGAAGAAGGCGTCGGTCGACATCGGGGTAAACCGTCTGCGAATGGGAGTGCAGGACATCAACCTCGACGAGGAAGAGCAGCGGGAGAAGGCGCACCTGGCCAACGAGTTTATGCGGTGGCGTCGTCTCAGCAAGCGTCGCGGCACCGATTACGACCACTGGATGGACGCAGAGCAGCGCCGCGTGGGGCACATGATCCGGGATGAGCAGCAGCGGCGGGCCAGCCCGTGGATGTCGAGGCGGGCGAGGAAGACGCAGCCCATGCCGGAATGGGTGCCCAACATCATCGATGAGTATCGCCAGTCTCTCGGCCGCGACGCCCTTGCGCACGAGCGCGACGTCAGCGCGGAGTTTCGCCGTCCACCACCGCACCGGTAAGCGTCCAGGTGCATTGCCGTGTGGGATCGATGGTCGAAAAGATGAAGAGCGCCTTTTTTTTTTATCGGTTATCACACCAGACCGCACTCTCATATTTCAATTCCTCGTTTACCTGAGTGGCGTATTTTCTACTTTTGTTCTTCAGCTTTTGTTTATCGCTGAGTTGCTTCTTCACATTCGTCTACTAATGGGACGGATTGGACCTGTCCTAACTTAAAAGGAAAAAAAAAGAGCTGCGTTTGGAACTAGCTGATACTGTCAATCGAAAGGGTTTCACCATTCGTTGTCATTGTATAAACTGCCCTGCTGCACGAGATTTGAGTTTAAAAGGCCCGAGCCTTAAATGTCACATCTTTCTTATTTTTTAACGGAAGGTACGTCCAGCGCTGATATTGCTGAGCATTTCTCATGCCTGCCTTTCTATTGAGGCATAGATGCGCATCTCTGTAAACGTTTTTTTTTTTTTTTCACAGATCAGAACTCACTGCAGAAACCTTTGGCCCTTCCTACCTTTTTGTACCCACTTTGAATAACAATAACATGCTCCAGCACAAGCAACGTCCACTGTCCTCAACGGAAACAAGCGGCCAAGTGCGGATTTCATGAAGAAGTGAGCGTGCGGTCTTGCCGAATAATTTTGCCAAATTGCTGCATAAGGGCTCACCTAAGCAACGACACAAACTCATTCACAACCTAGAAAGAAAAAAGATACCGGCAAAGATTAACACTGCCTGCTGTGCTGTCTAACAGAAGCCTAAGTATTCGTTACCCTCTGTGTCTGCAGCTATTTTCTTCCCCTCCCCACCACCTCTTTCAGGGGTTGCACCATGACACTGTACTCGATCTATATGTTCAATCGCTATGGCGATACAATTTACACAAAACAATGGAAACGCACAAGCGCTGTGCAGCACGGCGAGGACGGTCTTGTGGCGGGCTTTGTGTACACGCTACAACACATTAGCTCGCAACTATCCTCCACCCAAGCTGGCGGCCTTCGCGCCGTCCACACTCCACTGTATAAGGTGCACTACCTGGAGACTATGACTGGGTACCGCGTGGCTCTCTTCACTGACAAGGCCATGAGCACCGCTTTCGTGCAGGGCGTCTTAGCGGAGCTTATGAAGGACGCCTTCACTCGCACGGTGACAAAGAATCCACTGTACCGCCACGAGAAAGGCGTTCTGATCACCGGTAGCGAATTCGAAGAGAGTTTGGAGGAACTGCTCCGACAAAAAAAGATTCTATCGTGAAAAAAGTATACATATTAAAAATAATAACACCGCTTCGGTTGTTGCCACTTTGTCAGTGTAACGTAGAGCGATGTACGTTGTTATCTGCTTTCGCCATCCAAACCTTTTGATGAGCTTGAAGAGGTGAAGGAACACGGTGACTTTTTTGTTGTTGTTGCTGTTGTTGTTGTTTAGCTGGGGTTTGGCAGGCGCCGTGTCACGAAGCGTCGTAAAAAGCTGCTTCTGTGCACACACACACACACAAATAAACAACAGATAAAAGAGAAAGCAACGATATACGAAACTACGAAAACACTGGTAAGCAGTGACCTTTTATGCTTTCCTTTGAACAGGAACGTCTTCCTTTCCCTTTATCTATTGGCTGGCCGAGAGCTACCTTCAACACAAGACGCTTGTTGAATGTATCGTCGTGTGTTTTGTCAAGTCAGTATTCTGAGTAAACCTGAATAGGTGTAGTTTTACTAATAAACGATGGACCATTAAACTTTTGTTCTCAGCCTTTAGTGTCTTCCTACGTGCTCTCTTTCGCAATCTCTCGCTCTCTCTCATTCTCTCATCTTCAACGTGTTTCACATCAAGCAAACTTATTGTCCGTCATCAACCAAAGGCGGCGTTTAGCCTGCACACGTATGCAAACTCAAAAAGAGGACTAGGTAAACAACAAGTATAGCTTTGTCTCTCCTCTTATTGTGACCTACTGTGTCAACATTTCCCATTCCGTGACCAACAGGGCACTTCACACTTCTTTTAAAGTCTCGCTTTTGAGACAAAAAGTGCTGTGAACACTCTTTGATTTCTTCATATGTTTATCCAGACATAGAGATCTATCTCAACCTTTTCTTTTTTAATAAAACATTGAAATCCCGTGCATCGCATGTGCGCAATATGTCCGCAACGTTTCTCGATAGTCATGGGAATAGGTTCCTGATTGAAAGCGTCGTCGACGACGAGAGCGACTCCTATGCCTCTCTCTTTTCCACCGCCACCACTTTCAAAGCCCGGTACATCGACACAGAACGAAACAGCGCAACCGCCGCGTCCCTATATGGGGAGAAGTCGCACTTGGTGTCACAGGCAAAGCCGAACGCGTTCTCCAGCACGGTGATGGTCACGTACATTCCCCTCGTCTCCTCTTTACAGGGCTCCACGGCGTCCACTGAGGCCGCGGCTCTTAGTTGCGTGCAAGACCACATCCTCCTTCGGCGACAGGTTGTCCATCCGTTGCTGCGGGCCCTCTTCGATGTCTTTTACACCACGCAGTGCCTCGTAGCCCCGGCGAACGCGCCATCGGCAAACGTGCTGCGCAGACCGGTAGAAGCGAGCTCGCCGACGTCAACCCGACCGGGCAAGCTGGCAGGCCGCTCCATCAACGCCGAGGACGGCGATGCGGCGGATCGCGAAGAGGTTGCGATGACCTCCGCGGCAGCGTCGTCGACAAGCCAGGGTACGGCACTGGTCATTATCGAGGAGTTTGTCGATGGATGTACACTGGCCGATTATGCAGACGCCGTGGCGCGCAGACGTCTGACGCCCAACAGCGCCAAGCTGCAGCGCGACGGGGCTGCGCTTGCGTACCAGCTCGCTCAGCTTTTTCACTATCTTCACGGCACCGGCCACGTCGTCTGCCGTGAGCTCACTCTAGAGGGCATTTCACTGGATCAGAATAAAGGCTTTATTAGCGTCCGTCTGCCACTGCGAGCGGTGCGGATGATGGAGGAATCTGACCGACAGCTTGCCTTGTACGGAGCGACTGTCCGTGTCTCTGAATTCGGGCAACCGAATGACACCTGCGGTTCTCTTGAGATGGAGAGCCCTTCTCCACTAAGGGCACCCGAACTCCGTAACGTCGGACTCTGCGACACCGCACGAGGGTTGACGCACGAACCAACGTCCTTTGGCGCTGCCGACATCTGGACTCTGGGCGTTGTCACGCTGCTTTTGTGCACCCTGAACCACAAGCAGTTTGCCCAAACCACCCGCTCCGAGCGACTTGGCCTTGTGAGTGTGGACACGCAACGCCTTTTGGGGCTCCTGCCGTCCGACACACAGGAGGGCATGGTGCACCTCATCCGCAGCTGCCTCGAGGCCCAGCCGGCAGAGCGTCCAACTGCATCGACCGTGCTGACGTCAACAGTGTTTGCGACAAACCGGTCGCACACGGAGCTGGAGCAGCACCGCGCTGTCATCAGCATCGCAGAGGCTGTGGCCGGCGCCAACAAGCGGAAAATGCCGCCTGCCTCTCTGCAGCTGGTGGAGAGCAGTGCGGCCGCCGCACTGTCGCGGAGCAGTAAAGCTGCAACCGCTGCTCCAGACAGCGCACTCACGCACCTATCCTTGCAAGATGCTTCGTGGGACGTGTCCGATGTGTACCGCGATGTGTTCCTCTCTAGCACGCTTCTCAGCTTGTCTGAAGTACCCGTAATACCAGATGGCGCCGCTGTACTGGAAAGTGGATTCCCCTCACTTTCTAGAGCAACGCAAGACGCAATGCAAGACTTGGAGCGGCTGTGCGCGCAGTCCGCCTCACTGCTCTCCCCTGCGTCGACGGCCCCCTCCAACGCAATGCCGGACGTGGGCAACAAGCCACTGAAAGAACGCCTGCGTCGCAGCAGGCAGATGCCGCGTGATCTTCCCGCCACGACGCGCGTAATGGAAGAGCTGACAGAGCGCTTTGCAAAGTTGGAACGCTCACACCCCGAAACCGCGTTCCGCTTGACGGAACTCCTGCTTGAGGGATTCTCTAGTCATCCACAGGACGTTGAGGTGGTGCAGGAGAGTATGACACTCGCCAATGCGCTTCTCCTGGCTTCGCGTCCGCAGGACTCGTCAGGTGTCGTGGGGAACCAGGAGGGAGTGCTGGAGGAGTCGATGCTGTCGTCTTCGGATGAAAGGGAGCAGCGGGACTTTCAGGTAGGCGACGTCCTGCGTGCCATGCCGTCCATGCCCGAGCGGATGATCGCGTCCGATCGCGCAGCTAACACCTCCGCCGTGTTGTACAACCGGTGGCTGAAGCGACAGAAGAAGAAGTTTGTGAAGCTGGATGGCTACTAGAAGAGAGCGGGGCATGGTTGCGTGTCTTTGATTTACTGCGGTTGGGAAGCAACTTCTACTGTTGTTGCTGTCAAAAAAAAAAAAAAAAAAAAACTAATGGAAATACATGGAAAGAGAGAGAATGAAGACACAGCCAAACGTCGTCAAGCTGCATCAACACTGAAAAAGCCGATTTTGGATAAGTAAACGTAGAGAGAGCAGTATACTGGGCAGCGTACTCAAAACAGCCTGCTGATGTGCGACCATCAAAGCGCGTTTTTTCCCCTTTGATGTTTTCACGCATGTGCACTTTACATTTTCACATAGCTGCATCTCACCTCACCTAGAGCTCTGTGTGCCAACGCTCTTGTTCAACTTCTCCTAACTCTAACTCCCCCGCCCTCTGCTCTACCGAACCTTAATACCTGTCCTCCTTTTCATGAATACCTAAAATTCCCACGACCCAACGTAGAAGCAGTTAGTAAAACAGCAACCATGACAAAGCTTGTGCGAAAGCTGAAGCAGATGGCCAAAAAGCGGGCTCATCGCAAAACGGTGCAGAAGCGCAAGGTCGAGCGCGCGCAGCGTGAGTTGGAGCGCCGTGGCGAACAGCAGACCGAGAAGCTTGAGGACGAGGTCGATCGAGAGATGGCGCGACTTAACGGCGAGGTGGACGCTGAGGCCGATCGCGTTGCAAAGGAGGAGGAGGCTACCAACGCTGCCGTGAAGCGCGCTGTGCGCATCATTGGCGATCTCGTCATCGACGCCCCGGTGAAGAAGAACAAGAAGCAGCTGACGCGCAAGCAGGCCAAACGCAAGGAGAAGCTCATCGACCGCGGCACGGCGATCAACGACACCCTCTCCAAGAAGTGGGATCATAAGAAGCGCAGGGTTAAGGTGCGTGCACAAATCCGCAATGAGAATCTCCATAACTAACCAAATAACAGAGCAACGATCCCGAAGGTCTTTCTATAGGTGAAGCCACCACCGTAATATTCTCGCGTGTTTGTTTTCCTCACCCGTGCAAATCCATTTGCATTCCTTCGACGAGGAACGGGTGGTGATGCTATCGTTGTGAGCAGTTTTTGCTCCTGCTGCATTTTGTTTTTAACACATATATTTATTTCGGAGGAGGAGAAGCGTAAGTGTGTAGTCGATTAACTAAGTCCCCTTTTTTCGTTTCCATGAGTGTCGTGTGCTACGCATTTCTGCACAGATCAGAAAATAACAAAAAAGAGCCCTCTATTTACTAGGCAGATAAAGAAGTGCGCTTCCACCCGCAGAACTCGATAACTTAGAGGAAGCCTGTGAGGACGGTATACCTCTATGAGTCATTTACCTTGTTTTGTAGACGAGTGTTGTCTGCAAGGCAAAAACGATAGTACCGCAAAACACCGCGGTTGAAAAAGAAGAATAAGACAAGCTTTTTTTTCTCTTTCGTGCGTTGCAGACAGTGAAAATGAATACTTCTAGTCTGCGTTGTCAGCTATAACATAAAGCTGAGCGCTATCCATCTCTTCGTTTCTACTTTTCGCTTTCCTCGTCTAATCGTTTCTACCAACACAAACAATATTTTCATCATGTCTTTGTTCGCGTTAGATAAGCAGCGGAAGAAACAAGGTTCAATCTGAAATTGTTTTCCTCCTTTTTTCCCGCAAGTGGTTATTTACAAGAAGTGCGATCATCAGGCTGGCAACTCACCCCATCAGGAACGTGCCAGACGAGCAAGCAAAGTGACACCTTTGCTTTTGAGCTTTCTTTGACTCTTTTGTTTTCGGTGCAGTGCATTTTATGTTTTTTGCCCTTGCCCATTGACAACTTGGCCCCAAGAGAGCTTCTGTTTTCGAGACCTTTTTGCCCGTTGTTGCTGCTCTGCGTTTTTTTGTTAAATCGGTTTTCTTTTAGTCGATTCAGTGAAATTACCTTGACTGTTTCATACCACAACTTCTTGGTGCTTTGTAACCTCCCTTTTCTGTGCAGCATTTAATCTCTTTTGGCAAGATTGCGGGAAACTGATCTCTCTTCCTCTCTATTAGTCATGGACAGCGCAAACGGTTCTCTGCCCGTCGAGGTGTCGGCGTCAACGGTAGCGGCGTCTGCAGGCGAGACGTCCCCAATGACATCCTCTCCGTTGGGTGCCGCCACCGCCACTGGCTTTGAGGAGGACGCGCTCCTCTCGCACGCTGCAGACGGCGCCTCCCCCTTTTCTGCCTTAACCATGGAGACCCTCTTTGGTCCTGCCTTTCGAGTGGAGATGGATCAGGTGGCCGTCAAAGACCCCGCGCTGAATGACACGCGCACGATTTTGCAGGAGCTCTTCGGTGCCGCAGTGCGTGAGGCGGACCTCGAGATGTTCCAGGCCGAGCGCGATGGCGAGGATATCGTGGCGACCGAGATGCGCGCGAACAAGGAGCTCCTTGTGTACGCGGAGGGCGAGCGCTACTTCGGCGCTGCCGGTACCCAGGTGCTGCGCAGCGACCAGCACGTCCCCTTTACCTTGCTCGAAGGCGCTTTGCCGCCTACATGGGCGGAGGATCGTAAACGGGCAACGACGCCGGCGTGGCTGCTGGAAATGCCCGCGATTTATCCCAACCGGCAGACTCTGCACGCCGATCCCCGCCCTTGCGACCCGTCCGTGTGCGATTACCTCGAGAGCAACAAGTTCATGCTGTACACCCCAAGCAACGTGCTGCGGTGGACGATGGAAGGGGCGTCGTGCGCCAGCAACGCGCGCGTGGTGCGCTGGAGCGATGGTTCCATGACGATGCACGTCGGCGGCGACGTGATGACGCTGCGCCCCTCCCAGGAGCCGTCCCTGCATCTGCTGAGCGAGTCACTGGAGGTGGGCAAGGCAGGGATGGAAATCGACGCCCTTATTGGGTCGATTGTACCGGAGAAGCACCTCAGCGCTGGTCTGGGTGGCGCGGTGTCCATTGAGACCGCCCTCGCCCAGGAGCGTCGCCATCGTGAGTTGGGTAACACCGACCGCAATTTGCCGTTCGCCGACTCCACCATGCCACCGATCGACTGGACACGCCCGCGCAAGGGCCGCTCCATTCAGGAGGAGTTCGTCCACGAGGAGTACGAGAACCGCAGCAAGGAGATGAAGCGCCGCATTAAGGAGGGTCGGCCCATGACCCTGACGGAGCAGCTGGCGTTGGAGGCGCAGCTGCAGGACCACGTCACCGGAGCCACCGCCGAGGAGCTGCAGTCTGAGCGTGAGGTTACGCTGCGGCAGGCCACGCTCAAGGCTGCCCAGCGCGCTGAAAACCGTGGTGCCAAGCGCAGCCGCTTCGACCGCGATCTGAACCTGCAGGGCGGTGTTGGTGATGTGTCACAGGGCGACCACGATCCCTTCCTCGATGGCGACAATGACAGCAGTGGGGGCGAGGAGGACGAAGATGCGCGAAGCGACTCGTACGAGCGGCAGTTAGCCGAGATGTACGCCCGCAGCAACGGTGACGGTGCAGAGCCCCGCACGAAAGTGAAGGTGGAAAAGTCGACATCGCGCTTCGATGGCCTGTCGGCTGCTCTGCGTGCACTCCTCACTCAAATTCCGATGAACGCCGAGGCCTTTGCCTCGGTTGACGGCACGTTGAGCTTCTTAGGCATGGAGAACACCCCAGATGAGATGGTGCGGGCCGAGGTGCCGAAGATGCTGGCAGAGGTCGCGGTGGAGCTGCCCGATGTCAACACGCAACGCGTCAGAGAGGAGCTCGACGCGCTCTTCGCTGGGAGAAGGGAGTAACCTGAAGATATCCATCACTTAAAGCCAACTTCACACCGTTTGGAAGTAAGAAGAGGCTTCATTGTTGCCTATCACGGGTTTTGTTTAATAATCTGGGACAGCAAAGCCGTACTTAAATGGACACAAGAAGCTTTGTTCTTCCACGGAGGATGTGTTCTGCCTTTTCACCTCTTTTTGGATCGTGAGGGTTTTTTCTCTTCTCTTGAATGCTATACTGTGCGAGGGCAAACGCTGTCATATATATTTCTGTTTGTGTGTGTGTCGTTATACCTCATATAGACCGAGAGCTTTGTTGTTGTGGTTAGTGCTTTGCCATGTTTGTGGAGTTGTCACTTTTGTCCACCGCTACCGTATTCCATGCGCCGCGGAAGGGAAACACCTGCATCTTGGTGGATGTTGCGCTATTACTGCACGAAGAGAGGCGCTGAAGGAGCAGGCAACAAAAATGGGCACGATCTGAAAAGGGTGAAGTTCCTTACCGGTAGGGTTACAATTGTTGTTGTTGTTACTGTGGTCGCTGTATGAGTAAAGGTAGTGTAATCTGACGTCGAGGAGACTCGATTTGTATCTGTATAAAAAATAAAGGGACTAAAAGAAATACAAGATCAGGCTTAAACGCGTTTTGATGCTGTGTGCTGTACTCTGCTGCATCTGGTTCACTCTCAATGGGACAGATGTCGAGGGGAAGAGTTTGTGAAAGCTGCTGATGCAAAAAGGAGAAAAGTAAACTGAGAATGGGTGGGTCAAAGTGTGGCGAACATCAATGCAAGACGGTTTTGCGCCGACGAGTCTCTTAAGTTCTATTATGCCTTTTCTTTTCAGCAAAAAATTCTATAGGAGAAGTCAGTTGCTGAGCGGCACCTCGCATTGGGGGAAAAAAAAAAGATAGTGGAAATATTAAAAGACGCCTTCAATGACATAACTTCCCTGTACGTTTTTCGCACCTGCTCTTTTCGTGTTTTTTCATTTTTATAGAGCCATACTACCTCATTGCATTTTTGTTTCCCAGTGGAAACGCTCGCACAACGTGTTTCGACTGTTGCGATGTAGGCGCAGCACTTGAAAAGCACATCTATTCACACACACACACACACACACACACACACAGTGACAACCCTTCATCTTTTTTTTAAAACTCCCATGTGCAACGCTGCTGGGCCGCCGCTGAAGAAGCGCAAGCCGCAGCCGCTACCACCGACGGAGCCGCTGCCAATTTACCTCGACAACAACGCTACAACGCCTCTGTGCGAGGAAGCGTGGCAAGCCATTTGCCACGCTCATAAAGCATGGGGCAACCCCAGCTCCACGCACCCCTACGGTCTCGCAGCCAAGTACGAACTGGAAGAGGCGCGTGCAAAGGTGCAGCAGGCCCTTCACGCGCCTACCGCAGAGTCCATCGTCTTCACCTCTGGCGGCACGGAGAGCAACAACCTCGCCATCGTGGGCGGTACGTTGGCGCTCCGTCGAAAGCACCCGAAGCGACGCTATATTGTTTCCACCAATGTGGAGCACCCAGCAGTGACGGAGGTGCTGAAGTTCATGGAGGGCACTACCGGTGGCACGGAGAATGGTGGTGCGGCCGAGGCGAGCAAAAGCGCGCCTGTCGCATCGCTTCGGGTGGAGGTGAACGCGGAGACCGGGCAGCTCGACGCAGCGACCTTGAGAGGCGCACTTCTCAACTTACCAGATGGACCGCAATCTGTGGCCATCGTCTCTATCATGTTCGCAAACAACGAGATCGGGGCCGTGAACGACGTAGCGGAGCTGTGCCGAGTGACCAAGGAGGTGTGTGGGGATGAGTGTCTCTTTCACAGCGATGCTGCACAGTCGCTTGGGAAGGTTCCGGTGGATGTTGTCAGCACCAATGTGGACCTTCTGTCGGTGTGCGGGCATAAGTTTTACGGACCCAAGGGCGTGGGTGCGTTGTACGTAAAGCCCGGTGTGGAGCTGCGTAACATTCTCTTTGGTGCCGGTCACGAGCGAGGTCTTCGCCCTGGCACAGAGAATGTGTTGCTTGCCGCTGGTATGGCAGCGGCGCTGCTGTACGCGTGTCAAAATATCGGTACATTTTCCGCAGTAATGCGCGACACTCGCGACGAGCTGCTGCGTGTGCTGCGGCACGAGCTAGCCCAGCATAACATGGATCTCGTCATTAACGGAGAGTTAGCCGTCGCCTTGCCCAACACGCTGAACTGCGCCATGTTTAAGAAAGTGACAAATAACAAGACCCACGAACCGGTGACGTATATCTCAGCGCAGCGCTTGATACTTTCTGTGGGAGATGCGGTGTGCATGTCTGCTGGTTCGGCCTGTCACTCCACTGCCGGCGAGGGGGAGGAAATTGTGGTATCTGATCCGCTGAAGGCTGTAAAGGTTGGTGTCGACCGCGCGATTGGCACGCTGCGTATATCTACGGGACGCACCACCACGATGGACGAGGTGCGACGCGCTGGTAAAATCATCGCACGTAGGGCGGCGCAGCAATTTGCTGAGTAGAAAAACAAATGTAGTTTCTTTTTTTTTATAGTATGGGAAGGTGTGGGGAGATGTTGCTATTTTTGCTACTCTCTTGCACGCAGATGCTCTGCTTTTTCTTCATGGAGCTGCGCCTCTTGACATATATATTACTGTTGTTCAACGAAAGATATGTCATATCGGCGGCGATTTTGTTGCTTTTGCCCCTTTCCACCACAAACCTTTTGCTCTTCATCAGAGTCACAAGAGAATAGATGAACGTATGTAAACGTTTCTTTTTTTTTTGTATCGATCTTGAGGCGCGTTGGAACAAGGCGCTGTTTTCAAATGTCACCCACCACTGTTTTCTTTTTCTCTCTTCCTTACGACTTTGTTGGCGCACAAGCACATCACAATATAGAAGCAGAGCAAACGCAATACACACCCTTCAAAGACGCAGATGACGCTAGGTGATGTCTGATGGCCGATACATTTTGTGGCATCCCCTACACCAGACCAAACCACTGGGAGCTGCAAGTTCAGCCTTGGGCTTCTGAAGGAACGGACTGCAAGTCATCGAATGCTCTGCACGACGATGTCACACCGCAGCTAGAGTCCTTAGATTTTTACGTCGATGTGTACAACGATCACCACGCGTGCTGCTGGCCACGTACACTCCTCGACACGCACATCGGTCTGGCTTCCGAGGCTGTCGCCCGCGCGTCGGAGAGTGAGCCAGCAGCGAAAACAGCGTGCTACACATGTCCTTCTAGTATCGAGGGAGATTGTGCGGGGCGTAGCGATGGTCGCGAACATGCGAAGACGCCAAGTGAGCTCGACGTGCAAATTCAACACGTCCACCACATCGCGGAGCAGCTTTTCACTGCGCAGAGGGAGAGGCGGCCTCGTGCGTCGCAAGCCCGTCGAATTGTGTACCACAACGCTCTTCCTCCGGTACTCCGCTGCAGTGAGCGTGGCAAGTCCCCAGTGTACATCTTAAAGGGACAACTGGTGCTCTGCCACCGCTGTCGATGCAGCCCAGAGAATCTGGTAGACGAAGGGGTTGCGGGAGGGCAACGCAGTGGCAGTGCGTGCACCCACGCGCAGCAGGCCGACGCGCTGGCACGAGACACGTTCCCGCCCTTTTGTGTCATGGCCCCTTCCGTGGAGTGTGCCGAATTCGTTGACAGCGAGGCTGGTTCGGCTACGGAGGCAAGCAGCTGGCGCTCCCAGCCGATGATGCTTGCGCTGGAATCCGTCACTCAACTCCACTCCACGCCCCTCCAAGGAGGCCAGACCAGTCAACAGGAGGACTTCACCGGTGACAGTTTTCTGTGGCGGGCGACTTATTCACCTTTTTCGTGGGTTTCCAGCCCACTGGGGAACCGGCACATGTCCTCGCTGGTGCGTTCGAATGCGGCCGCTGCTCGTGTTCCGCGAAGCCGTGCCCTCGCTCAACCGCCGTCACGTGTGGGCGCGTCCACGGCAATGACGTCACCTCCCAACTCATCGCCTGGATGCGAGAGGGACGGGATGGCAGCACCGCAGGACTGCTGCGGGGATCTTCCGCCTTTGCAGATCGCTTTCGATCTGTATGGAACGGCGTACACCTCCGCGGCGGCCAAGCAGCACATCCTTGACGGGCTCATGACCTGCCACCTCTTCACCCCTCACATGACGCAGGTGCGGCGGTTTGGCTTTGGCGACAGTGCCGGCGTCAATGGTGATGCTTCTGAAGTGACAGAAAAGCAACTTTTACTTTCCCGCGCGTGCCGTCCAGCACAGCTGATGCGTCTTCTAGAGACCACGTTGAACGTCGCGATGCCTTCCACGGCCACGGATGCATCGATCGGAGGCCTTGGACCCCACTGTGCCACACTGGGCGGTGAAGCAGAAGGTGGGACGGGGAGGGGCAGAGACGCTGATGGACCTGCTTCTATTTCTGAGCACGCCGATGATCACCTCCCACCACATAAGGTTTCTCGTCTCACTGCCGACGAGGCCGTTGCGATGCTCCGCGAACCGCTGCCCCAAGCTTCTGTGGCGCAAGAGCCTTGCGTGCGAACGAAGCTGCTGGGTAGGCTGCAGACACGCGAGCCCATCGCGCGAGAGCTCTGTGCATTGCCCAAGTCGACCGCATTAGTTTCCGTGATGCCAAAGGTATCGCAGTCGGGACACGCTGAACAGCCCAATAATGACGATGAGGGTTCTGGAAGGGAGCAGCCGAGCAAGAAAGATTGTTGGCCACTGCGTATATCGTTGGGTGACGCATCTGGCGAGAAAACGGTGGTGGAATTGTCGAAGCTCAGCACACTTCGCGACCTGGCGAGTGCTCTGCGATTCGTGAGCTGATAAAAATCAACTTAAAAAAAGAGAATGTCCACATTAAACTCATAGGACTTGCATAAATGAACTGATGGCGTTTCCAAAACCTTCTCTGTCCATCAATTCACGGGAACGCAACACCAACACCAACAACAACAACAGAAAAAGGAGCTCATCAATTTCAATGCGGCATTTATTACTATTACAAATGCTGGATCCGTTACTCCTCTGCGGCGGAACTACTGCTCACATCCACCTTCTCCCACTCGGTGTATACGTTGAGTCTACCTATGCGTTCAGTTAATATGTGAGTCACGTGCGCACATGCTCGCAACCGACGTTTTTTAATCTTCATCCTTCATTTATGTCCCCCCTTTATATTGTTTTTCCTTTCTGATGAACCACAACCTCGCAGCAGGCTTGTGTCTAGTCTCTCATTCACTCTGCTTCCACACCGACATTGGGTAACTTCGCGCCTCTCTTTATTTTTTTTTGCTTTTTATGCTTGCGCATTTCGCTGTAGATTAATCTCAGGAGGTGTTATTATTATTATTATCTATTTCTGTTGTTGGCTTCGTCGCGATTAAAGAAACATTTTTTTTGTAGCTGCTGGGAAGCCACAAACGCGGTTCTGCCCGTGCGCAAAGCGCACAAGTGCTCTTTTCGTCAATCGCCCTGTTTTTTCTCTAATCCCCTCCCAGTATAGTTTTCCTTTGTCTCTTTGTAAACGCTTTCTAATTCCCACTGCATTTTTATACATTTTTTTTTTTTTTGGCCGTCTCTCTCGTTGTACTTTACTCACCATCTACGCGCTTCCCCCTTTATTTTTTCTAGTGAACAACAACAACAAAAAAAAACCGATCACAGGATCTGCGAAGTTTTTGCCTATCACAAGCCGTCGGCTTGCGTTGTTGCTAAGGTCAACACTGTGCAACCTATCGGATTGCAAATTGCTTGGGCTGTTAGTTTTTTCAATAAACATTTTTCTGACAGGTGAAGTGTTTTTTGTTTTGTTTCTATAATTTTTTTTTCTTTTCTTTCTCATTGATAAAACCCATCGCGGCGGCCACGTTCCACTCCCATCGCCGCGTCGATCTCGCCCTCTCTGACAATCTATCGAGACACTAATCTCTCTCTCGCTGTGTGCGTTTCATGTGCTGACACCGTTGAGGGTTTCTAATTCTTCATAGCGCAACACTCTGCGGCGGAGTTGCTGCAGACGACAAGTGCCAAACGGCGGCTCACAGGAAAGTCGACCACATTCGAATAAAAATGGTCAAAACGAAGGTAACGAGTAACTCCTTCTACGCCAACATGGCCATCTTATCAGCCGTGTTGGTGTCGGAGTCCCTGTCCGCAACTTTGATGATGCCTTTTGTAGGTTTGTTTGTGTCCCACCTCCAGCACATCCCCCCAAGCGAAGCGGGCTACATGTCCGGCTTGCTAATCTCTGTGTTTCAGCTCGGTCAGGTACTCACAGGCAAGATGTGGGGCACGGCTAGCGACCGCGTAGGACGCAAGCCGATGATCCAGATGGGCTTGCTGGCGAATTCGATCGTCTCGACCTTTTTTGGGATGAGTCCAAACCTCACTTTTTGCGTAATTATGCGCTTCATCCATGGCTGCGCCAATGGAAACGTGCTAGTGGCCAAGACAGTGATTGCCGACATCACCGATAAGGAGACAGAGGGCATGGGGTTTGCTGCCATCAGCATTTTCTGGGGCGTCGGCTCCATCGTAGGGCCCGCCATCGGGGGCTACCTGTACGACCCGGTACACCACGCCGTGTTGGGGCCGTGGCTCTTCCCCGAAGTGAACGAGGACAGCGGAAACGTCTTCTGCGACCACCCCGCCCTGCTACCCTGCCTCGTCATCAGCATCTTCTCTATCATCACTCTGTTCGTCATCTCCTGCATTCTGCCAGAGACGAGTCGCCACCCGGTCGACCCGTTCTTGTCGCTGTTCACCTCCTCCGCAACGGAAGAACGCGCGTCGGCTGACGGGGAGAAGAACCCTTCCAAGAAAACCGCCGCGCGCCACGCACGCGGCAATTCCACCATTGGCGAGCTCGTCACCGTCGTGGAGGAGAGGTTTGACGACGACGACGATGGGAGCGACGAGGACTCTGCGTACGGCGACGGTGACGCACTGAGTGGAGGCGAGAGTTGGAACGTCTCTTCGAGCCCGGACAGCCACCGCCCGAGAATGACGAAGCGACTCTTTTCTTCTCACAACACCCTCCCTGCGCCGGAGAGTCTCAACAAGATGATTGCCTCAGCGATGCTCGCAAGGGAGTACGAACGAAACGGCAAGGTGCACGGAGTCGACCTCGACGCGGCGCATGTCGTCACAGGGCGGCACACCCTGCAACACACATCGCGTTCCTCATCCGTCGGCCGAAGGTCTGATCCGCGCCGTCGCAAGGCAGACGAGGCCTCACCCCTACCATCCCTTCAGATGGGCGAGAGAAGGTCTGTTGCCGGGACTTTGAAAAAGGAGGACAGTGGCAACTATCCGTGTGCAGACTCAGCGAAGCTGGTGAACACGCACCTTTACTCCGAAGACGACATGTCGGACGAGTCGTCATCCAGTCCACGGACAGCGCCAATGACTTTTGGGTACAAGGAGGCCTTTCACCTACCAAGCTCGCGTAATGTGATGATCGTGTACATGTGCATCGCTTCCACCGAAAGCGCGCTGCTGGAGATTATTCCCCTGTGGGCCATCTCGGAGCGCGAGAAGGGAGGCCTAGGCTTTGCTTCTGCAGACATCGGCACCCTTCTTTGTCTCTCCTCGGTGGTGTACGTCATTGTGAATGTGGTCTTCAGCCGCGTGCTCAAGTGTATGGGCGGCGCCACGCGTCCTCTGTGGGACTTTTCGGTGATGCTGTGGTGTGTGACGTCCATCCTGACGCCGTGCTGCGCCTACCTCGAGGATGAGAAGACCATATTCTACACTGCATCTTTCATCACCTCTATTCGCGAGATTGGTTTGTCCTGGAGCTATAGCATCCTCTACATGTATGTGGTGCGCTGCGCGCCGGACGACTGCGCTGGATCGATCAACGGTATTGCTCAGTCCATTGCCTCCTTTTCTCGCATGCTGACGATGCTCTTCATCCCTCCCGTTTTTGCGTGGTCGCTAAACGGCGTCACGCATTCATTTCCCTTCAACTTCCACTTTGTCTTTTGGGTTACCTGCGTGCCCCTGCTGCTCAGTTTTGTCATGTCTTCATACCTTCCACTTCGCGTGACAGGATAGGTCGGGTTATTTCTCTTTTCTAATTTCGTAGTTGCACTCAGCGACACGCTTTGTGGATGGTTGTCTATGTGAATAGGCATACGTGCTGCTGTTGGTCGAGGTATGTCGGTTTTCGGTCTCAGAGCCTTTTTTTAGCTCATCGTGCAGGTTAGCGTCGCTGTCAGGACACTATTTGTGTGCTTACCTTACTCTCCGTTAAGGCGTCGCTATAATACTGACGCTTTAGTCTCTTTCGTGGTGGTAAAAGATGCAGTTTGCTTTCGTTACTATTATTGTTAAGTGACGACTTCAATTGCAACCTCGCTGCTATGGTCATTGATTTCTTTTTTATCACCTTTCAGCTCTCTGAGGACTTTAGGGACCTTTATGAATACATTTAAATGCACGGAAGCGTGAGCGAGAACAAAGAGGAACAGCTTTTTGTCTTCTTCCGCTCTTAGAACGCACATATTGCACGGCACCGCGCAGTATAGCGGCTGTGTGTTCTGCGCTAGAAGTCTCTCTCGACCCTGAACAAATATGTGGGTGGGACTCGAATTCAATGGTCAACTTTACACACCGGTGGCAATAACGTAGCACTTGAAAAAAAGAAAGGAGCTACTACTCGGAGAAGAGGTTCGCTGCAGCGACGCCCTGCACGTGCGTGTTAGTAATCATTTACCTACGACCCGCTTTCTCCGAACAATTTTCGACCACCAAGCGTCGGATATGCATTCAGCCACTGTTGCTTGCGCCGCTTAAATAAAATCTCACCTTCCTCCAATTTTGTTCTCCTTCGCTTTCACTGCTTTTACACGCTCGTGTCTTTCCATCGAAAAAAAAAAGAAGTTATCGTGCACTGTGCGTGTGTTGATTTCCTACTGCTGCTCCTGAGTTCTTGGTGCTTGTTGGTGTGTCCGCGTGGGGATTAAGGAACTGTGAGAAAACAGAGTTTTTTTCGAACAAGTCAGCTAAGAAGCAAGCTTTTTCTATCACCGTTGAAAACTCGAAAGGCACCTCGTCTATTTTGTTCTTGGTGCAAGTTTTTTAAAAACCCTTTTACACACACACAGACACACACACGCACACAAAGGAAAATATACTCCTTAAAACGCAAGCAACCATTTTAGGGTTTACAATCACTACCCCCCAAAAAGAGCCCTGTCGTACATTCACTCCTCACAAAATAGAGCTATTTATTCTGAGTGCTGCGTTGTCTTACATTATTGTACAAAGGTGTGTTTGATTATTGCTATTATTACAATTTTTTTTTTTTCAACTTTAACTAACGTTTTGTTTTGTCCTCTCTGAGTATTTATCGAAGCTTTCATATTTTATTGTCTTTTCGAATCTCCTTTTTTTCCTTTTGCGTGTGTTTGTGTGTGTGCGGCTAGTGCACATACCGGCTTTGCAAACCCTTCTCATTTACCCTTGCAGGAACAAGGTGTTGAAAAAGGGAAGTGCTGCTTATTGAAACCTACTGTCTCGCTCATTCTTGGGTTTAGTTAGAGCGAAGACACCTATTGAACGGGAGTCTCCGCTGTACAGATCTGATCTTTACCTCTCATATATAATTTCTTTTGTACTTTCTCTCGGGCGTCCCTCAATGGCTACCTCGTCAACAGCGTCAGGGGGTAGGCCCCAGCGAGAGCGAAAGGCCAAGATCACGCCCCTGCCACTTTCCCAAATGATCCCCATGACGATTGTCATTATGAACGAGAGCATTTGCGGCACGATGCTGATGCCGTTTGTAGGTATCTTTGTCGCTTTTCTTCAAAAGATTCCGGTCAACGAGGCCGGATACTACTCTGGCGTGCTCATCGGCGTATTCATGTTGGGACAAGTTGTCAGTGCAAAGATGTGGGGCCGCATCAGCGACAAGTACGGTCGCCGCTTCCCCATTATCAGCGGTCTCTTCACTAGTGGTTTGATGATGATGGGCTTCGGGCTCAGTACCAACGTGTGGATGTGCGCAGTTTTCCGCTTCCTGCAAGGGCTGTTCAACGGCAACGTGCTGGTGGCCAAGACGATGATGGCGGACATCACGGACAAGACAAATCAGGCCGGTGGCTTCTCTTTCATGAGTCTTTGCACAGCGTTTGGCTTTCTGATTGGCCCTGGTTTGGGTGGTCTCCTGTACGACCCTGTTAACTCAACAACGCTGTCGTGGGTAGGCTTTGACAAGACGGGCTTCTTCGCCACGCACCCCGCGTTTCTCACCAGTCTGGTGGTGTTCATCTACACGAATATCGGCATGCTGGTGTGCACCTTCCTGGTGAAGGAGTCGAACCCGAAGGCCCAGCCGCTGCCCGGCTTTGTGCGGCTTGTGTATCCGTGCTTGTGGTACAAGTCGGAGCCCTTTGTGCTGCCTCCCATCGAGTACGAGGATGAGGAGGAGGAGGAGGTCGCGATGGTAAATCTTAGCGAATCTAGTGAAGGGGACAAGCGCGCCGCGAAGGGGCTGGACACCTCCAGTCAGGAGAACACCGAGCACGCCTTTCAGCAGGCCCGCGAAGGCCGTGAGCCTGGCGGCGGCCTCTCATGGCCACGTGAGGTAGCACGGACGGCGAGCGACACCACCGGTCTTTCACCGCAGGTCTCTCCAGTGGAGAACAGCGAAGGGGTCCAGCGCGACTTCTGCGCTGCCGAGGGAGGTGCTGTGGTGAATGGCAAAATGCCAGGAAAGGCGATGTCGCCGTACAACAAGGCCAGCTTCACTTCCCCTGTTAAGCAACTCGAGGACACAAGCGAGGAGGAGGGCGATGTTGCGAACGAGAGGGTGGTGCTGGTCGAGCTGAAGCGAGGCAGAAACGAGGAGAGGGAAGGAGAGGTGGCACATGCGTTGTCGACGCGCCGCGGTGACGAGGACGAGGCCACGGAGGTCCATCTGGAGGAGGAGGAGGTCAAGACGGTCTTTGGCTACCGGGAAGCCTTTGCTCTTCCCAGCACACGTTTTATGCTTTCACAGTACATGGTGTTGAGTGCGACAGACATGATGGCGCGCGATTGTTTTCCGCTGTGGGCAGTTGCAAAAGCTGCAAACGGTGGTTTAGGGCTTACGTCGGAGCAATTGGGGTACATTCTCTTGGCGAATAGTGCCCCGTGTCTTATGGCCAACCTGCTTTTCCGTGTGGTAGAGCGCTACTTTACCAACAGGATGGGCTTGATGCGCGTGGGCGTCGGCGCGGCTGGCACAGTGGTGCTGTTGCTGCCGTTCAACTCATACCTCGGTGCGCATATGTACACCTATATTCTTGTATTCCTCTGCACTGCCGGAAGGCAAGTTTTTGTGTCGTGGTGCTACAGCCTCAACACGATGCTAACGGCTCGCTCTGCTCCACCGGGTCATGTTGGGTCGATCATGGGCATCAATCAGTCGTGCGGTGCGCTTGTTCGAGGAATTGTGCCGTTTGTTGCCGCGCCACTGTTCGCGTGGTCCATTTCGGGGGATCATATTATCCCTTTTAATCACGTACTGGTGTTTTTCATTTCATCCATGGCATTTTACTGGTGTTGGTGGCGCTCGTACCGCATTCGCACCGACGGAGATTGCAATCTCCAAATGGTGCCATAAAAAAAAACAAGAAACAGCATTTTGAAAACACAACAGCAGCCATTTTTTTTTTCTGGTAGTTTTGGCTGCTAAGTCTTTTAGTATTCATTTTGAGTTTTCCTGAAGTGCTGCATTTTGTACGAATATTTACAGCTGCCATCTCTGTCTTTGCGAAGATTCAGAAAAGTAAATGGAGGGGTTGCCAGCTTTGCTGAAAGTGGAAATCGGTTTTTTTTTTCTCCTCTAATGTGGCCTTTTGCTGTTGCCAGCAAAAGCCTGTTTTTTTTTAATTTCAGTCTCCCTTTTCTTTTTTCTTTAGTTCCGCTTCCTAAGATTTCGTTGTATTTCCTCCCGTTTTCTTTTTTGCCACTATAAAATTTGCGACTTGCTTCGTGAGAATGTCAGCTGTTTTCTTTATTTTAACAATGGAAAGCTATCAAACAGACAAACGAACATTTGAAAACTAACAATCCACTTATGTTACTTTCTTTGACGAGCACTTGTCACCATCAAAAAAGTACATTGCTCGTGTGCCCAACGCTTGTGCTTCGGAGGGCGTTCGTGGAACAACCGTGAAAAGTCGCACAGTAGATTCTTTTTCCTTTAAAGTTTTCTATTTCTCTCTCTCTTTGTTGTCTGCTTTCTTTTTCTTTAAAAGCATTCGCTCTGCAGCAATGCATGCACGAGCTTACTGTGTTGACGTTACCACACCACCTTTCTTCTCCACCTTTTAAATATCAGCGTCGTCTTTGCGGGGGACAGCGTTACTACACTGACTCCCAATTCTATCGAGTATTCGATTTTTTTCTGTGTTGCCGTTTGCATTTGACTTTTCTCAAGTGGTTTTTCTGCTCCTTTTTTTGTGTGTGTGTACACGCGGTTCAATGGACACACGTCGTCCATTTCATTTTCTTGCCTTAAAGGTGGATGCAGTAGCACTTTGCGATTGTGGAGCAGGCGGAAGCACATCTACAACACAACGGGGCCGCTGAAAAGGCCAGGCTTGGGGCTACGTTATTGTCACCAGAGGTGGGCAAATTGACGCGCAGATACCCACTGACCAAGAAAATGGTGCTTGCTTTTTTGTTGTTGTCCAACTCTTCTTAAACATAAAGTAGCTGAAATTTGTTGTACCTATTGTCTTGTAAAGCAATATTATTGGCACTGTTGTGCTAATCCTTCGGGAGAGCGACCAAAATAACAATCACAATAATGAAATGAAGAAAACGTATGGAAATGCGCACTTTTTCTCGATTAATGTTGGCATCTTACTCATACACTTCTCTCTACTGCTGGTGCCTAGGTGGTGAAACGATAGGGATATATCTGCACATTGAAAAGACGTGTGTGTGTTGTGTTTCACGATCCGTCTCTGAGTCGCTCAGCGCTCTCTACCCATTCCTATCTACTGTTGTGTGCTATTCTTTCCTCGTCTAAGTTCAGCATTGACCGATGCCTTGACTCCTCTTTGCCCTCAACACTAGATGATCACAAAGAATGCATTTGAGCACTGATTCCTCTCTGCGTCCTCCTCTTTCTTTTTATTTTTCCTGTTGCTTCTCCCCCCTTTACTGCGTTACCCACTATATTGGCAGCTTCGCCACACTGAGAGCTGTGCGCATATACATATATATTTACCGAAGCTGTATTAATATCTCTTAGTCAAAAAATAAAGTCATTGGCGTGAAGGAAGCAGCAGAGCGTTGCTATTAACTAAAGTATATATATTTTGGAGCGACAATTTAATCAAATTTTTTTTCTTCCGTTTTCTCAGCTGCTGTATAGCTCGTATCATCGCGAGGCACGGGCGAGCAGTTGTGCGTTTCTCATTTCCTTTCATTCTGTTTCTATTTTGTTGTACCTTAACTTTCTCGTTGTCACTAGTCCTTTTTTTTGTTGTTGTTTCACTCACGTGCTATCTATCCCCCGCTTACATCTTTGACTTTTTGTTTTTCGAAAAAGCGATCAGGCGCCTTTTTTTCCCCGTATCATCAAAGGGGATTTTCTGTGTTTGCTTCCGATTCCCTTGAGAAGCACGTTTAAAAAAAAAAAAAAACTCCCAAGCAGAAACAACGAAAGGATTAGAACAACACCATTATCGTAGTACCTTCGCTGTCCCGTCTTCATTAATATCGCTGCATTTGTGTCCTGTCTCTCTATTTGTCATCTGACCTTGCGTTTATACGCACGTTTTTTTTTTCTTTAAGGCTAGACGAAGCTTTACTTTGAGATTTTTTATTTCTCTATTGCAGCGGCAGGTGGCTTCAGCGCTGTCGATTGAAAGATAGATAGATAACAAAACTTCTTCTTTTGATCGTTCTCCATTAACAGTACCTTCCACCCTATTCAGAAGAGGTTCTGACAGCGTGTCTTTACGTTTTCTCAGCCTCTTTTTCTCGTTTTATCAAACGTACTTTATTTACGTATTATAAGTCGTCCTCTTTAAAACAGTTGTGGTACCATCGCTGCAAAAAAAAAAGAGGAAAAGTCAAAGGGTTTTTATTTTCTTTTGCAAAATGAGCCCGGTGAAACGCGAACTCGATGACACAGTAAAGGCCGAGGCTTCTCCGAGCCTGGTTGCCTCTGAGGCCCCTAGGCTCCGCCCACGTGTGACGCCGCTGCCCATGCGCCAGATGCTGCCCATGACCTTTGTCCTGCTCAACGAAAGTCTGTGCTCCACAATGCTCTTGCCGTTCGTTGGCCTTCTGGTGTCGCACTTGAATAATACTTCCGCCGATGAAGCAGGCTACGAGTCTGGCATGCTCATCGGAGTCTTTATGCTGGGCCAGATGGTGAGTGCGAAGCCGTGGGGGTGGATGAGCGACATCTACGGACGACGCTTCCCCCTCATCAGCGGTCTCTTCACCAGTGGTTTGATGATGCTGGGCTTCGGGCTCAGCTCAAGCGTGTGGATGTGCGTAATCTTCCGCTTCTTTCATGGCTTGTTTAACGGCAACGTGCTGGTGGCCAAGACGATGATGGCGGACATCACGGACAAGACAAATCAAGCCAAGGGGTTTGCCTTTGTGAGTTTGTGCTACGGCATCGGCGTCCTCATCGGGCCGACGCTTGGCGGTCTCCTCTACGACGCTGCCAAGTCCTCCGCGATGGGATGGGCCCACATCGGCCCCGACAACATCCTCAGTCGCTACCCCGCTCTCCTCCCCAGTCTCGTCATCTTTGTGTACACCAACATCGGCATGACGATTTGCACCTTCTTTGTGATGGAATCCAACCCAAAAGCCAAGCCTCTGCCGCGAATTCTCAAGTGCCTGTATCCGTGTTTCTGGCGAGAGCCAGAGCTATTCGTGCATCCCTCTTCCTCCTTGGTCACTCAGGAGGAAGCGGAGGGCGTGCGAGGTGCGCAGTTGGCGGACAGCGGCAGTGAGGCCGACGAGAATAGCGAGGACTCGTTGGGCACGTCGATTCAGAGGGCGGAGAGTCTGGTAGCCAACGTCTCCATGACGCGGGCGGTGGCGTCGCTGATGATCGCCTCGCCAGTGCGCCGCGAGGACCGCCGCTTCGATGCCCTGGTCGCTGCGGAGACTTTAACGACGGCGACGCCACAGACGACAGCGGTGACGCCACGTTATGGGCAGAGCACACTGTCTCGAATGATGGATGAGGCGGCCACATTGGAAGACGACGCAAGTCAAGGCGGGCCGCGCGACGATGACGAGGAGAGGGAGAACGACAAGAGCGACGGGCACGAAGGTGTTGCTCGCCGGGCAGCAGCAGGCAAGCACACTCTGTTCTCCGCCGCCGCCTCCTCCTCCCACAGGGAAAGGGCTGAAATTGCGGGGAAGAGGGAGGCGTTTGGGTTGGAGGACAGCGGAGACATGGAAGGCGGCGTTGTCTTTGCAGACGACGAAAAGGGCCAGGTCCACGGCGATGCAGCCGTTGCCGTGCCGGAGAATAGCGAGACGGTACTGAAAAGCTTTGGCTACCGACAGGCCTTTGCAAGCCCCGTGACGCGGATGATGCTCATCCTCTACATGCTGCTCAGCGCCGCGGACATGACGGGGCAGGAGATCCTTCCCTTGTGGGCCATTGCCAGCGTGTCGGTGGGTGGGCTGGGTTTCCGTGCAGACAAGGTGGGCTACATCATCCTCACGAACAGCGTCCCCTGCGTTGCGGCGAACCTGCTCTTTCACAAGGCCTGCACGCACTACGACAACAAGCTCTCCCTCTACCGTCTGTCGGTGGCGTGCTGCTGTGCCTCCATCTGCTTTCTGCCCTTCATTTCGTACCTCGATCTCGGCAGCTACGTCTTTTTCGCGGTGGTGCTCTGCACCAGTGTCCGCCAATTTTTTGCCTCGTGGGCGTACGGCTTGGTGACCATGCTGACCGCGCGCTCCGCCCCCGACGGGCACGTAGGGTCGATCATGGGCATCAATCAGTCGTGTGGTGCGTTGACGCGGACCCTGGCACCGTTTCTGGTGACGCCGTTGTTTGCGTGGTCGCTCACATCGCACCACCCTTTTCCCTTCGACCACGTTTTTGTGTTTCTGCTCTCGACCCTTGTCTTTGCGATGGGCGCCGTGTACTCGGTGTGGTTGCGCACCGACGCCGACGCGCGGCTTGAGGTGGTTCATGAGAACCCTGTGTGGATGAACAAGTTGAAGGACATGGCGGTGAGCTGCTACCAGATGATATGTCAGGCTCTCCGAAAGGTTACCGCGTGTTGCCGTTCTAGCTCCTAGAGCTTGACATGTTCTCTCTCCCTTTTTTTTTTTCGCAGCACCCACTATTTGTGGATGCGCAACTTTATCGTGTTCAACAGAGGGAACATCAATTTATGTGAAGTGCTAAATTTTTAATTCTGTTTACCTTTTTTTCGTCACTCCTTCTCTCTTAAGGGGTACGTTTGCACTGTTGTTGTGTTTTGTTTTTTCCCGATGCCATTTGAAGGCTGCAACATGCTTTCCGTGAGCAGAGGAAAGCTATAGCATTCAGGTGATTTTAATCTGTTAAACAAGGTGCCAGGAGTGGGGGAAAGGGGAACGGGAAGTGCTATCGGGAGAAGACTCCCTGTGTGCATGTTTGCTTTACACCAAACGGTATGATGAGGTTGTTGGTGATGGCAACACAAGATGCATCCCTTCGTGTGTGACCTCATCTAAAGGTGTTTTCTCTGCCTTCATTTCTTACTTTTTGCCTCATTTTTTTTTAGCTTTTGTGTGTTTCGTAGCGAGTGCTGGAAACGGCTATTTTGTATTTCCCCTGTTTGTCTTCTGCTCCTATGATTTCGCTAAGGTTTTTATCTTTGGCTTCGGTTCTACTTGGTATTGGAAAGCAGTAGGCCTTGAGCCGTTCTCTTGACGTATTTAAGAATTGCTACCAAAATAGTGAAACAGCTACAATCAAATAAGGAAGAAGAAAGAGAATTAGAGAAGGGTAGGCAAGCTGCCCACGTGAAGGTGTGTATTTACTGTCGCCGAGCTCAGAATGCACCGAAGCCACATCTCCGTGTGGTCGCACACTCTTCTTTTTTTTATTCTGGCACTCGTGGAGGCGCTAAGTGTTGCAGTGCATGGCATTTCCTCTCCTTAAAGAGCTCCGCGTGCTCTCGACTCTGTGCGCTACCACTTGAGTTTTCCCCGCGATGTTAGAATTGAATCGGCTACGGCTACGATACGTTTACCTGGTTCCCCCAGGAGCCTGGGAGTGTACAGTAAGTTTTTTCTCTAGTCGTCGATTGAAGACAATCGCCCTTCAATGAATGTACACCTTTCTTTTTTCTGTGTACCGAAGCTCATCTAATGCGTATCTCCATCCTATTCCCCTTGACTATCTTTCTACACGGTAAATCACCGGTCTCATCACAATTACTGGTGTTGTCGGCGTTATCATCTGGCACGCTGCGTTCTTAGTTCCCATTCACACAAGTGCTTAATCAGTTTTGATTATTATTTCAACCCTCTCTGCGTTGCCTTCTCGACTCTTCAAATCGCAACATTAACACTCTTCTTCTCTATTTTGTGACTGCTTCCACGTGTCATTATCGCTCTTTTTATTTTCTGTTGTTTTGTGAGGTTAATTTTGGTACATTCCGGTACATTTTCCCTTTTCCAAACGCTCCCGTTGTATAGGAGCGACAAGGCCATTAAGAACCATCGTCCTTTTTTTTTTTGTGTGTGCGCGCTCTGATCCCACTACTTCCGTCGAAAATACTGCTGTGTCTACGAGGCAAAAAAAAAAGAAAACTGGTTGGCCTTCATCTTTCTTGCCATTTTTGTTTCCCCCGTTCAGAAGAATTGCTGTCTGTGAACCACTTCTACCAAGCTGAAAAAAAAAAAAAAAAACATCTGGACCAAGCTTCTCTCTGGCCTAGTGTCGTATTGTGCCCAACTTCACCAACTTGTCTCTCTTTCCTCTTATCTTTTGTTCGTGCTTTCGATTTTGTTCCCTGCTGAGACAAATATTTTTATTCTTATTCTTATTTGCTGTTTTTGTGTCGGTAAACGGTCTCCGCTTCCGTGTGCTTTTTTTTTTTCTTTCTCTCCCTGTTGCTCTTCTGTGCGTACACTTCAAAGTTCCTAACAGCTGAAGAAAGATTAGCAACACAAACAGGAGCCACATGTCGATGATTGTTGGTCCTGCGGTGGTGCTGGCGGTTGCGCTGTTGAACAGCTCCGCCTCCCGCCACCTTCCTGCACCGGTCCGCATCTTGGTTCCATCGGTTGGGTGGTTTGTGACGCACCTCGCCATCGCACGCGGGCCCTTCGTGTGGTACGCCTGCTCGCTTGCCGTCCAAGGCGTCTTTGCAACGCTTTTCATGACAACGATCGGCTTCCAGAGCGACCTCATTACCCGCGCCTTTATCTTTCCCTTCATGGTCACCGCGATGTCCACGTGGATGAAGGACTTCATTCCACCGCTGGGGGGCTGGACGACCGCCGTCGTGGCCGCGCTGCAGCTCTGGAGCGTCGTGGGGGGACTTATTATGGTGGCCTGCTTCCCGGGCATCATCATGCAGGTGCTGGAGCAACAGGAGTTCCGCAATAAGCGCGTGAAGGCCGCAGCGCAGAACCTTATCCGGAAGAAGGACAAGCTGGTCGAGGTGGAGACCGTCGTCTCGGCGGACAAGAAGTTGCACCTGCAGACGCTGGTGGTGAAGCAGTCGTACGAGACATCGCGTTGGGTGCTCTATTGCGGTGGCAATGCCGAATTTCTGGAGAACACGATCAACGACATCCACGTCATCGCAGATGCGCTGAAGGCGCACGCTGTGCTGTACAACCCCCGCGGTATTGGCTACAGCACCGGCTTCATCACTCTGCTTGGTGATGTGGTCGAGGACACCGCGTCCGTTGCCGCCCACTACATCGCGAAGGAGAAGATTGACGAGAAGAATTTGCTTTTCTTCGGCCACAGCATCGGCGCCGCCGCGGCTGCCGAGGTGGTGGCGCGCTGCCATCCACAGGCGTCCCTCGTCGTGGATCGCGGCTTCTCGACGATGTCGGACGCCGCCGTTGCCTTCTCCTACCTGACGCCGAAGGTGACCAAGAAGCTCTTTCCTTGTTTCGTCGGGGACCTGCGCACCATTGACTCATGGAACAACATTAAACACAACCGCAAGCTCGTGCTCTACTCCAAGCTCGATGAGATCATCAAGTACGACATCGGCTCGATTGCCCGCCTTCCGCAATTTCAGGGGGAGGGTGCGGATGCGGAGAAGTCGATCGAGCTCGTGGGCACGCCACCGTCGTACCACAACTGCCTGCTGAACAGTTACGAGAACTACGAGACGGTGTGTGCGCGCATGAACAAGCTGTTTGTGCAGAAGAACGATTAATGCTTTGTTATTGCAGTTGTGAAATAAAAAAAAAAAACTCCACCCTTCGAACACCAGCTCACCTTCACCGTGGGTGTATCCTTTTTTTTTTTTTGGTGCTTGTTTCTTGATTAAGCATTTCTGATTATTATGCTCGGTTTCTTGCTCACTGCATGTTTACGACTTATTTGTATGTGTGTGTGTATGAGCGTTAGTTGTTGTAATTTTTTAAGATTAATCAACTCAAGTGCTCAACGGTTCTCTTTTAGTAATTAACAAAAAAAAAAATAAGCTGCGTGTTTTTCTGGCAATGTTTGCTATTTGTACTAACATAATTGAGCGCACCTCGCTCGCAGGTGTACACCGCGAGATCGCTATCAAAGAGGACTTGAAAGAGTCGTAAAATTGTTGTAGGTTCTTTGTTTCCGCCGCGTTTGTTTCTTCATTCTGTGCTTTAACTTAACTTTATGAATATTTTTTGGTGACATTGGTTTCCTGTTTGTGTGTATGTATTGTTTGTTTGCCTTGAGAAGAATGCGTTAGGTTGCTTTTAAACAAACACACAAAAGTACCTATATACTTAAAACCAAAGAAAAGATTAGCAGTAGCGTTGCTTAATTCTGTATCCGCTGCGACTGAGCTCCTCCATTGCCGGATGAATTTGCCGTCGAGGTCGTTTCTTATTTAAAAAAAAAAATGAAACGAATTGAATCAACGCACCGGTTGTTCAGAGGGAGCCATGCCGCTACCTCTCAAAAGATAACAATAATAATAATCGAAGAGTGTGCAGCGGTGCACGCTGTTTTTGATATTACAGGAAAGTGATATGTCATCACAGCAGTGGCGCACGCTTCTCTCTGTTGACCCTCGGATGCCTTGTTTTTCGGTGCGAGACATACGCCTTGGAAGCTCCTCTACCACAACTTACCCTCAATCGATCTCCCCATTGTGTTTCCTCCGTTGTCGTTGTTGACGTTTTCTTTTTTCGTTTTCCGTATACATTATTCCCATGTGATCTCAGTTTCGATCTATCGATCTATCTTTTGTACCCCGGTGCGCGAACCACTAGCAGAAGGGACTCCGGTCTTGTTGAGTGTTCGTGTTTCTAAATTCTCAAACACGCTGCTCTTTGGAAATCCCACCGTTTAGTGGGAGCGGATCGGTGCGATTCATCTTTCTTGACTTTCCGTTGTCCCTCACTCTATTATTATTATTTATTTAATTAAAAAAAAAAAAACAACTCGTGTCTGATATTTGATATATATATATTTTTTCTGGCGTGTGGAAAGAAGATCTGAAAATTTTGCGCAGTCCGCATCCACATAAAGGCAGTAAATAAAAAGCATCCTTTTTTCGTTTTCTTTTTTCTTTCTGTAACGCATCTGTGGTATCTAAACGCTTTTCTTTTTCTTTTTTTGAATTGGGTGCTTCGCCTGCTTTTTTGTATCAGGTGTGCGCCTGACAATAAGAACCGGCGCTTTTATTTTCTGAGGCGGAGCCGAAAAGGTCTTATAGTCGATCTCCTACTACAGTTTATATATTTATTCAGCAGCTATTGTTGTTATTGTTTTAAGCTCTTTCTATCGCCTTGTTTTACATAACTTTTCTTTAGAGTTTCTTCTGTTGTATTTAAATATCTTTCTCTCTTTTTTTTTTCTCTGCACGTATTCCGCCATCCATCACACGCACTTTCAGACCCACGGAATACGTACCTACGTTGTTGAAGTTCTGCGCGCATAAGTATATATAAGTCATTAACGCTGACGCTTTGAGCAATTGTGACATCGGCAAGCTACAACAACCTTACTACCTTCATCTGGTTTTACAGTGCCGCTACAATAAACACTCGACTTGTTTTGTTTTGTTTCCCTTTTCTGTTTTTCTAAAACGTTTCCCCACCCCTCAAAAGAAGAAGAATACTGAGACAAAGAGGAGTGAATCGCAAAGACGCGTCCTGACTATAAAACCCTTCCCCGTTTCATTTTTTGATCTATTTATTTTCTCCACAGCGTTATGTCGACCAAAGATGTCAGAGCCGATGGTGTGGTGGAGCAGGACGCTGCCACGGCCAACACAGAGGAGGGGGCTGCCACGAGGACATCGACTGCCACCGCCCAGCACGCCACGCCGCTCCCAAGAAAACAGATGACAGCCCTGACGGTTGTCCTCTTAACGGAGTCGGTGTGCGGCATGATGCTGCTGCCCTTCGTGCCACGATTCATCGCCCACCTGAAGCACATCGCGGTGGAGGATGCTGGCTACTACACGGGCATCCTCGTCGGTCTCTTTATGCTGGGCCAGGTCGTTAGCAGCAAGCTGTGGGGCTACCTGAGTGACACCTACGGCCGCAAGCTTCCTCTCGCAACGGGACTTCTGGCGAGTGGGTTGGCCATGTTCTTTTTCGGCTACACCAAAAGCTTTCTTCTGTGCTGCCTTCTGCGCTTCCTGCACGGCTTCTTTAACGGCAACGTGCTGGTGGCAAAGACGGCCATTGCGGACGTTACCGACCGCACCAACGAGGCCAGGGGATTTGCCCTGGTGAGTATCACGTGGGGCGTCGGCTCCCTCTTTGGCCCTTTCATCGGCGGCTTTCTCTACAACCCGTCCGCCAAGGGGTATTTGCAGTGGCTGGCAGGCGGCTCTCTGCGGCCCTTTTTCGAGGACTACCCTGCCTTCCTGCCCAGCTTCACCGTCTTTCTTTACACCCTTGTGGCGCTTGCGTGCTGCGTCTTTCTCTTGAAAGAGTCGAATGTCCACGGGAAGCACCTCTCTCAAACCGCGCTGGGTCGCTGGGTGAAGGCAAAGCTCGGACGGAGCGACAACACGGCCGACGCGACAGATGTTGTGGTGGTGGCGGGCGAAGCCGGCGTTAACGAGGCAGAGAGTCCACTGGGGGCACACGCTTCATCGCAGACGGGCGCAAAGAGTTCCAGCGGGGGAGTCGCGAAGGCGGCGGTGCAACACAAGATCACCTACGCACAGGCGATGCGCATTGCTGCACTGCGCAACATCACGATCTTTTACATGCTGCTCTCCGCCGCGGATATGACCTACGGTGAGATTTTGCCGCTGTGGGGCAATGCGAGTCATGACGTGGGTGGGATGGGCCTCACAGAGAATTCCGTGGCGATGCTTATGCTGTCCTACAGCGTCCCTTCGATCATCGCCAACATGTACTTCCACCACGTGTGTCACTTCTTCAATAACGAGTTCATTGTCTTCTGGCGCTACTCCTTGGTGATGTACACCATCTCTACGCTCATCATCCCCGCCGGGTCCCAGATGGGCAGCGGTGGGTACTACTACGTCATGTTCCTCGGCATGGCGCGCCAGGTAAGCGTGTCGTGGTGCTACAGTCTCATTCACATGCTGACCGCCAAGGCGGCCCCGCTGGGATGTGTCGGGGCTGTGTACGGTATCAGCCAGTCCTGCGCCGCTGCCACTCGCTGCATCGTGCCCTTTGTCGTGGCACCGCTCTTTGCCTGGTCGCTGCGCAAGGGCCACATCTTTCCCTTCAACTACTACCTTGTCTTTCTCGTCGCCGCCACACCGGCCGCCGTCTCGGTGGTCATTAGTCTTTACGTACAGATCACCCGCACCGAGGAGTGCGAGCTGGACTTCGCCGTCGCGGACACGATGGAGGCCGGGGTGGCAGACGTTGGTGAACATGATGACGCGTACCGCCCCGACACCTCATCGCTCCGTCGTCAAGGCGCGTCGGCGGAGGGCGATGCCGCCGAGAGCGACGGCGGCGCGAGTGCGTACATGTCCCTGGTGAACTCCTTCTGCACCAACCCTCTGCACGACACGTACGTGAACATGCCAGAGCTGGAGAAGGTGAATCTGGAGGCGGTGCAGGAGATGCATCGCCACACCGCCGACCCGGCGCAGCCACGCCGTCACGACGCGCATGCGGCGGAGGATAGACGGTGCACCATGGCGAGGGATGAGGACATGCTAACAGACTCCCCGTGATGCTTAAAAGGGTATACAAATATATACATAAAAAGGAAAAGACGTGGAGCCGCCTTTTGTTTTTCTCTGGCCTGGATGTTTTTTTTTTTTTTAAGTGTCTGAGCTCGTGCAAGTCGTGGAGCTAAGTTTAGCACGTTGAGACTTCTCTCTCCCTCTCTCTTCTTTTTTTTTTTCCAGACACACACACACAGGAGGGCTCGTTTTCTTCTGGCACATATATATATATATATATATTTAAATCTGTTCGTCAAGCACTGTAGCAGGTCCAGTGCATCGGCATGTAAACTCGCCTCAAAATACGTTTCATGAGTGTTGCCTGTATATGTATGCACGTGTGGAAGAGTGCTGTATGCTTATAAAAGAAAGCGAACAATTGATGCAAATAGTACACACAAAAAAACCAAGAGCCACACTTTTCCTCTCTGCTAGCATGGTGTCTGTGTATGCCTGCGTGCGAGAGTGTTTGGTGCGTGTGCAATTAATCCACGATTTTGGGGCTCCTCTTCATGTCCTTCCGTTTCGACTCGAATTCAGTCTATTCAATTACTTTCTCTCTCGCACCTTCTCCGTTTTCCCTGCTTGTACATGTACTGCCGTTGGCTTTATTTAAACCGTTGGCGATTTTATTCGCATTGCAGAAACTAAGTGGAAGCCCTTACTTCCTATTTTCTCTCTTTCGAAATTACTGTTGAACACAAGTGTTTCAAGCAAGCGCGTATAAGAGCTCAGAGAAACAACAACAGCAACAATAAAGAAGAAGAGATTTATTGTTCTGCGGAGCCAAACACAACAAGGTGACAAGCTCTATTATAATCTAGTTGATTCAGCTTCCTCATTCGTTTTTCCTGCTGTAAGACAAGCAAACGAGACTTTTCGCTTTTATTCTTCTTCCTCTTGTCTGCGACTGTACGAGAATCAAAAAAAAAGAGAGATAAGAATGTTGGGATCACAGATGTGGCGCGTGCTGTTCCTGGGCACGTGCCTTTTATGCGCCGCTCTCTTGCCACGCACCGTAGTGGGAGCATCTCTGCCGCTGCCGATCACGGTGAACTACTACACAAGCTCGGATACTCTCTACGACGATAACACAGCGTCGCAGTCTTTCTACTCCGCGAACGCGCTGTGCATGGCCAACGGGATGAACCTCTTCAGCGCCGAGTCCACGACTCGCCAACAGCGCATGTGGACGCTGGCGCAGAACAAGTTTGGTAACGGGGCGACGTACGCCTCCTACACACTCATCTCGGCGATGAAGACCGCGCAGAACTCGCTGTGCATCTACACCAACCTCGCCGCGATGGGCAGACCGCAACAACCCAGCCCGTACTATTGCATGTTTACGATCCAGTGGGGTCTCTTCTCGGAGTACACCGTCGCGTCCACCTACGGATATCAGCCTGGCGTGCCCATCTACACCTGCGTGTACAGCCTGTTCACCGGCGGGACTAAGTGTGGCCAGAACAGCGTCTACACCGATGCCGTTCCGTGGGATACCACTGTCGCCAACCCGAATGGTCAGAACTTTACGCTGCTCTACACCGGCACCGCGCGCGACGACCCAAAGTTTGCCAACGTCGCGGCCACCGCCCCTACGGACTTCTACATCCCGCTTAACCGGTTTGTGACGTCCTGTGAAGCGCAGATGAACTTGGCGAATCCCGCGCAGTCCTTCACCCCCACTCAGCCCGCGTTTGTAAAGGGCTACAAGGATCTGACCTGGGTCCAGCAGCACTGGTGGGTCCTCTTCCTCATCATCGCCATCGTCATTCTCATCGTGCTCTTCGCGATTCTCATCTACTGCTGCCTGACCAGCGTGCCGCCGAAGGAGGGGCCGCCGATCGCGCCGATGGTGCTGCGCGAGCGGAACGGGCAGGCGTACGTGAATGCCTCGGACGACGAGGACGCAACGCCCAAGTCGCGTGATTTGAACCTGGGCGACCTCAACCAGAGCAACGGCACCAACGACGGGCATAGCCAGCAGCAACAGCTGCGGCAGCAGCAACAGCAGCCGGATATGATGATGATGCCGATGCCGGTGGTGGACCCGGAGGATCTCATTCAAGCCACCCCTTCCATTTACTCCCAGGACGACGTGATGCAGACGGCGGAGGGGGGCAGCTTGGCCTCTGACGACGAGGATAGCAATACGTCGGACGAGGGTGAACGCCGCTAGACGTGAAGGCCGGTGCGAAGCAACAAAGAGGAAATAAACCAACGCCTTTTGGTGTGTGCGGCTTCTCCTTGTGCTCAGTACAAATCCGGCATAGGCCGTTAAGTTATTTACTGTTTATTGCGTTTATTGTTTACTGTCCTTTTTTTTTTGTTTTAGTATTCGTGAACTCCGTATCACTCTTTCATCGTATCTGTATAAAGAGGGCAAGGATGATAAAGGAAAACCGTTAACGTCGGGTTGCAAGGTTTTTTCTTTGGCGGTGCTTTAAAACGTACGTCTCTGAAAAGAAAAAATCCTCAGCTTTGTCATTTTCCCTTTTTTCACACCTGCACTCTCTCTTTTATTATTATTCTAAAACGGGAAAAAAAAAATGGTAGCCTGGTAGCGATGCCTTTACTAACTATTTGCCTCTTTTTTGTTTGTTCCCCCCTGAACCAAATCTTTTTTCTTTTTTTTTCCGTTCAGCTAGATATCTTTCTTTGGAAGTGGTGGTCGTCCTTTTCTTCGTATCTGTTCCTTGTGTATGTGTGTGTTTGTGTGTGTGGTTTGCAGTGAAAGTGTTTGCTGTATTTACATGGATTGTATATCTGAAGGAGAGGGTTTTTGTGTCTAAATGAAACAGAAACGCAGGCCTTCACACACACGCACACACTAGTAGAAGGCGAAACCAAGGCGGCGCTGACTACTGTATTTGTCCTTTCTGATGAGTGTGTTCTTCGCGCACCATTCTTGTTTTATTGGTTGCTTTACTGTAGTGTGTGTGTGTAAAAAAAAAAAAAAGGAATGCCTCTTTTTCAGTTCAATTGGTTTTCTTTGTTGTTGGTTCTTTTCCCTTTTTCTTTTCTCGCTTCCTTATTTCCCCCTTTTCTTATTTTTTCATTTCTCTCTGCGAGTCAAAGTTTCTTTGTTTTCTTTCACCAGAGGGTGTAGAGATGTCGTTTTACCTGGAGAAAGGAAAAGCGTCGTTGCTGTTGTGATTCGCAGCCTTCTGTTGTGAGGCGACGACGACAAGCGGTTCACGGTTTCTACGCTCAGAGTCTGTCTTTTGTTTTGTGTGTGTTTCTGCGTTTTGGAGTATTCTGTTTTCTCCAAGATTTCATACCATTTTCGTATTATTCCGGGACCAGAATGTACTTTGCAGCGAAAGAGGAACAAAAAAGAACGCATTCGAGAACAAAAAAAAAATACGCGAAACGAAATTCCTATATTTCGATTTTGAGAATGAGCGACGCTTGAGTCATATGCACACAATGTGTGTGTGTGTGTGTGTGTGTGTGCCTTCGGCATTAGTTATCATCGAACTTGAGTGCTTTTGAATTCAACACCTGCTTCTTTTTTTTATTTTTTACTTTTGATCTTGCTGGCTTTTCGTCCTTTTGTGCCGGCCCAAAAGCACGTGTGGGTACGAAAAGCGTCTCATCTTGTTCTTTTTTATTTTCTCTTCATCTTTCCTTTGCGGAATCTCAAGCTACTTCACATAGAGTAGCTTTCCCGTCTATACATACCTATATGTATATGTTTGGCGTTAATTTTTATCTTCATCTTCTTTCCTCTTCGTCTGTTGTGTGCACATCCCTTTCAATCATTGTTTTTTTGCTTTCTATGTTCTCTAAACAAGTATAGGTGGTTGTTCGTCGCTTTTTTTTTGTTTTTTATTATTTTGCGCAAATGTTGTCATCTCAGAAAAAAACAAAAAATGTAACCATGCACACAAGAAAGGTAGCGGGTCAGTTGGGTTTTCTGATCTGCTAGGGTGCTGAGGTGCTCTAAAGGGCGATCGAGTAAGAGATTCTGAGGCAACGGGGAAAACTGACCGAGTGAGAGTTACAACACGGGAGGCGAAGAGACATTGAAGGGTAAAGTCAGCGGGAAGCACGCATCCGTCAAAGACATATGTGGTGGGTGTTAATTGCACAAACAAGCGCTACCTTCCCTGTCTACTATTTGAGCCGACTATTTTTCTCTTCGTCACTGTTTTCCTGTGCTTGGCTCGGCTCCCTTCGGATGTCTGTGTGTGTGTGTCAGCATCAGGAGCGAGCACAGCCGATCGAGGACAGATGTAACGGAGAACAGAATGAAGGAGATGGACGTCAGGCGCCTAAGGCCTGGTCAGAGCACGCGCAGCGTTTCCCCGCACGAATGTATGCGCGTCTATGCGATCTCTCTTTTTCGAAGGCGCATTATGAACCTACTCTTTCCACTCCTTCACCTCGTTATTTAAACCACCTGATTTTTTTCTCTTGTCTCTTGTGTATGTGTGTTTCCTTATACATTGAAAGACAAATTACCTCGTTTCCATTCGATCTTCTCAATTGTCTATCGCCTTTCTTCTCCTCGTTAAGACCTCCTCATCACCAACGCTCAAACGCGCACAGAACACGCCTGCGGGTACACACACATACACCGAGCGTTCGTTCCATCGACCTATCGCGTCTGTAAAAGCACTGCGACACCGCAATGGCGATTTGCACTCCTCCACCACTGGCTGACTTTGTGTCAGACTGCGCCGATATTGTTTGCGCCAGTGAAGTGATGGCGAACTACTTTCTGAGCGCCGTGTCGGCCTCTGCCCGCACGGCAACAGACTCCCCGCACGTTGCATTTTCTCCTGCGTTGGTCGGGGCCAGCGGCAAGTGCGGTTCGGTGGATCTTTCCGTGTGGCTGCCAAGCCCTGTCGTGGCCTCGATGTCCGCCTCCGTCGGGCCGTACGCACGTGGCGTGCTGGCGGAGCTGGAGGCTGCCTCGGCGACCAGCACGGGATCAGCGAAGTCCACCCCGAACTACGTTTGGCGTCCCATCGTTCTGGCGGTACTTTGTACGGTGCTGCTCGTGTTCATCATTGCCAACACCATCTTACTGGTTTGTGTTCAGAGGAAGCGGCTGGCCATGCGTGCACAGTGCTGTACTCAAGACCATGAGCCTTCCTAAACTACCCTTCTCAGATTTCTTTTTTTTTCTCTCTCACTACTTTTTTTTTTTTGTATGTGTGTGTGTCTATTGCTTTAAAGTTCTATTTTCGCAATCTTTATTTCCATTCTTTCTCGTTCTGCTTTTTGTATGCTTTCATGAAACGTTTCTCGTGCCTTTATATGATATATATATATGTATTAAATAACAACAACAGTCGCGTATGTGCAGACAGACCGTAACTGATCGCAACATTGCAGCAGTTTTTTCTGCATCACGCAAGACAGGGGTTCAATAACGAAACGTGCGACGAAACACACACACACACAAAAAAAAAGGTATGGTAATTTTTTTTGTGTGTGACTTCTCAATCGTATCTCTTTTGCGGATGGCGTATTTTGTGTAGCTAGAAACATGCCAGAAAGTAGGTTGCATTTCGCACTTTGAAATTCTCTCCTTAAAACCACCACCTTATGCTCCACCTCTGCCTCCCTCATCTCCTCAGCCTTTTTGTTTTCCACCTCCTCCCTGTATTTTGTTGATGCCACGTCTTTGTAAAGCTGCACTTGCTTCTCCTGTGTAGCTGGACTCTGGTGTGTCGTCTATAATCTGGTTCGACAAAATAGTCTACTGCTGTACGAATCACAACAACAAAGATAGTAAACGTTCTTCTTAGGATTTTGTTTTGTGTTGTTGTTGCTTTGTAACGGCTCTTGTCAAAAGGTAAAGTCTCGCTTGCGCGCAGATTTTTTTTTTTCTCCTGCGTCCTCTGCACCATCTGAAAACACTTTCTTGGCGTTCACCCTGTCTGTTTTTTTCTTCGAGGTGGACTCACGTTAGCGATACTGTTTCTCTCCTAACCTCGGTTTCGTACTTCTCAAAAGTTCTTTTTCTCACTATATCGTCCACATATCTATTTGAGTCTCTTCTTCTTTCCAACTGCGCAATTGAAAAAAAAAAAAAAGGATGGCTAAACCAAAGCCCGACGCCGCACCGGCAAATGCAGGACATGCTCCTGGTGCAGAAGCACCACGTCCATCCTCGAACAGGGCACCTGCCCCGGTGAAGGAAACCCCCCTTCCTTGGGGTCAGTTGGCGATTCTTTGCGTGGTCTTGCTCACCGAGAGCATCTGCTCCACGGTTCTCATCCCTTTCATCCCGGATTTTGTGGCCTACCTCCAACATTGGGAGGTCACCAACGCCGGCTACGCAGCCGGCCTCCCCGTTGGTCTCTTCATGCTTGGTCAGGTGTTGAGTGGCAAGGTGTGGAGCGGCGTCAGCGACAAGGTGGGCCGTGTCATTGGCATCAACTTCGGTGTGATGGGGTGTGCAATTTGCATGTTCTTCTTTGGGCTCAGCGGCAGCATTTGGACCATTTGCCTGTGGCGCTTTGTCCACGGTCTTGTGGCGGGCTGCTCCATCATTGCGAAGACGATGATCAACGATCTCACCGACACGACAAACCGTGCGAAGGGTTTGGCGCTGGTGAGTCTGACGTGGGGCGTTGGCACGCTCTTCGGCCCCACCATCGGCGGATACTTCTATGACCCCGCCAACAGCGCCGTCTTCAACAAGGGCGTCTTGAAGACGGATTTCTTCAAGAACTCCTCCTTCTTCGTACACCACCCCGCCTTTCTACCCAGCCTCATCGTGGCGATATATAACCTTTGTGCTGTCGTGATTAGCACGTTGTTTTTGCACGAGAGCAACAAGGCGGCGCGGCCGCTGTGCGAGGTCCTCCCGCCCAAAGTCGTGAAGGTCCTTGGCCCTCTCCTCAAGATCATCCAGCCGAAGCTGCCGTGCGATGAGGCAGTCGAGGTGACGATTACGACGGGCGAGCCCGAGACGCACGCAGCCGGCGACAAGTCCACCGCTGGCCCTCAGCCTGACACTGTGGCTGTCAGTGCGGAGCCGATCGCACCACATCCCCATCAGTCCTTCGGTTTCAAGCAAGCGCTCCGCAACCCCTTGCTGCGTCGCGTGTTGATCATATCGATGCTGATCTCCTGCTCCGATATGACGTTTGCGCAGATCTTCCCGCTGTGGTGTGCATCCTCTACGGACAAGGGCGGTCTGGGTCTGAAGCCGCCCACGATTGCGAAACTGGTGCTGGTCAACAGCGTGCCGGCTGTGATGGCGAACATTGTATTTGCCAAGACAATTCAGTTGGCTGGTGGGCCGCTCTTGCTGTGGAAGATCTCGCAAGTGCTCTACGGTGTGCTGACCTGCATTATGCCCATCGCCACCTCCATGTCGCCCTCCGGTGCCTTCTACTATACCATGGTGGTGGGCATGGTGCGTAAGGTGGTGGAGTGCTGGTCGTTTGGTCTCATTATGCTGGTGGTGTCCATGACAGCGCCGCCAGGGAGAGTGGGCATGATGTTTGGTATTCAGCAATCCACGGCGTGCATGGTGCGCTGCTGTGTCCCGTTTATCTTCGCCCCGCTCTTTGCGTGGTCCATCGGCCACCCCCACCCCTTCCCTTTCAACGCATTCTTCACGTTCCTCATCTGCCTGATACCGCTGCTGATCAGCGCGTACATGTCGCACTTCGTCTACATCCCCTCCGACGACGGCCAGGAGGAGGAGGACGACGAGGTGGATAGCGCGGGGGCTGTCGGGGACGAGGCTGGGAGCAACGCACGGCATTCGGGCTTGGGCTCAGGCCGGGGCTCAGTGCGCTCGCGGTATAGCTTTTTCGGCTCCGTCCCCAGGGAGGCGCACGAGCGGGAGTCCCTCCTGCTGAACAACTCCTTCGCGAACCTCGCCAACTCCTTCGCAACCAACATCATCCCCGGAATGCCGCAGAACACCATCCTGGCCGTCCCAGTCGGGTCCACGTTGCAGGTGGCCAACGAGAACGGCGAGGAAACGGGGCTGCTGGGGGGCCGTGACGGCGCGGACTCGCGTGATGCCTCAAGCCAGGAAGGCGACGAAGCCGACAGTGACGCCGAGTACTCGTCGGTGGGGGCGGAGATGGCGGAGGTGGCGGCCGCCGCGGGAAACACCGGCGGCCGCGAGGGCGAAGGTCGCCGCATGGGTCAGCTGGGCAACAAATGCGAAGACGAGGAGTTGCCGGTTTAGCACTGCTTCGTGTGCAAAGAAGTCTGTACTGTTTTTCCCTTTTCTAAAAAACTTGTTTACAAGTACTACTGCACCGCCTTGGGGCAGGAGAGAGATCAGTGATGGGCGACGTCAAGCCGCAGGTTGTCCGCGTTATCTGAAGGCTATGTGGCGCATAACTATGCGAAGTTCCACCGCAACATAGCAGCTACAAATTTATTATCGTTAAGCACATCAAAAAGGAAGCGAGCGCAAAACGGTTTTTTTTTTTTTTACGTTAATACTCTGTGTACAACAGAGGATAAACACAGCCAAAATGCCTTTCATATAAATTTCACTTCTTTTTTGGTATCTCTGTTCTACTCCATACCAACGTCGTTGTATAGGGTGCTATTCATTTTATTGCCTGAACTGTTCCCCTTGTTCGCGCCTTCAATCGCCTGCTCGAAGTCCTGCTATGAAGGTATTGTGCAGCACGCACGCGCATCTTGCTTAAGAAATATATATGTAATGTTTTGCTGTCTCATAATTTCTCTTTGGTAGGGGTCTCGAAAGGAAAAGAACAATCGCCACATACTTGAAGAAAATAAGAAAAAATGCCAATTTTTTTTTTTCTGAGACTCATTGAACCACAAGGAAAGATAAGTTTCGAGTCTCGTCATCCCCCCTACGCGCTCTCAATCGAAAAATAGATTTTTTGTTTTTTATCAAATACAAAAGCGGGCAGATGTGTCCTATTTATATCTGAGCTCTATCGCACTATGAGAAGCATTTTAATCTGCTTCTGTTTTCCCGTTTTTTTCTGCAGTCGGCGCTGCTACCCTTTACGTTCGCGTTGCCACGATCGCCGAGCAAAAAAACAACAACTGAGCTTTCGGTTTTTTTTTTTAGTGGTATACCTTCTGTTCTTTATGAGTCTGTTTATAAGTCTTATCATTAAGTAACGCCTTTATGTGTTGTTTTCCGCTTTGTGTGTGCTGGATGCCAGGGAGGTTAGTTACTGACAATGTACTGTGTTGTGTGCGTGTGTGTGTACTTTTTTTTTTTGTAGCTTGTGTAAATCGATCGGAACGCCAGAGAAAGCTGATCCTTCCGCTTAACAGTCGTTGTTGGGGGAGAAAGACGCTGATCAAATGGCGCTGTTTTTTTTTTTTCATTACATGTAGGCTCCGTGTTCTCAACGTCAAAGAGTATGCACATCAATTTGTCTCTTTTGTGTTGAAGGCAGACGTCTGCAAGCCTGTGTCTGTGTGTGGATAATGAACCATTCACGACACAAATAAATCGGGGGAAAAAAAAAACTAACGATACCCTCATGTAGTCTTATCTGAATTTACCTTTTCGTGTTGTTCTTCTGTTTCTTCATTAATTCCTTTTTTTTTGTGTGTGTGTGTGTGTATCGCTGCTTAAACGACTGATTCTCATTTTCGATAGTTTCCAAGACGCTGGTGTTTTCTTCTACTGTTACTTCGTGGCGAATCCACTACTTCCAAAGATGTTTTAGAAATACGTAATTGTGTTTACTTTATCTTGCTGCTCTATCTCTCTTGCGAGAAAGTACGATGCATCGACATCGCTGCCAATCGCACTTTGTTGCCTATCAATCTCTGGTGAGCATCTTTGGCACGGCGGCTGTACTTTTATATGCAAAGTGTACGACAATTAATGTTTGCCGACAACAACAACAGCAACAACAACGCCTTCTCAAGCGTTGTGGTGATCAGTGTCTTCTTGGGACTGTCGGAATATATCTGCTTCAGTCTCTCCCCGCCAATGCTTTCACTCTTTATCGCTTTCCTTTTCTCTGCCCAACGTTGTCCTCTCGTGAACTACTTCTCATTCTGTGATCCCTCGCCAATTCGCCGTCCATCGTATTTTTCTTTCTCTGTCTCGCTCTCCCCAGGAAGCGTGTGTCAAAGTTTCACGACTTACCGTTGACGTACGTGTGTAATTGAATTTCTTTTTTCTTGGTTATTTGGTGCACCAAATACGCATATTATCATTATTGTTATTATTGCCAGCTTTCTTGGGAAAGGCTACTTTCGGACGCAATGCTCACTTCAGAGCGGGAGACACACAATGTCGCCGGTGTGACGAACCTCAGCGGTGGAGCTGATGCTGCCCAGTACATGGAAGAGCACCTTAGTGGACCTGTGCGGGTCAGCATCGAGGCGGTACTGCGCGACCAACCGCAAAATCCTCTGCGATATATGGCCCAAACGCTTCAGGCACAAAAACAATCGCAGTCGAACGGAGCTTTCACCAATCCGCCGTCGCAGGCGATGCAGCGCAACTTGAAGGAAGTTGTGGACGCCTTGCAGGCCAACATTCAAAGGAAGCCCTCGCACGAGACACCCCATGATGCTCATCCAGCTATCGCACCTCCTCTCTCGGTAACCGTGGGCAGCGGTACAACCTACCACGTGCATCCTTTTCCAGTCGATTTTGCGCGCGCCCGGGCCAAGCACAGCGCCGCAGCGCCTCCGCCGTCTTTTCCCTCTGTCTTGTACCGCGAGGCTGCGTCGCTCTTTGAGGTGGGCTCGTGCCTCCGCCGACTGCAGCAGCTCAACCCTCAGGCGCCTCTTCTCTTGTTTGTCGAGGCCCCCGCCCCAACCTCGAACATCTTTTTCTACGAGGGACTTCCCTACGCGTGTACGGCGGCCCACAATGCGCCAATCGCCGAAGCACAAGAGTTCGTCACCGACGAAGTCCGCACCGCACTCAGCGCGCACGGCGGCACGGTTTGGGACTTCAGTGAGGCGCTGCGCAGCACGGCCACGGAAGCTGGCAGCACGGTGCGTCTCACCTTCTTACCGTCTTTGCAGACGAATTTTCTCGCCGCACTGGACCAGCTCTCTTCGACCTTGGATGAGACGTTTTCGGAGAGCTGGAGTCGCGCGCAGGTCGGTGGCGAGCAGGGGCTGCCCCGGGCCGCGGCGCTGCTCCCCTCTGTTCTGCTAGTGAGCTACAGGCCCGAAACGGCGCGGCTCACGCACACACGCCTGCTGGCTGCCTACGGACCCTTCTACGAAGTGGCACAGCGGATGGCGCTGCAGACCCTGCGTCTTAGCCAGCTAGAGCGCAAGCGAAAATTCACATTTAGCTTTGCCATGGAGTATTGGGCACAGGTGCAGCGCCGCCGCGAGACCTCCAACAACACTGCTGCAAACGCCGGCAAGGCTTCTACGACGGCGTTGGCCGACACAAATGGGTTGAGGCGCGAGAACGAAGAGGCGAGTGCGTCTGCCGGGATCGACGCTGCTGCGGCTGGCGAACAGGAGAGCACTCCCGACGACGCAGCTTGCCTCTCAGCGGTGCAGGACGTGGTGAAGTCCAAACGCGTGGCTCCACGGTCTGTGAAGCGCGCACTGCCAACCTACGACGCTGACCAGCAAGCTGAGGACGATGTGTTTCTCGTGGTGATCCGTCGCCTTGAGCACGCCGCAGCCACCCTTATCCAGTCCGTCTACCGTGGTCACAGAGCGCGTGTGCGGTGTCAACAAATGCGTCGCACGCTTGCCACATCATCGATTCGTCCCGAAGAGACGTCAGTGAAGAGCGTGATGCCTCGCAGCGTCACTCATGGCTTCGAGCTGTTTCCCCCGCTGCTTCAAGCGTCTCTGATGCGTCTTCACGAGGAGGGCGAAGCGTTTGGGCACATTTGGGAGCAGCTACCCACTTCCCCTGCTCCAGACAGCCGCCGATGCTGGATTTACCGTCCCGTCCAACGCACGGTAAAGGCAAGCCCTGCCGGACAGGAAGGCGCGGCGGGAGTTCCCAACACCAAGGAGTCTGTGAAAGGTGACGCGGCACGTATGCGTGAGGACTGGGTGCAGGAGGAGCTTCTCATTCCCCCTGTCCGGGCAACAGAGCCGCGCGCGCGCATCAACCTAGCACAGCGGCTGCTGGATTACCTTGACGTGGCACAGTGCACTATCCTGCATGACACGGTGCAGCTGCTGGCGGACAGCCCCGGCATGTCAGTGTTGCAGCGTCGCGCCTATGACCACGTCAAGTCGATTTGCCTGACCTTGTTCTTTGTAGCCTACGGTGAGCTGCGCCAGCGGGATCGGGGGTCTGTGCCGTGCACCTTCTCCCAGTACATGAGCACCCATCATGCCTCGGTACTGACGTGGTTTCAGTTTCCACACGAAAGCTCGCTGCTGCTGCGTGCTGTTGCCGACGGTGGCGGTGGTTGTTGCGCGGGCGACGATGCGGCGAAGCGAGCCGCTGGTGTCTTTGTGCAGGCGAAACTGAGCGCGCACGAGTACTTCCTGGTAGCCCACAATAGTCAGAGGACGGCTACGTCCGTGGCCGCGAGTGGCGACGGTGGCCGTGACAGCGACGCGCTGGTGCTCCTCTCCACCCACCTTCTTCTTTCCCCGCAGCCGCTGCTTTCGACGGCGGAGTGGGCAAAAGAGGTGTCGGCTTTGGCAGCTGCCGCGAAGGACGGCTCGCGGAGCAGCACGGATGTACCGAAGGTCTCGGTGGAGTGGTGGAGCCTCGCGGCGGTACCGATGTGCTGTGTGACCGAAGTGCCTGTGGCTGCCGTGGGGCGATGGGACGCGCAGCTGCTTGACGGAGCGCCTGCCTACGACTGCTTTGTCCCACGTGTGCGCAAGGTGGCGGCATCTGTCGCTCTTGAGGAGGTGAGGGACACAACGCAGGCAGATGTCGCCACCGTCAAGGGAGGCGAGGGGGTGCCTTCCGGCAGTTGTGCCGCGCGGGTGGTCGATATGCCGGCGGCGGCGATGGTAGTACGTGCGTGGGTGCGGGGGCAACTTGCCGACGCCGAAGATGCTGCCTTGGCCAAACATGTCCAGACTGTTCTCGCCAACGATGGCTATGTTGAGGGCTACCTTGCAGTGCGCAACGAATCTGCATCCTTCATCGACCTTCCTCACAAGGCCGCGCTGGCGAGGTGCATTGCAGTGCAAGGGACTAAGGATACACTACAGCACACGTCCTCACCAGGCGAGGAGAGTCTGAGGCTTGACGGTGAGAACAGCGTCCAGCAAGCCGGCGACTCTCCCTCCGCACGGCGCCGTTCCCATGAGCGGCGTGGGGGCTGGGAGCGTGTGATGGAGGCGGTGGCCTTGGAAGCGGCGGCCTCACGTCGCAACAGTCCGCGCCACTCGACCATATCGCTGTCGCCACGCGCAAGCGTCAGCGCCGGTGGATGGAGTCGTCACCAGTCGTTGCATCCATCGCCAAGTGCCGCCGCCTCCTTAAGCTTTACGGACTCGCACGAGGAGGCCAACATGATAGATGAGAAAGCCGCAACACTAAGGCGCGGAGAGAATGAAGCACAAGGTCCCACTCCGTCGACGACGAGGAACGACATGCGCGCGGTGCTCACGGTAAGCGAGGCTGCCAAGGAGGTGGCGGCGGCCACAACGGCAGTTGTGTTGCACCACAAGCGTCGTGCGCTGCGCTTCGTGCCGAGATGGGAGGGTGCCGTGCAGATGGAGGAGTTTCTCTGCTCCGTGGCAGCGTCGCTGAGGCGCAACGCAGACACCTCGTCGTGCCTGGTTCTGGCGCTCGACGTCGCCTCGCAGGCCTTTTTCGCTCTCGTCGCCGTGTTGGTGGAGCACCGTTTGCAGAACACGCGGGAGGCGACGCTGTACGGGGCATCAACCGCAAGTTTTAACACAGAAAGTGCGCTCAGTATCGACGCCGACGAGCACCTAAGCTTCTTGAGCGGCTTCCATGAGGTGCTCGCCAACGCGCTGGCTGATGCGTCCGTTCAGCTTGCAGCGACGCACGTCCTTCGTGTTCTTACGTCCGCCTCTGCGACGGCCTCGCCACAGCTAAATTTGCTACTGCGGCTTAAACAAGCCATCCAGCAAGCGGAGGAGGCGTCCTCTGCGGATGTCCAGAGCGCCGTTTTGTCTGCGGTTCAGCTTGCGGAGCAGTACACGTGGCTTGTGCAGCTCGAGTGGTACTTGTGGTCCCCGCACTTTGCAACCTCTGGTAGCGGCCACGCTGCGCCTGCGGAGGCACCGCATGGGTTTGCAGACTCGTGGATGACAACCAGTGCAGCGCGGCAGTGGGTAGAGCAGATGGATCCGTGGGCCGCAGCCCCTGCGCGGTCTCCCGACCCGGGCCACCTGCGCTACTCCAATGGCCTGCGACGGTGGGAGGATAAGCACTACGTCTGCTTTGGCGCATTGTAAGCAGAGAGAAATAATGTAAAGAACAGAGATTTATTTTTTCGATCTCTCTGTCCTGTTATTATTTTTTATCATTATTTTAGACGAGGCGAGTGCGAGGGACGTGTGGAGGAAGAAGTCGAAACGGTTTGTACAAATGTATTATGATGATCTTATACTGCCCTTCCCAAGAGCGATGAAGGCGAACGATGTCGTTCAAAAGCTTTTGGCTCCGCCAACAGAAACGAGTCGCTTCTTTTTTTTATTTTCTCCAGGTCTTTTGAGACCTGCATGTAAAATACATGCGTGTTGAATTGGTCTTCATTTACGAGCCCAACACATCTTCTTCAGAAAAAAAATTTGACATATGAGCATTATTTCTCCTGCAAAAGAGAAGAAAGGGGCGAACAGCAGGCAATCCTCAAAGCCTTGTGGAGCTGCTGCATTCTACAACCGCAGCAATCGAGTTGTGCTCATCTGCAATTCTTTTGGAATTAAAGTGCCGTCACTTGAGGTACGTAGCTTGGCTAGAGTGACGCTTCGAATGTTATTCTGTCTCTGTGTGTCTGTGTGTTTGTGTATGTCACTTCGCTTTCTCTATGACAATCGCTGCGCTGTGAAACAGACTGTAGAAACTTATATTTTCACCCCAGCGACAAAAAGAAACAAAAACGATAGACTCCGCTAACAATATTCCCCACCCCTTCTCCTTCTTTTCCGTTTCATAGGTGAATCTGAATTTTTTCCGTGATCGCGCGCGATTAACCGTTGTCGTTGCCTTCTCTTTTTTTTCCTTAAGTTCTTCGCATCGCTACTCGCAACTGTGCAATTTCTGAACGTTGTGTAGTTCGCGGAAAAGGTTCTCGGATGTTGGGTTACACGTTGTGGCGGCTGTGCAGCGCAGCCTTGACGGACTCGGTGGCGACGCACAGTGCTGGTAGTCGTGGCATTCACCGACCTAAACAGGCAGCGCAGGAGCAGTTCAAACACCGCTTGCGCCAACGCAGACAGCAGCGTGGCCGCAACATCGCAGCCAAGGAAGCAGAAGTGCAGCGTTCACTGGAAGGCGTGACAAGCAGCCGCGACGTCTTGGTGGCTCAGTTGGCGGATCAGATCTTCACGCGCGGTCACCATCATGTAGCGAGCGCGATGAACGTGGGCTTTGTGCCGGATGGGAACCCGGCTACCCCACTGGTGGCGCTCGCAGGAAGGGAGACGTGTGGCAAGACGTCTCTCTTGCGGTCTCTCTTCCGCTCCGCAAGTGAGGTGGGCCGCTCCAACCGTCAGCTGCGCCGCGCTGCCATGAACTTCTTCAACGTGGGCGACGTCTTTAACGTCGTGGACCTCCCGGGCTGCGGCGGTACCGCAGTACCGTGGTCCGCGGTCCTCCAGCACGCCGTCCTGCTGCGCAACTTCGTGCGCTGCCAGCCCAGCCTCAAGATGCTCTACTACTGCATGGACGTTCACTACAAGCACGGGGTGTACATCCAAGACATCGACCTCCTCCGTTTCCTCTCCCGCGAAGTCCCCAACTTCACCATCGTGATCACCAAGGCGGATCAAATCAACGACAGGGCGGTGCGCACCGTCCACATGGACGACATCCGCAAGGAGCTGCTGTACAACGACATCCACCACCCTGTGCTCGTCACCAGCGCGTTTCACATGGGTGGAGTGGACACGTTGCGCTACGACATGGTCATGAACTGTCTCCACGCCTTGCCAACGGAGCGGCTGACGCTGACGGAGGCGCGGCGCTTATCCGCACGGCTCTTCTCGCAGAAGGAGCTGAGCACGGTGCGTCCCTTGGCCATTGCGCCGTCTCTTGTGGAGGAGGAGAGGCAGGCGTGGTTGGCGGACATCCATCGCACCGAGCTAGAGGCGGCAACAGCGTCGACGGACGGTGTTACACAGCTCGATGGCTATACCGAGCACACTGAAGGCGGCGATATCGCAACAGCCACAGTCGATCCTGCAGCAGAGGAAGCGCGTAACGATCTTGAAGACCCCGCCGTTAGCCTCACTTGTGATGATGACCACGTCGATGACGAAGAGAAAGCCGCCTTCGCCCGCATGAAGGGTAGTGGAGATGACGCCGATGCACACGAGAGCGACTTAGAGTACGGAGATGCTGAGGTAGAAGCATTTATCACCGAGGATGCCCAACGGGCAGCCCTGCGCTCTGAAAAAGAGAACACGGAGACTCAACTGGCCGGTGGACCGCAATCACCAGATGCGTTGCAGCTGAGCGCAGAACCGCTGGATTCCACTGCGAGACACGAAATGTCTTCGGCCATTTCCTCGCTTCCTCCTTCTTCCTCTTCTTCCACTACTGTCCCCGTCGTTTTTGACGACCCTGTGACGCAGCTCGCCTACTCGCGCGTGGTAAAGACGCTGCGCAACAAGGCTCTTCTCCAGTACGTCGACGCGACGAGTCCCTGGCGCAATCCTCTTCGCTGGCCCCGTCACGTCATCCCGACCAAGCACCCCAAGGCGAACATCATGCGTTGCCCCGAAGCCCCCGAGAATCCCTACCTTTTTCAATCTCAGTTCGTTGCCCCACGCGCGGACATGTACTTCCGGCGTCCCAACATCGGAGTGCGACGATCGTCTCAAAAGGGCAAATACGAATCTGACCGGCCGATGGCGTTCCTGGTGAAGCAGTACACCATCCCGTACTTCCCCGATATTGTTGACACGGCAATGCAGCCAACACCGTGGGCCTTTCTGGGCAGTCGTGAGGCCTACTTCGAGCGCAGCGGTGGGCGTCAGCTCGGTATACGCCTTCAGAATTACGCAACGACCGGGTTGATCAATCCGCTCTCGGACAACCCCGCACCTGCCCAGTCGGCGCTCACGGCGGAGGTCCGGCAGCTGGAAGAAAAGCGGTATGGGGCGTCCATCGCGATGCTGAAACCACCTTCGGCGAAGGCGCAGGAGCCGCGTGCCTTGCCTGCGCATCCGAGTTCGACGGCATAAAGAAAAAAAAAAACCGTCCCCTCTTGCTCTCTGAAACGCAAACCACACACATCATCCCCTAAAAGAGGAGAAGTGAACGAACTATTGTCAAGCTTTGTTTAAGGCGACGCTTTCACCGATGGATTGCATACAATACGCTCGTCATGCTTCGCGCATTCATGCTGTACCTTCGTCTCCAATGCATCTGAGTCGTTGTAAAAGATTTTTTTTCCTCTTTACAGATAAGTCGCGCCATCTCTATGCGCGGCGTAAACAAGCAATAGCGACAGCAAAGAAAATGTTTGCCTTCTGACGATTCAGATGTGGAGAAAGACGGATGGATAGAGGAAATGGGGGCAATGCCACCGTTGAGGCTCTGGTGTCAGTGTGGTTATGTTCAGATCCTTGTGTTCCGTTTTGACAGAAAACTGCTGTGCTTTGATAGTGTTCTACATGTTGTTGTTGTTTTGCGTTGTGCAGCGTGTTTAGGCCAAGAGTTACACAAGTGAAAAAGCTCTTTCCTTCATTCTTTTCCTTGTCTCCTCTTTCCCTCTCTCTTTTTTTGTGTGTGCGTGCGGCAGCGCGTCCCTCTGAAACCTTTAAAAGGAACCTTGTTCGTGGTGGCCTTTACTGCATGTGTTTGTCTGAAAGCGATTGCACTGATCTGCATTCCTTCAGACAGCTGGTGCGCCTGCTTCACGAAAGCTCAAAATTATTATACGACACATAGACTGACACATCGAAAGCATAGAAACTAAAATACAAATCGAGCCCCTTTTTTTTTTTCAGGCTCGAATAGAAAAATAGAAAACAAATAAGAGTCTGAGTACACCTTTCATAACGGTGCTTTCATTTCCTATCCCGTTACACATATATATGTCATTTTTTTCTTCTCCTTAGGCACTCTTGCAGCTTCACTTGACCTACTCTCTGTGCTCGGCAAATGGAGGTCGGCAAGCTGGTGACTTCCGAGACATGCGGTAATATTTTTTACTTTGTCATCGACGAAACCCACCCCGATGAACCGCAGCCGGATGCTTCGAGATGCTACTACGTCGTAGCTCCCGCCACTAGCACCTTCTCTTATCGTGAGGCGTACGGTGTGCTCTGTCGTGCCCTGTGCGGGTTGGAGAACCGCACGTACCTCCACCGATGGCACTCCCTGTATGAGCAGATATTTGGCACTACGCCGTACGTAGAGTTCGTGAGTGCGGTGCGGGACAGCCCAATGACACAGCCCAATAGTTTTGGTCAGGGCTCCCCGTCGCCACCCTGCGACGGTCACGCGCAGCCCATGGTAACGTTACCAGCTCTCTTCTCGGATGAAACAACAGCACGATTGGCCTTACAAAAGGCAGAAAAAGAGCGCCAAAACGTTGCTGAAGGGGATATGCAGCGCCAGCAAAAACAGGAGGACAGACAGCACCATCAAGGCGCACTACATGGCTGCTCTACGCCCGTGCACGAGGCGCGAGATACAAAAGGCATAAGCGCGCCGGCACCTGAAGGTGCCTCGAACGAGGTGACACGAAAAAACCTAGCAGACGTGAAGGAGCTGTCGAGTGTGCAAACCCAAAGCGGCACCCCTACCGGATACGTCCAGGATAAAACACTTAGCAAGTTGTTAAACTTGGCGTCGCAGTGGCAGGAGTCTGCAGCTGCGTTGCGCGGTGAGGATCGTGGTACCGTTGCCCAACTGCAGCGCGATTTGCAGGAGGAGCGAAGGAAGCGACGTGAGGCGGAGGAGCTGTCGCTTCTGCAGGCACGTGCGCTGGAGGAGGCACATGCGCGAGCAAAGGAGGAATCATTAGCGACGGCTGCCGTCGCGAAGAAGGAAAGTGCTGCAGTGACTCTAGCAGCGAAAGACGAGGCAGCTGCGCTGAGGCGACGCGTCGAGGAGCTCGAAACGCAGCTGGCCGAGACGCAGAAGCGCCACACCACAGAGCGCGATCGAAACGAGGCTGAGAAGGAGAAGTTGCAAGAGCAACTGTGGCAACAAAGTCAGGCGCAAGGCGTGCAGATCCAGAACTTCCTCAACGACAATGCCGGAGCTGTGAAGCGGGTAGAAGAGGCTCTTGAGAAGCGCGAGAAGGAGTTGTGTGCTGTGTACACCGCTGCGTTGGAGGACCGGGATGTGCGCATTGCCCAGCTTTCACAAGAGGTTCTCTCACACCTGCACAACACGCGGCAGCTCACGATGACACGTAGTGACCAGGACCGTTTCCAAGCAGAGCGAGTCGCACATTTGGAGGACGTGGCGTCGCACTTAAAGGAGTGGAACACAGCGTTGCGCCGCCAGCTCGAGGATGCCACAGAAGAGAATCGTAAGCTGCGAGACCGCTTGCAAGTTTCCAACCAGTCTTTTGAAGCGGATCGAACATCACAACTGGTGTCGTGGCAGGGCACGCGGCAAACGTCACCTGTGCTGTCGTCGTCCTCGGCGCTGCACTGCAGTGTTTGTGCCGGGCTTCCACACGAGGCGGCCGTTCAGCTAGCAACGCAGCTCCGCCAAGCGCACGAACAGCTGTCGCTCGCCAAGGCTGATGCTGTGAAAAAATCGGAGGAACTTGAGCGAGCAGCTCTGGTAATTGAGCAGCTGACTCGAGGTGTTCGACACGCCAAGACGGATGTCGACTCCATCTGGTCTCGGTTCGCGACGCTCTCCATCAATCCACCGCAGATCTCCACAGAAACCCAAAACATTGTCTGACAGACAAACCAAAAGTTATTTTGCGTCGAATAGATGGTATCCCCCCTAATTCTTTTCAAAAACCTACTGGCCTATAAACTGCACTATCGGAGACTTGGAACAAAGAAATACCCCCTGCACACGCTTCTTCGCTTTTCGGTTTGGAAGCGCAGTAAGTTGTACACGAAGCTTGCCAGCGCGGTAAACTTAAACGTCGGCTTTGCCAAAGATCATGCAGAATGCTGAAGGCCGTTCTTCTTAAGCACTGTAAGCGCGCTCAACTGAATTTTCCGTCTTGTATAAAAATTTCTTCCTTCTCATTGTCCATTTTTCTTGTTTCCATTTATTTTTCACCTAACCGTTATTGGCCCGATACATACTACACCGAGTGTCTCCCGAATTATCTGCAGCGTAGTTGATGCTCTGCTCTTATCAACGCAACAGACATACATTGAGAAAACATCTTGAGTAATTGGATATATTTTTTTTTAGCTGTTTTACCTGAGTAGTTGCACCAGCGTTTGTGTGTATGTGTTTTTGTGTAGATGTGGTCAGTGCCAAGACCGAGTGAAGGGAATAGCCCCTCTTCGCCTGGTACAAGCTCCTCTACGCAACATTCATCAGATACGCCTACGCCGCTGCGGCAAAACAAACTCACGTCGACGGACAACTTTCACTCCGGTGGAGACTTGCAATATCACCTCCGGCCTCCATCACTGTGGCACCTCGTCTTTCTGCTCGGCGCACCTGTCTTGTGCTTCCTCAATGGCTGCGCCTACTATCTCTTCTGGCGTTCGCGCTACCTCGAAGCCTCCGCCACCCCTCACCTCGCGACCGAAGAGTCCCTGCCAGCCTCTTCAACCGTAATTCTTGTGTCTGACGCGCCATCGGTGGCACCGTCTGCGTTTTATGGTGTCACCGCCGGCTTTGCTTTCGCCTTTATTCTTACCCAGTGGACGGTGCAGGAGTGTGCGCGGGCCTTCATTCGCGTGGAGGGCGATGGTGCGCGTGCCACCAGCTTTCTTCGCTGTGGTCTTCTCTTCGAAGTTGCCTTTCTTCCCCTGACGGTTTCGCAGATGGTTTTAATGGGTCAAGATTTTCACCTCCATCGTGACGCTGTGCGATGGTTGGGATTGGCGCGCGTGATGAGCGAGGGCGAGGTTGCTGCTGCTGCTGCTGCGGTGGAAAATGCCTCTGCATCTCAGCGCTACGTGGCGCTCTGGATTGTCTCTTTTCTGCTCACGACAACGGCGATGGTGGTTGTGGCTAGCGCGATGTGGACCGACGCCGTGGTCACGTGGCTGCAGCGCAGAGTGTTCGCTGCGTATCGAGAGCAGAAAACGGAGTAGACTGGGATGAGGGGATTCTTGGTGGTGAAGAAAGAAAGTAGATGCGTAAGACAAGCGACCTGCCAGTGGAAGGGAGTCGCGTTTCCAATGGTGATTGCTCTTTCAGAGAGGCTTTTTCTTCTTTTTTTTTCTCTGCACGCGACATCGTCTGTTGTTACCATTGCTTGCCAGAGCACCAGCATACCGTGTAGTACTGTTTTTCTTGGTGTGCATTCATTCTTCTGCTACTCTTTGTTTGCTGACTTGGGTCATGTTTGTATTTTCTTCTCGGATTCAGGAACTCATGACAAGAAAGTGTCTTCACAAAGCAATGAAGCATGTTTAGGTCACGATGTAGAGTTTGGTACAGCGGATGCCTGGTAGAAATTACACACACCAGCGCGTTTTGAAATTATTTTTGTGGCACCTCTTGCACAAAGAAAGGGGAAATAAAAGGCAGAGGTTTGCTTTATTAAAGGTTCGATCTCTGTGCCTGATGACCTTCTAGGATGCTTTTTTCTTTCGTATGTTGGCCGTACTTTTTCTTCTTGTGTATTACTCTCTTCCCTGCCGTTCTCTCGCACTCTCTTTATTTTGTACACGCACACAAACACACACACACACACACACATTGTTCTCTGATGCGTCTTGCACGTCTTCCACCGACAGGTCTCACAAGCTCACTTTATCAAACGACCTTATCGTTGCCTCGACGCAGGCTTCGCTCTTTTAAGCATCTCCTCTCTTTATCAGATACACTCGCTAAAAAAAAACCAACAGACTTTTGCACCCAAACAAACTTCACAAGGCAATGCCAGCAGAGAGCTACCCGGATGAGAGGCTTGACGGGACAATTGCGACGCTCGAGCCGATCTTCCGCAAGGAGTTCCAAGTCCAGAATGACGCGGACGTGGAGTGGCTGCTCTTCACCTTCGGGCCCGGCCGGATTAACCTCATTGGCGAGCACGTCGACTACATGGAAGGCTGGGTCTGCCCGGCAGCTGTCTTGGAGGGCACCCATATCCTCGTCGGTCGGGTGAAGCACCTGGAGAGGGAGGCCAAGCCGAAGCTGCGTTTTTATGCCACCTACACAAAGGAGCACTTCGAAATGGACTCAATCGGTGGTGGTGCACACACCAAGGCCTGGACGACGTTCGTGCGTGGTGCCGTGGCGTTGCGTCTGCAGCGACTCGGTGTCGATATTCATGACCCGGCGCTGCGTGGGGTGTGCATGGTGGTACACGGGACGCTGGCGATGGGTGCCGGCATGAGCGCCTCTGCCGCCTTTGGCGTGGCCCTCATCCACGCCGTGAACTCTCTTATTACCAAGAGCTACCAGCGCTGCCCCATCTCATCCGGTCGCCGCTACGCCGTTGTCCCTGACATGTCCCGGCAGGACCGTGTGGAGCTGGCCATGGAGGCGCGAAGGATCGAAACGGAGTACTGTGGTGTGAACGTCGGCATCATGGACCAGTTCATCTCTGCCCTGGCGGAGGCCGACAAGTTCATGTTCCTCGATTGCAAGAAGCTCACCTTTGAGTCGATTGAGCTAACCCCGCTGCTGGGCCACGGCGAGTACTGCTGGATGCTCATCGACTCCATGATCAAGCACGACTTGATCGGAGGCACAGCCTCGACGTACAACGCCGTTCGAACCGACCAGGAGAACTCGCAGAAGAAGATCGGCGCGCACCGCTTCCCCGGAAAGCCATACTCCTTCTCGCGCATGGTGCGCCACCCAGCCGAGTACGGCTTCGACGGCGACGTGGAGAAGTTCATGGCCGAGTTCAAGCCCCTCATGACGCCCGGCGAGTTCGAGCGTGGCAGCTACCAGCTGATGGAGCAGCTCCGCACCTTGGAATTCCGCAAGATCAACGATGCCGGTGCGTCTCTCTCGCACGGGGAGCGTGTGAAGGCGGCAGGGAAGATTTTGAACGACGGCCACGCTGGCATGCGTGATCTGATGAAGATCACCACGCCCGAGCTTGACTACATTCAAGAGCTGATCAACGAGGACAAGGACGTTGCGGGTGGTCGTATGATGGGCGGAGGCTTCGGCGGGTGCATCATTCTGCTTCTGCGCAGTAGCGCGAAGAAGCGTGTTGTGGCGCACGTGCGTGAGCACTTCAAGGCGCGTTTTAAGCTTGAGAACAGGTGCTACGCGGTGGACCGCGCGGGCTGCGGAGCTTTCGTGGTGTCTCTTGAGCAGAAGAACGTGGAATCATCAAAGCTGTAGGAGCAGCAAGAACAACACAATAAACATCATCACCAGCATTGAGCTGAATGCTTTCTTTTCATTAACTTTGATTCTTGTTCCCCACCGAATGCACACACTAAATAACTTAAAAAAACGCTTTACTGACACATCATTATACATATATATATATATATTCTCTTCCTCTTCTCTTTTTCTCCTCTCGCTTTCTTTCTTTTGTTTTCCCAGTGTTCCCTCCTCTCGTTACGCTGCGACGTCGGTGAAGCGCACGCATCATCTGAATCACCGCAAACATAATATGGAGCGGGTATACGTGTGCGTGTGTGTGTTTGTTTATGCGTTGGTGCGGAGGAGGTCCAGGTACATCATTTGAATGTTTTACTATTTTTTTTTTCCTTTTTCATTTGGATACTATGCCTCAAAGGCTTTCTTTTCTTTGGGAGTAGTAGCTGCGGAGAATGCAGCACTTGCCATCACAAAACAGTATGCATAGGAAAAGTTTACGCAGCGGTGCAAAATACTGTTTATTTTAAAAAGGGTCGATTTCTCCCTCATCTATCGCACTTATTTTGACCTTATGTTAGCGACGGCGAGTAACAATCAAAAATGTTATTTACTTATTTATTTTATTTTTGCACTCAGCAATGAAAACTCAGCCTTCGAACGATTTTTACACCCCCTCTTTGTGTTTTCTGCGCTAATAGGCAGAGGATGCCTGTACAGCGGTAAACACTTTTCTTCTTTTCTCCGCATCTCTCTCCCTCTGTGAGAATTTAGCGAAGTGGTCTTTATACGCCACTGAAGAGGTGACACCTGAAAGCGTATAGGACACGACTTCTGTCATGCAAGTCCTGCCAAAGACTGCACACACACACACACACAAACACTTTTAAACATGCATACAAACCCGCGTTCCCCCACGAAAAGCTCGAAGCCGAGCGTTGCTCTATGTGCCCGGAAGATCAACTAAAACGAAACAGAACATGAACGAATTTGTACATGCACGTTTAGTCTTCGTGTGACTTTTTTTTTTCTGCGAGTGCTCACTGGTGCCCAGCCATCTTCATGGCGCTACGTTTACAAGCTGATGATAGCAAATCTTTATTACTCTCCTTGTGCGATCACTCTAACTTCTTCCCTCTCCTTTCTGTGAATCCAATAATTTGTGGACACAATACGCCACCAATTTCGCTCGGTTGTTTGTATTGCAAATCCATTTCATTCTGAAAGTCGAGCTTCGAAGTAGAAGACGACTACGTCGTATGTGTACCACTCTATTATAAATGGAAGACAAGGAAAAAAAAAAGACTTTGTAGCGCATCAGTGAAGTGCGTACTTTTTAATACCTTAATGAAAAAAAACTCGATTTTATAATAGACTCTTCATCGCAATACTTCCTTCATTATCCGCAACAACGTCCATTTAAAAAAAAAAAAAGACTTTCGGGACTTATTTTTTTTTTTTCCTAGCGCCATAAAAAACTTCTTCTTCATTTGCTTTTTGCTTTTTATTGCTTGCCATCTTCTCATTCGATACGGAGTACTTTCAAATTGCAGACCCTTTTTTTAAACAGTTTCGGCTTTTTAAAACAGTACGCCACGGTCGCTTCTCTGCTAGCCACCATTCCCTCAACGCAAAGAGGAATTCAACGTATATTATAATACGTTTAGCCGTTCTCGACATTTTAACGACCCCAAAGAGCCTCGCGGCCCTAATGGAAACGCAACCGCGCGAGACGGTGTGGCATGTCGCACGCATGTGTGCCCTCTGGGGAGCGATATCCGGTAGCTTCAACATCCTCCAGATCTGCATACCACTCATCACGCGTGATATCTGCAAAGATGGAGCAGCTCAGTGGCTCGGCATCTTTATGAGTACAAACGCGGTGTGTGGGGCCATCTTCAGTGTCGCCGGCGGTTTCTTCTCTGACTTTGTGGGTCGCATGGCCTTAATGCAGCCATGGACGATTTACTTTTTTCTGTCCGTTCTCGCTGTCATGGCTGCCGACGCTATTTCGAATGTGTACCTGCTGCTGTTCGCCCGCACCGCGGCCCTGTCGATTCCCACGACCATCCTCCTGGCGTATCTCTCCGATTTCCTGCGCGATGGTGCCCTTCTTGAAGCCTACGCGTACCTGAGTGGCAGCTTTGGTGTTGCCAACCTCACCGCCACCCTTCTGGGCGGCCTTCTCAACGAGGTATGCTCGCGCACGGCGTCGCTCTTCCTCGCACTCGGCTTGTCGGGCACCGCGCTGTACATTGTCCTGCGCTCCCCGGCACCACCATCGGTGCAGGCGACGCTGGCCGAGAGGTCGGAGGAAACGCGACTGCGCGGCAAGAAAGACGCGGTGAGCAGCGAGGAGTTCTATCGGGCGCTACGGCTGCTCACCGCGGACCGCTATCTTTCACTGATCTGCATCGCATGCGCCACAGTGCGCTTGGCCAACATGAACGATCATCTCATGCTTGTCTTTTTCATCTCCTACCGCACGGACGCCGGGCTGTCCTCGATTTGCTACCTGTTAGGGCTGATGGCCTTCAGCATGTCGTTGAGCCAGCTCGTCGTTATTCCCACGGCCGTGCGACATCGCTGCGCGTACACAGTTCTCATGGCATCGCTGCTGCTGATGGCGGCGTGTGTGATTAGCATGGCATTTTGCTTCACGTTGTGGCATTTTGCAGGGACCACACTTTTGCTCGGTTGTAGCCTTGTCGCCCCCTCGATCTTTAATGCGCGCATCTCTGCCCTCACGTCTGCCTCGGGCATCTCCGGTGTGACCCTGGGCGTTGTGAGCACCATGACCAACACAGCGGAGGTCTTCGTGGCGGTGCTCTATGGTAATCTGCTGGCGAGGACAACGCGGGAGTTTGGCGAGTCGTCCGTCTGGAGCGGCATCCCTTTCATGCTAAACGGGATGACGGTGGGGGCTGCCGCTCTGCTGGTATTTTTCGCGGAGTGGCGTTACGGCAAGAGGTACGGTCCATGGGATGCGGAGAGCAGGCGACAGTCGGAGGTGCTGCTGGGCAATGCCGATGATGAGTCGGCCGAGGTGGAGGGTTCGAAGATGGGCGGGTTAATTGTCAAGGAGGAAGAGCTGTTCGCCACGACCACGCTGAGACCCGCGACAATGCTGCCGGTATCACCGATAGGGCTCTCGCCGCATCTAGACAAGAGCAACTGAGGTCTCTACGCAAACGAAAAAAAATATGAAAACTGAAAAAGGGGCGCTCGGCGACCATCGACGGAGCCAAGAGTTTGTTTGCGCGCTCACTCTGTAAATTTATTCTGGTTCCCACATTTTTTTTTTCGAAGCATAACTGGTGAAACATAGAGCACTTCCCTCTGCCGGCTCTCAAAGTTATTTTTTGGTTGTTGTTTTTTCTCTACATTGGATAGTTACCTTTAGTCTCACGTTGCTAAGTGGCGAAGCTTTACAGTTTCCGGTCGCGCTCAGCGGAAGCTGGTTGCCTCTGCTTGCTGATGCCCTCATTTCTCGCTTTTGTGTATATGTGCTTGTGTGTGTGTGTGTGTGTGTGTGTGTGTGTGTTGAGCACCGTTGTTGTGAGCATCGGCTCAGTAAAGGTGCTAGTGGCTCGTTTTTGTTTCTCCCATGCAAGTCCGCATCGGAAATTGAAATGTCTTTGGTGAAGTATCTTTTTTTTTTTTTTACAGATCAACTTTATATGGTCCCACTGCGATCGGAATTAAGCCCTGGTGAATAGGCTGATGCCGGCAATTGGTATTAATGTTCTTTGTAATCTTGGTTTCTTTTTCTTTTTTGTATACTATAGCTACTTCTTTTTTAATCGTTGACTGCAGCTTCATTTCCTCTGCCAAAATGTGGGTTGTTGTAAAATACTTTTTTTTTCGCTTCCATCGCCGTCAAGAAGATTGTGTAGACCAGCTGACACAGAAAACGGGGGAAAAAAAAACAAAGACACCATAACTGAACAGCAGAGAGCGCAGTTTGTGTACTTGGGTTGAGTTTTTTTTTTGATGACCTGCTTTTTGACAGTGGCTCCTTGAGCGCAATCGCTTCTATGTATATATTTAGATAGATAGATAGAGAGAGAGAGAGACGGGAACTGAAAAAGACAAAGAATTATATCGCCGGTTTTTCTTTGGACGGCCAGCGATGCACAACTTTGTGCGATTCTTCTCGTGCCTGCACTCTAGTAGAGACGCCTCCTCCTCCTACATTTCTCGTTTCCTTTCTCCTTTTGTATGTATCGCTTCTATACAGGTGAATCTTTACTTTCTCCTGAGGCCTTACCGGTATAAATACTGTCTATTACTCCCCTTCTGTTTTTTTTTCTCCCCATTAGCTCTCTTTAATTCGCACAGCATTCCCACACGTGAAGGATGTTTCGTCTTGCCTGCAATCCGCTGATGCGACGCACCGCCGCTGCTCTCAGTGCGGCCGCCGCCAGCGGAGGCGAGCACCCGCCAAACCCAGTGACCTACCTCACCGACGATGAGAAGATGCTGGTGGACACGGTGCGGTCATTTAGTCTGCAGCACGTTGCACCCAAGTCACTCAAGATGGACCAGGAGGGTAAGATGGATCCGGGGCTGCTGAAGGAAGCATTCGCGGCCGGGCTCATGGGCATTGAGACACCCGCGGAGCTTGAAGGTGGTGGCATGACGTTCTTCTCCAGCATTCTCGCCATTGAGGAACTCGCGCGTCACGATCCCGCCGTCTCTGTCACCGTGGACGTGCAGAACACGCTGGTGAACAACATCTTCTTCAATTTCGCCAACGACGCACAGCGCAAGAAGTACTTGCCGAAGCTAGCGACGGACACGGTGGGCTGCTTTTGCCTGACCGAGGCGGGCAGCGGCAGCGATGCCTTTGCGCTCAAGACGCGTGCAGAGAAGAAGGGCTCAAAGTGGGTGATCAACGGGTCGAAGCTGTACATAACCAACGGCGGGTGGGCGGGCATCTACCTCGTCATGGCGACCGTGGACACGGCCAAGGGCTACAAAGGGATCACCTGCTTCGTGGTGGATTCATCGGAGTCGTCTGGTGTGTCGGTGGTGCGATCAGAGGACAAGCTGGGGATCCGCGCAAGTTCCACGGCGGAGCTGCGCTTCGACAACGTTGAGGTACCCGAAGAAAACGTGATCGGCGAGGTGGGCAAGGGCTACAAGATTGCCATCAACATCTTGAACGAGGGTCGCATTGGCATTGGTGCCCAGATGCTCGGCATTGCGCAGGGTTCATTGGATATCGTCATGCCCTACCTCTTCCAGCGGAAGCAATTCGGCCAGGCAATCGGTGACTTCCAGGGGATGCAGATGCAGTACGCTGAGTGTGCTCTCGAGCTGCATGCTGCCCGCCTCATGGTGTACAACGCCGCGCGCAAGAAGCAGAACAACGAGGTCTTTATCCAGGACGCTGCCATGGCCAAGTACTTCGCCTCTGTCGTGGCGGAGAAGACGGCGAGTCGGGCGGTGGAGTGGGCGGGAGGCATCGGCTTCATGAAGGACTTCGGCCTCGAGCGCTTCTACCGTGATGCAAAGATCGGAGCCATCTACGAGGGCACGTCCATCATTCAGCTGCAGACCATAGCCAAGATGATGAAAGCACAGTTCTCCAAGTCTTAAACTGTGTACGACAATGATGAAGTCAAGCGAAGCGCACCGTCGAAGTATCGCTAAACCGTTTTTTCGCCTTGCCACAGAGAAAGAAACTCAAACATCTGATAAGCCGGTTCTCAAGCGCATAACGGATTTTAGTTATAACTGTTTTTTTTTTTTAAAGCAATGGCAGCGCTGCATACTACCTGCGATGCGACGATACAACGACAATTTGAGAGGACACCCCTTTTTTCGATTCTCTCCTAGATGTATTCAGCTGTCTTTCTCCTGTCTCGCCGAAACAACAATCAAGCAAACATTGCGTTTTCACTTTTTTATTTTCACACTATACTTGCTAGCGATAATACTCTCTCTTTTTCTCTTTCTGAAAGAAGGAATTCAACTTTTTTTTTTCTTTGCTTCTTACTTTTTCACAAAACGCCTGTGCGATCTTCGCTTACCTTTGCCATGACGGATACGATAATCAACTAACACACACACACACACACACACAGAGACACACGCCGTCAAACGAGGCCAACGCTGGTCTTCTTCGCCGGTGCGCTCGCCGCCTACTTTCAATTCTCTTCGGCGCTGCTTTGATTGTAATCAAAGCCACCCACGTGACTCATATGAGGGCTAACCACCTTGTAATGCCATACCGTCCCACGCCACGTCTTTTTTTGTTTTGTGACTCGGCCGGGAAAGAATCTCCTGTTTGTAGTGGTGTGCAGGGCCAAGTTGCTGCAGCTCATTTTTCTGGCTGTTTCCCCTCTCCTTACAACTGTCTTTTTTTGGCCTCAAAGAAGAACGTCCGCGCATGCGGCAGATTAACTCCAGGAGTACGCACTCTTCTTCTTTGTCTTAGCCATGGGAATGCCTGTATGAATGCCTTTCCTTTGTTACGTCATATTTCTACCTCTCCTTCTCATTGTTTTTTTTTTCCAAATTACAAATCCTACTACACGTTTTAATGGTTTGTTCACCTGCTCTCCCGACTGCGTTCTCAACCAAGCAGTGAATAGAATACACATTTTTTCTGTTGTGTGTGTGTTTGTATCTGCGCGTCCTTAACAGTGAAATAGTCTGTCACACATAAGCGCTAAAAGGATCGTGTGTGTTTTTTTTCTCCTTACTCATTCAACTACTCAATCTTTTTTTTAGATTTCTGATTTAGATAGGTGAGCGCTCCCGTAGACTCTCTTCCCTGTGTTCCCATTTTTTGGCCTTCCTGTTCGAACTCAATAGTAATATACGTTGAAGTGGCCGGCGTCGTTAGTGTGGCTGCGTAGCCGCTCGCTCCCATCGACGCGCCATTCAGTACCATCTGGAGGCTCAAACCGCATCTCAAATCCTTGTACAACGCCATTCAGCGAAGCGTGCATTCTCAAAACGTGTACTATATCGCAAGCAACTCAGATAATTTCCATAAAAAAACATAACGGAAAGAAAGGATGATTATTGTATTTCACATCTCCGATAGTGAGGGGCTGCGGCACCGCTTCTCCGCCGTCTGCGGCCCGTCCACCACCGCCGTAGGAGCCATTAATCAGCTGCGCACAAAGCTGTGCATCCCGACTGACGTGGAGGTGAAAGTTCACCTCGCCAATGATGTCCCTATCCGCCACCTGACAGCACCACTGACAAGCCTGCGCAAGCAGCGTGGAGGCTGCCCGCAGGTGCTGCGCATGCAACTTTGGGCATCCCTCTCCGGTCCTGCGACGTCTGTGCGAGAGATCAACTACGCAACGGCGGAGTTGATCGACCCAGCAACTGCGGCGGCCGAGGAGGAGGAGGAGGACGAGGACGACGCTCCGCCTTCTTCCTCATCACTGTCAGGTCGCAGAAGTACTAGCGGTGGTGCTCCTGTAGGGTCTGCTGCACCAACCGCCACGCGCATCATCTTTGCCGGGCCGCCATCTCGCGCACAGGTGAAGCCTGTACAGGCAAAAGCCCCCGCTGGTGTGGTGACGGCGCTGCACACCAAACCAGGCGCGTCAGAGTCGAGGGAACCTTCAACGGCGGGCTCGGCCAAGGAAGTGCCGCGACGCCCTAGTCCTGCGGCTGCTACTGGTGCTGCGAGAGGAGAGGAAACGACGCCCACTCCGTCGCTGACCTCGCCGCCACCGGAGTCTCCCTCCACCGCAAACCCGACTCTCGTCATCAAGCGGCGCAGCTCACGACCACCACCACCGGCGCCACGCATGGAGATGATGCCCCTTTCCGCTCGTGGACCCGCACGGCGTCCTCCCGTGGATGTTCAGCGCGCTGAGTTGCTCATTCCACAATCTGCACGGGGCGTCGCGCCTGCTCGTGCTCCCGACATGGGAATCTCGACTGCTGGACGCGCGGAGGGTAAAGATCGCTACGTAGATGCAGCTGGTGACGTGGGCGTGTTGTACAAGACCGGCGTCGCGCGCCGTGATGCAGCCATCGGCCACATCATGATGCGAGAGTACCCGAAGGTCGTCCTGCGCGAGCCCAAGGCGATTGTGGCTGCCGTACACGACAACACACGCCTCGCATCCCTCAGCTTTAGTAAAGACTTCACGGCTGCCTCGGATGCGGACGGCGTGGACGACGCGACCTACGCTCGCTGCCTCTCGATTGGGCTCACCCATGGACAGGAGTTGCGCAGCGGTGGTGAGGCAAGTAGTAGCGGTGGTGCACGCATCGCCCTGTACGGCGAGCTCAGCTCCCTGCGTCACAGCTGCTGCCCCAACGCCACGGTGCAGTACGACGTCTTCTCGGCTCCCTACTCCGGCAGCTGCCGGTGCGCCATGCTGGCGGGCATCCAGCAAGGGCAGGAGATCACGTATCTGTACAAGCACGCCGACTCCCTCGCCTTCCTGCTGCTCTCGCGCGACCGCCGCCGCAACATTCTGCAACGCCGCTACTTCATGGAGTGTGACTGCCCACGTTGCACGGAGGTCGACACTGCCAGCGAGGACACAGCCGCCGACGCGCCCATTGTGAAGAAGCGGGCGGCCAAGACAGGAACGGCGAAGGCCAAGGCGCAGAAGAAGATCGGCACGCGCACAAAGGCGCAGCGGGAGGCGGAGGTGACGCTGACAGGCGCGTTCTTCACCGACTCGACGGTTGACCGCGACGTTGCAAAGCAGCGTGCGTTGATGGAGGAAATGCGGAAAGACTTCGACGCCCTCCAGATCATCGATGACACGGGGGTGGAGATTACCCTGTCGCTTGTCGGCAACGTGCCGCCGACGCAACGCTCCAAGCAGTGCAACCACCTGCTGACCTTCCTGCGCAAGTACGGTACGTCTGAATCGGTGCTGCGCCTGCACGACCACCACTGGCGCATGAACCTTGCGCGTGCGGCGTACGTGCAGGAGACGGTGCGGCTGTGCGCCGTCAAAGGCGCCACGCCAGAGGCCCGCCAACGCGACCCGCAGAGCAGCACGCTCTTTACGCCAACGAAAACGGTCTATGACGTGTGCCTGAAGCAGCTCGCGGTGGAGGCGCTCTTCATCCCGCCTGGCCACCCACACAGCCTCACCACCTATGAGTCCTTCCTCTACCTCGTCGCCATCTTGCCCCCGGCCTTTGCACAGACCATCGTGCGGACTGCGCATAACACGGAGAGCATCAAGTGGAAGCAGCTAGAGGAGACCAAGGAGGCCTGGAGCGTTCTCAAGCGCACGGCGCTGCCACTGCAGGTTCGCCGGCTGGTGCAGCGCAAAGACGTCGCTAACGGCGGCAGCGGTGCACCAGCGGAGGCGCCATCGCAGCCTACCACTGCACGTGGGCAGCGCAGTCATGAACTTCCTCCCGCACCCACGATTAAGCTGCCACCTAAAAAGGCAACGACGTAGACGCAGAGTAGACCAGCGCAATAACGACACGACGAGAAGGCGCTAAAAAGCATGGGTCATGTGCGATGGTGTGCATGCGCGCTTTGCTGCTTGACAGGGTGATCTGGTATCTACGCTATTTCCGATGTGGAGGAGAGAAAAAAAGGAACCTCTTGACAATGCTGCTCTTCTAAATGACATGTTCTTGCACGCAATGTACGTTCCTGTTTGTTGTGATTGTTCTTCTCTCATTTTCAGTGAATGCGATAGCGTAGCCTTTGTGAAATTTTGTTTGCGATTTTTTTTGTTGTTGTGGCGGTGGGTGCGTTTGTGCGACACCACTTAGTCTTTTCCTTATGATGCAGGTGAATGTTTGCTGTTCTCACTGACGTATTCTTTTTTTTTGTTGGTCTGTTTGTTTGATTGGTTTGTTTTATCTTAGGGTGTCAGTTGATTTACAAGGTCGTTCCCCTTTTGTCATTCTTTTCCTTTGTTCATTCTTATTGGTGCGGCATTCCGCTGTTCTTTCATGTTGTTGAGGTCGAAATGGGATTAAAAGCAGAATCCCGAGCAACAACGCTTTCTTTCCTCGCCCCAGTGATAACTGCAATAAAGAGACTGCGCACATCTGCGCAGTTTTTTGTTGTTTAGCTCCGGCTTTAGTCTGATCAAGTTCTTACAGCTCCATTTATTGTGCTCAAGGTTTGCGTTGCAGTTTTTATTTTTATTTTTAGCGACACGCCGCGCTGCTGGATTTGGCCCCACGTCAACTGACGAAAATACGGGAACTAGCACAATAAGCATTGACTGCAGCTCTGCACCGATGTGAGGAATTGTCAAATAAGACTCTCCTTTAATAACAATAATAATATTAAGCACCGTCTACCGGCTCTCCTATGTTTCTGTCTGTCTCAGCTTCACAAAGTTTGAGGTTTATGCCAATAGGCTCGTCAATCTTCCCTGCTTCTTTCTCGATACCTGTCTGTCTCTGTGCTTTTTTTGTTGTTGTTGTTCTCTCTTACGCTGACGGTCTACCGCGCACTTCTTCAATAACACTGTTGTATGCATGCTCATGCAGCGGCAACAAATCCGTTCCGTTTCAGTTTTCCGTGTCGCGTAGGTTGGGTTCTCTAGTGCTTTCCTCAATAACTAGCACAAACTACCAACAGCAAGCCATCTTTCTGGTTTTCTCCTGCTGTTGTTGTTTTTCTCTCTGCGCGGTTAGTGCGCAATACACATACGACTTGCCTAGTTATCAGGAGCAGCCGAAATACATTAAAAAAAGCATTAAAATGGCCACTCGCGACCGCACCAGTGAGTTCCTGCAGTACCGCGCCATCCGCCCGCGGCGGCCGGAGACGGAGCAGCTTCTGGCAGAGGAGGAAAACATGAACCGCGTGTACGTGACGCCACTGTGGGTGGGGAAGATGGACGACGTTCGCCACGTTGAGGACCAAATCAAGGAGCAGATGGCCGCGCTAGAGAAGTTGCGCAAGGATCACCTGAAGGTCGAGTTCAGCTCCACCCGCGATGAGAGTCGCGAGGAGGCGGCCATCGAGGACGCGCAGGACACCATTGATCGCCTCTTCAAGCAAAGTGAGAAGGGCGTGAAGGACCTGGACTTGGCCTACACACGTGACCTCCCAGACGGCGGCACAGACGCCGAGCTGAGCATCCTGCGCAACGTCAAGATGTGCCTGGTGAACGAAATCAACAACATTAGCAAGCTCTACCGCGAGAGTCAGCGACGCTACATGATGGACGTCAAGAAGCAGCAACTCGTGTCGCAGCGCTGGGCCGGCGGTGACCGGCAGAAGGCGGTGGAGCAGCAGCTGGAGAACGACGCCTTGATGGACCAATACCTGCAGAAGGGCATGACGCAGGAGCAGGTGGAGACGATCATGCTGAACCAGCAAATGGCCGACGAGCGGGTAAAAGAGTTTGAGCGCATCTACACCTCCATCAAATCCTTGCATGAAATGTTCAAAGACATGAACACGCTAGTGATTGAGCAGGGTGCCGTGCTGGACCGCATTGACTATAACATGACCATCACGCATACACGCGTGCAGAAGGCGCGGCAAGAGTTGCAGAAAGCGGCAGAGTACCAGTCGGCTGGTACCTTCAAGCTGTGCGTCCTTTTTATGATTGTCCTCATCATCGGCCTCATGATTGCTCTCTTCTTCAAGGCTGTCATTTGATGTGAGCGTCAGGAGAGCAACAGCTGAACAAGCGAAAAAGGGAAAGAGAAGATCGTTCTGCCCCGTTTTTGTTTGTTTGTTTGGTTTTCATCCTTCCATCTCGTTACACACTCTCTTCTGCAGATCACCTTCTGCAGCACCCGTGGCACGCTCCATTTGTGCAACTGACAGATTCAAAGACAAAGCAAAAGTTGCCAGTTTATTCATGAGGTCGGCAATACAGCTGCTTTCCTCGAGAAAAAAAATTGCGGCATCTGTTTTACCGTTGCTTCAACTTCTTCGATTTGCTCTGTCTGTTTTTGATGGTTTTCGGGGCTTCTTTTCTCCTCGTTCGCGCTCTGTTTTTCTCGTCCTCTACTTTTCTGTTTTTTTTATCGGCGGTATGTGGTGTGCGTGTGCTTTTGGTGTCGTCATAGCCATTGCAGCCTATCACTCAGGAAGAAAAGAAACAGCCGGGTCAATTGCTCTTTCCGTGCTGAATGTCTTTGCTTTTTTTTTGCGTTGGATATGTCTGCAACACTTTTTATATATGTGTGTGCTTCTTTACTAGACAGAGAGGATAATTGCGAATTTGTTGCGCTTTTTTTTCTTTTCTGTACGCGTTCTATTCTCTGGTTTTTGCTTTAACGTGTTTTCACTAGTTTTTTCTAGCTCGCCTTGTTTCCTCGTTCCTCACGATTTGCAATCCACGTTACCAACAGCATCGAAAATGAGTTTAATAACCTCGTCATGGGTTTCAGCACCGGACGGCGGGTAGAAGAGGATGTACTCTTGTAAATCTAACGGGATTCTTGGTGAAGAGGCAGCATACTGCGGTCAGCAGAGCGGCCTACACATACAAAGTACGTACAGCCGTGTTTTTCACACATATACCTCATCGATGTCGATCCGTACAATAAAAAATGCCAATACACCGGTATTGCCTTTTCCATCGTGTTTTTTGATTGTCTTTGCCAAAAGATACATTTGCCGTTGAGGTACACGACGTCTGATAGCCTTCTTACTCTCTCTTCTCCTTTTCATTTCTGGCCGAATACACATCCAACCTCTTTTCATGACGCGTTGACTATCATAACAAAAATTAAAAACTTTAACTTAAACAACAAATACAGTGAATTACAGGAACCAAATATAAAAAGGCTGTGTTAAAGACGCGCAGTATGAAAGTTGCCCCCGTCTATCGCACCGTACTGAAGCACCTGAGGCGTGCGTGCAGGACGCGTCCTCACTTCGTGCAAGATGTGCGCTTTCTCCTCTCCCTTCCGCTGTTCTCGTACAATGAAAAACACACTGTTGTCCCTGGCACTACAGTCGCGGCCGCCGCCGAACTTGCGGATGTGGCGATAGACGCCTGCGCGACACAGTCGACAGCGGCAGAGGATCGTGAGAAGGTCTCCGTCTCAGCTTCCCGCGCTACCTTGGACAACTACTTGCAGCGCTCAGCTTCCGCGTGCTACCCGATCCACACTGACACGCTTTTTGCCCTGTGCTACGCCGACCTCCAGAGTGCGGTGCGGCAGCCCACGCAATCCGAGGGGGGCGTTAACCCTATCGCCCAGCAAATGCTGCGGTACCGAAACCTGTTGTGGCTTAAGGGCCGTCTCGAGCGTGTGCTCAGCGACAAGACTTCGCAGCAGCTCGCCACCTCGCTGAGCGTTGCCAACGGTCCTGACGAGAGCGACTTTATCCCGGATGATTTCTTCGAGGATCGCGCTTCCAGCCAACGCAGCGGCAAAAGTATCGGGGATAGCACTGAAAACACAGACAACGGCGGCGCGGCAAAGTCAAATGCCGATTCCACAGCTGCATCATCCACCTTCCCTTCAAACAGCAACGCAGGCGGCAGCCGATTTGGTGCTGTCGTCTCTGCTGCCAGCGACGAGGCAGATCCTGACGTTGTCCATTCTGCTGGTGCTATCGGGCAGCAAGGTGAGATGTTTGTGCTTCGTCACCGCGAATCCTTTCCGATGGCAGCGCAATTCCTTTCTGGGTTTCCTACCGTCCCGGCGGCCGAACTCGCCAGCTGCGCGCATCAGCAGGCGGCTTTGGTGCGACTGGTAAGGGAGAAATACCCGACGACGGTGACCTGCGAGGACGCCAGCGTGAGTCTCTCCCTTGCGGTGGAGCCCTTCGACCTGCAGTACCGCTCGCGCGAGCACGCCGGCCTCGGCTACTTCGCCACGGCACATCGACAGTTCCGTGTCCGGTTTTCAATGGAGCCGCTGACGGTGGACGAGGAGAGGGTGGTGACAGAGAAGACAGAGGTGCTCATGGTGAACTCCTACTTTGCGCGACTTGACATGGAGGCGATGCAGGTGGTCGAGGAGGTGGGTTACCTGCACAGTCGTGACGTGTTGCGCATGCTCCGCGAGAGGGACTACGGGGATCACTTCAGCGACTACGTCGGCAGCGCTGTTGCGGAGGCTCTGGGCGATGGAGAAGCCAAGCCAAGCGAAAACACGGTGTCGGCAAAAGAAGCCAAGTCACGGGAAGCGGGGTCTAAGAATGCCACGCAGACACCCCAATTAGCCGCCCGCAACGCACGGGAGTTTTCGTTGTACTTTGTCAACCCAACTGACGCGCCAATGGTGCTGAAAGGGATGCTCTACTACAAGCTGGGGAAGCGCAGCCAACTAGCAAACACGCCCATACGCTGCATCCCTTTTGGTTTCCTTTTGCTAGAAGCTTGATGAGGGCAGGAAAATTGGCGTGCACGGAGGGGAAGAGCTTGGGTCTGGCTGGCGCTTCGCTCTCTTGCACCCTTCTCCTGCTCCCCTCGCCCTCTTTCCTAGACGGTTGGAGATGTTGGTTCGTTACATGATAGATTCAGCTTAGATCGGCGCAGCTGACAGGAGCTACGTTAAATCTACTGCAATCACCTGTTCGTAGAAAATATGCAAACAAGGACATTGGTTTCTTTACGAGAAGTTCATAATAATATGTTTCCTGCTTCCAGGATCAAGCTAGCAACGATGAAGGAGAGCCTTATCTGGCAGGGAAGATACCCTGGAACTGTTTTTTGATGCCCGTCATGCACGCACTGCCTTTAGTGTGGTCTGATCTGAAATTCAGTCTTTTGTGTTGTTTCTCTAAAGCGCAATTTTGTCTTCAAGTTTGTGCGCCTTTCAAATCTTTTCATGCTCTATCCTCAACACGCTGTTGTTGATGCGTTCTCTACTTCGTCTAATGTTCATCATTTGTTTACCTTTTCCCCGTCTTCTTTACCTGACAGCTGCGTGCAGTGGTGCATTGTCTCGCAAAAACGACTACGAGAGAACTTATTTTTGCTACATCCTTTATCTTTAGCACGTATTCGCAGCACCTTTGCCAAATTGCAGCTTGAACTTTCTATACATTTTGTTTCAGTGTCGTCTTCTATCGTGTATTTTTGCGTTTCTTCGTTGTTGTTTTTTCCGTCACCACGCTAAAAGGAGCATATACAGCACTTTCCATTCGCAAATTTCAGCCATCTCCCTTTCTTCATCCTCTTTCGGCTCTGCATGATTTTTTGCTGTCCTCTGGATACTACTTACAGCGCTTAAAAGCTCGGACATTGAAGACGCAAAACAACAACAAAAAAAGATTCGTCTACGGTGACTTAATTGTTGTGCATTTGGGTCTTTGGCAAGCCCGTTTTTTTTTTTTCTCCTCTGACCCATTGTACTTGGGAAGAATCTGTCTCTCCACGAGCATAGCTATCTCGCAAGTTGCATCATGAGTGAAAGTTTAAACCCCTCGCTGCTGAGCGAGTACTACCCGACCAGTAGCAGTTCCCTCCAGCAGCACACCTACCTTCGTGTGTTGTGGCTCCCGCTCTCCGTGTGCTTTCTCTGGAGCGGCGAGACCCTCGCCCCAAACAGCGCGACCACCCCACCGCCCGGCGGAGCCTCTCTGCCCAGCGGCGGCAGCGGTTCCTTCTCAGCACTGAACCGCTCCGGCTGCGGACCGGCAAACGCAAGTATCGGTCGCAGCTCCTTTTCCGACCGCCACGCCGAGGCCTTTGTCGACGCAGATGAAACGGTCAGTGGGTACGAGGTGGCTCTGCGGCGGTGCCTCACCGTCCACTCTCCCGTTCCTGCCACCCAGCTTGATTGGAATGCCTTCTCGCCTGCTGTGTTAAAGTCGATCACGGCGCTTGGCAAAGCAGCCAACAAGCCTGTCGAGCTGCCCTTCTTCCTGACCAGTGACCTTGGAACGTCGCACTGGGAAAACATGGATGGCCATCGCGCCACCGTGGCAGTTTTGGTGGTGGTGAGTAGCGCCGCGCTGTCCGTCTCCACCGAGCACGCTGTCGACCTCGTCCACACCATCTTCACCTCTCAGTTCAAGGACAAGGTGTGTCGGTGCGTCGTGGTAGACCCGCCCGCAAAGCTGACAACGGCGCTGGCCAGCTCGCCACTCTTTGTCTGTGTGGCCGCCACAACGCCTGTGCAGCAAACAGCGGAGAAGCTTCTGCTGGACGTCGCCCAAGCCGTGGTGAACGCGCATGGGGCGGCGCTGAGTCAGTTCAGTCAGCCGGAGAAGTCAGACAGCACGCTGGTGCGTACCCCCGTAGACAAGCCAAGCACCTCTACTCTCTCCCGCAACGCCGCGATGATCACGGCGTCTCGATTCAAGAAGAAGTGTGCGGATCTCCTCCTCCAGTGTGGCGCTGTCACGGCTGCGGTAGCCGCCTACGGTGAGACGCAGTTCGGCTCGAATGTCGACTGTCTGTGGTGCTCGGCTACGGTGGAAAGCATCGCTGCTGCGCGCTACCATTACCTACACACTACACTGTTTAGACACCGCAGTAGCATCGACGCCACTGTTGTGCAGCTGCAAAGCGATGATCCGCCTTGGGGGCCTGGGCTTACGGCTTCTGTGGAGGAACTCGGCATCACCGTGACACAGTACGGCGACAGCCTCAAACTGACACTGAGTGCGTTGCGGAGCTCCTCGGTGCCGCACTCGATGCAGAATCGGCTCAATCGCGACATCGACGAGAACGTCTCTGCGCAGGTGTCGCTGCTGAAGGGACTGCTAGTACGTGTGCGGGTGTGCCTGGAAGCTAAGACGTGGGAGGTGCCCTGCGACCCGCAGTCCTACCGCCTCGGCAGCGACGTGCGGCGCTGCGTGGAAAATGTGTTTCGCTTGGCCTATGGCGAGATCGACGTCTACCTGCGGGAGTCGCTACGCCAGCTCAACAAGGCAGCGCCGAGTGGCGGGCTGTGGCCCTCTTCCTCGCCGCTTTTAGGAAGCGCGGCGTCTAGCGGAAGTCCCCCGAATCCGACCGTTGCGATGTTGCGCAAGCGTGAGCTGGAGACGAGATTTAAGCGGCTCGAGTTGCTCGCTGCCCGAGAGTCGAGGCAGCCGTTTTTGGAGGAGCTAAGTGCCTTGAGGAGCACATTTCCTGGCGGCTACGGGGCCGAGTGGACAGAGCGCAGCTTACCATTCTTTGCCTACCTGTGCATGGTGAATGGAGCGGAACGGCGCGCGCGGGCACTGCTAGTAGAGATGGCCGGCGTGCGCGGGCGTCTCCAGTTGGTGGAAGGGGCAGCGGACGTGCTGCTGCGGGTCTGTGCACTGGCAGGCCTTGGACTGCCGCTGGTGGGGCTGAAGACGCCCACGGTCACCGACATGGTGGTTCGAGAGAAAGGCAACTTCATGGCTGCGGTGCGAAGCCTCGACCCACTCTGTCGCCTGAGTCGCCTTCCCGCGGAGTGGGAGGCGTCGTGCGCGAACCAGCTCTCTAATGCGAGTGCCGCAAATGGGTCCATCTCTACCGCCCCTTTCAACATGTTTAGTGCCGTCGAAGAAGCGTCGCCGGACCGCGGGGTCGCACGGCTTAACCAGTCCATCAGCAACGCTGCGCTGCTGAACGTGCCGCTGCTGCTGGAGCTGATTGAGCTTTTTGGCCGCATGGGCCCGCCCACCGCGACGGCGGCGCTGCGCTGCCAACTCGCTACACTGCTGCTCTTCAAGCATCCTCACCTCCTCGACAGGGCGACTCAACGCATGCTGAAATCGATAACGGAGGAGACATCGGCGCTGCTGGAGCCGCAGATCCCCGCCACGATTGTGCCGCCCCCCTTTTTCTTGGCGTGGGAGGCCCTGCCGCTCCCTCCACACCTTGCCCCCAAGACGGTGCCGGTGGGCGGGGCCCTCTTCACCTTCATCGACACACAGCGGCTCAAGCTGACGATTCTGTGCCTGGACGGCAAGGTGCTTGGAAGTCGCACGGTCTGGACAGTCGGAGATGTGGCCTCGGTGCTCGTCACGCTATACAACCCTTTTGAGGAACCGCTGCGGTTTGCCGCCTTGGCGCTTCGCTGCCGCCCGCGAGACGAGAGCGAAGCGGCGCAGGACGCGTCTTTAGCCGAGACGCCGACGGCGGCGGAGACCAACGAGGCCGGCTCCCTCAGTGCGCCGATCTGCTACGTGCTGTCGCAGGTTGAGGTGGCGCCGCTGGCGAAGCGCAAAGTTCTCCTTCACGTGCAGCCAACGCAAGCGGGGACGCTAGTGATTGACGGGCTAGCGCTTCGGCTGTCAAAGACGCAGTCCTCGCAGCCCATTGTGGGCCAACTGCCGGCACCGATGCACATCCCCGTGCTACAACGACTGCCGCAGGTCTCCTGCACGCTCAACACAAGCGAGCTGGAAGTTTTTGGCAGTCAGCGCATTGACTTTACGGTGCGCGTGGTGAACTGCGGCAATGTGCCCATCTCCTGCATCTCGCTTACCGCCCACAGTGAGCAGTGCCAGCTGGAGGGTTGCGAGGGGTGCAAGGAGCGCCGTAACGACACGGACACGACCGTGAAGCTGAACAAGCGTGCCCTGGAGGCTGCCGCGCGTGTACCGCTGCAGCCAGGCGATGTCGTGATGATTCCCGGCGTGCTGGAGGCACCACCGACCATTGCGAAGTTCGGCGCGCACTACGTGCTCTTCCGCACGGATCTATCGCTGCCGCACCCGGAGCCCGAGAAACCGCCAAATGTGCCGGGTGCGGTGCCGATTTACGCCGTCATCCCACGTCGTGTGACGGAGACTCGCATGCGTCTCTTCCACTCGCCAGGTCTGGTCGCCACCTCAGTCGCGCTCACGAAGGACCGACGTGCGGTGGAGGTGCGTGTGGCGAACCGCAGCCGTCTGTACAGCATGGAGCTGCAGCTCAGCGCTCTCAGCTTTGCGGATCTGCCGGACGCTTTCATCGTCGCTGGTGCGGAGTACGTGGTGCCACCGATCAAGCTGACACGTATCCTGCCTTCCAAGGGCGAAAATGGGCTGCGGTTCTCTGTGCCGTGGGTGGTGCGGGAGCTGCCGCATTGCGCTGGCACATTGGACCTCGATCTCTCGGTGATTGGCGCTGAAGAGGTGAGCGCGGAGCCGTTGGATGAGTGTCTGCTCACCCTTGACATCGAAGTCCCCCAGGCGCTCCTCTTTGCGAGTCCGCAACGTGGGTCCTCATCCTCCGTCGGATCCTTAGAGGAGGCTGACCAGGCAGCGCAGCGCACCGCCGCACAGCCCGTGGCGGATGGTCCCGCCGTAGCCTACCGCTGGTCCACTGGAGGCGATTTGGGCCACGGCGGGGAGCCGAACGCGGTGATGGTCGCCTGCCTAGGAGGAGAAGCCCAGACGGCGGCGACGGCGGCGGCGGGAGCTGTTGTGGCGGGTGCGCTGCTCTCACCGGGGACAAAGAGCAACGCAACCGAGCGACGGCTATCGGAGCCGGCAGCAGCACCAGCAACTGCACCCTCGGAGTATTATAGCGCGGTGCGCTCGAGGTCGGCCTACGTGTCGCGCCACAGCGAGTCCTTCGACGCGGCCGCGCTGTCGTCCTCCACTGCGCAGTCGCTGCTACGTGCACGTACAACAATGGTGGTGCACAGTGAGCCTGTGGCCCCAGCCACCATTCTCGCCCCCACGCCGCCAAAGGTGGACATCGTTGTCCCCGCCGTGACGCCAATCCACCTGTGTCTGCGCGTGGCTGCCCCGCGGTGGCGGCGGGCGATTCCTCTCCACGTCCGCGTCTCCATCGACTCCCACTTTGACGTAGCGGTGCTTTCGGGTGCGGTAGCGGCCGAAGCGCTCGTCGGCGACGAGGGGCGAGCCATCTACGAACGCGAGTTTGAGCTCTTTGCCTTCAAGACGGGCAAGCACCTCCTTCACGTGACGATCACCGATGGCGCAGGTCGTGAGCTGACGAATACGGTGCAACTCATTGTTGAGCACTCTCACTCGCCATGATTGATCTTTCTCTCCTTCCTGCAATAGACACGAAATCAAGAGGGATCGGGCGTTGCTAAACGACAGTCGCTGCGGGCTTTGTCGCTTCGGGATTCATGAGTCGGGTGTTTCTTTGCGGCCGCCAAGCGCGCTTGTTTACGATGGAAGGCAACCTCACTTTATTATTACTTTTCAGATGTTCTGCCTCTACAGCAGTTGGTGTACCCTTCACTACATTATTCGATAAGAACGCGTGATTTGATTCCCCCCCCCCCTCTTTTAGGTGCCTCGTTTGCACAGAACGTCTACAGTGGCACCAAATTCATATTTGTGTATCAGTGCTAGGAATAATGTTTGAAGACGAGAAGCTAGATGAGCTGTCCGGCTTCTATTCTTTTAAAACACTCCACGTCACTGTTGTTCTCGACATTTAGCGACCGATCTTTGGCCGTGAAGCTCGTGTTATGACACCGGCACATATCCTCTCTTGTACTTCATTTGCCAAACTGAAGCAAGTAAACAAGGAGGCTATCGTTATTGGTTCCCATCATCCGCTCTCCGTCTCCTCATCTCCTCATGACTATACTGAGAACGACTACACCGGCACAATATTCCGTGTTTTGTTCAAACGAGTTGGCAGCTCTCCCACTGCCACAAACAACACACCCCTTAGATATCCACAATTGTCATACTGCATATTTTCTCCCTATTATCCGCCTATTCAGAACAAGCGGTGCGGTTTCATCGCCCTTATTATTATTATTATTGTTTGTGTGTGCCTCTCCTGTTACGCGTTTTTTTTTTTTATACCCGCTGCTGCAGCCACTGCTTTCGAAGGTTAGTCTCGAATAGTGTACATTTGGTTTGCCATTGGTTCGCGCTGTTATTGCTTTTTTTTTTTCCTGCTTCTTCAAGCGATGCGAAAGGGTGCTGCTCTGCGCTCTTGCTAATTTGCTGATAGTGTCTGCTGGAGTTTGTGTTATTGTTACAGCACTGCTACTGGTGGGCCCGCTGACAACTTTTCTCTCTCTCTCTCTCTCTTTCGAACCCTTCAAGGCTTTCCTTGCTGCTCCCCCTGCTCTCTGTGACTGTATCTAGTTCTCTTCTTTTGTTTTCTTTTGTTGTCACTTTCTGAAATGCCCCCCAAAAAAGTTGCTAAACGCGCCGCGCCAGAGGTTTCGGCGCGTGGAAGCAACGCAACTCGCCAGCCGAAGCGCGATGACAGGAAGCGTGCACGCGATGTGGCCGACACCGGCGCCACGGCGGAGCTTGCCGAGCCTCCAACGTCACCGACAAGCACCACGGCAACACCAGCCGAACGGGGTGGGCTGGCTGAGAGCGCGCCACTTCATTCCTCCCCGTGTGCGACGCCAGCTGGGCGGTTATCCGCGCGAGAGCCGCAGTCGGCTACGCGGTCATCCCTCAGTGGTGACAACGAGGAGAACGAGAATGGGCTGGTGCGCTCTGACGCGTCCTTTGCGATGCAATCGAACGAGGAGGCCGGCAACGTGAACAACAGCGAGTCTGTTGCGCAGCTGCACTGCTGCGTCGCCGCTGCCGCAGAAAAGATCCGGCGGGACGCCGCGGCTAGCATCGATCGTTTTGCGGTGGCGGACGCAGATCTCAAGCAGCTGACCGCCGCACGGCAGGCCGTGCAGCCCAGAGTGGACGAGGTCCTTCAGTCGCGTCGCCCGGGGCTGTACGCTGATGTTGTCACATTGAACGTGGGTGGCGAAATATTCACCGTGCCGCTTGCCACGCTGCTTGGCAAAGACAGCCCCAACTACTTTCACGTCCTACTTGGCTCAGATGACGCGGACGGCGTCACCCCCGTCTTCAAGGACATCAACAAGATCATTTTTGTCGACCGCGATCCCGCCTGCTTCAAACACATCTTAAGCTACTTCAGGGGATACCAGTATTTTAACTTGTTAAAGGAAGACACGGTGCGTCGCTTGAAGGTAGATGCTGCGTACTTTCAGCTGCCTGGGCTGCTGGCCATGCTCGGCGAGCTTGAGCGCGAGGCGGAGTTGCAATTTAGCGCCGGTCCTGGAGTGAGTCTAGAGCGCAACCGCCTGCGTGTGGTGTACGGCGTGGCGGTGGTCGGCGATGTATTTCTAGTGACGGGCCGCCACCTCATCACCTACGAGGTGAAGATCGCCGACTACATCGGCTTTGGGCTTGTCTCCGAGGCCTGCGTGAACACCGATCAGGAGTTTCACAAGATACCAGACTGTTGTGTGTACTACATGTCGGGCGTGTTCTACACCAACTATCCATATCATCGCAAAGAAGAGAATCTCGAGCGCATCGAGAACGGCGACTTCGTGACCATGAAGATCGACCTTGACAAAGGTTACGTGGAGTACATCCTCAAGAACTCGCGCAAGATGGTTTCTATCGGGCGTGCGAGGCGGCTGCGGTTTGCGACGACAATGAAGCTGGCCTCTCGCGTTCGCATTGTCCCCCCAGAGGAGGTGCGCCGACGCCTCTCCCCGGTCCACTACACATTTGACGAGTAGGTGTGGGAAAAGCAAGCGGATTATGGGTAAATATGATGAGTTATTTTTATTATTATTATTATCATTTGCGGCAAGACGCTTGCAAAGTTTAGGAGCTCAACGCTGCCGTTATTGCAACAAAGAAGAAGAATTAAAAGGCTTGTGTTCAGAAAGCAATAAAAGTTTACAGTTCCTCTCCCTGTTGTACACGTTGAAGCGCATCACTTGGCGAATATGTTCTTCATTTGTGCGCACTGCTTGTAGTCCTCTCTTCTCTTCGATGTTCTGGAAGACGTGACAAGTATTATCCATTGCGGGGTGCCTTTAAAGTCATGAAGCTCCTTCTTCCTCTTTTGTTTTTGCCGATATGATGCTATTCAGACTTATCCTTTGTTGGACTGCATTTCTCTTCTCTCGACAGTCAAAGAAAAAGTATACTATGTTACAGCTATCGCGATCTTTTCATCGCTCATTTGCATAGAGCAGTTATTCTCTTTTTCTTTTGTTTATTGTGCTGTTGCTGCTGACTGCTAAGGGCTTCGCAAGGCTGTCTTTTTTTTTCTTTCTCTATTTTGAGTGAGTGTGCGGATATTGGTGCAGAAGCTAAAGTGGTGAATGTCACTTACAAATGGCTGAGTGTATCTTCCGTTCGATACCTGCTTGCCAAGAATGCAGCTGCGAAGAACAGAACGAAAAGAAAATTTTTTCCACTGCAATTTGATGATTTCGTTTTCGTTTTGTCAAGCTCTATCAAGAGCAAGAGTTGCGATTCCTTCTTGTGTACTTGATCCAGACACCTATGAGATGGAAAGGATATTGAGAAGAACAAAAAATTAATAATCCAAAGTGAGGTGCCACGCCCGAAGCTTCGGCTTTGGTTTTCTAACATACCTTTTTGTTTCTCTTCTCTTTTCCCTCGCTTTTATTGTTTGCAAACTGCTCTTTTGTTTGTGTGTGCGTTTTTGTTGTTTTGCTAGGGCGGGCTTGAAGGCTCACCGTGTTGAGCCTTTGATTTGGCGCAGCTGTATTTTATATTTTGTAAAATCTTCTGTGTTTCGAGTTGTTAGACTTGGTTTGTTTGCGTCTGGTCTAAACCCGCGACTGGGCTCGCCTTTCTTGGTGCTCCGTTATGTAGACCTAAGCAGAAGAGGAGCAATACGACTCTGTGCGGCGTTTTCTACGTGCAGAAGCAATAGAGGTACGACTCAAGAAAATGTACAAATACATCTATATATATACATATATATCCTTCATTGTATGGCCTCATTCTTCAACTGCCGCTTAATGAGCGTTTTTCAAGCTACTGCGTTGGCAGCGCTTCTTCGATAGAGATACCCTCTGGAGAAAAATCAAAGGAAACAAAACAAGGTTGCTTGCAAATCTTCTCTAATCTCACGTTGGGAAACTCATGCGTTGCTGTCTCTCTCTCTATTCCCAGCTCAAGCGTCTCCAGTATTCTAATTTCCCCCCTTTATGTTGTCATCTGTAGCCACTATCCAATCTCCTTTTCCGCCTCTTTTTGTGTCAATTTTTGTTGTTTGTTTTCTCGCGACGAAGAATACCGACACTGTGTGAGATCAGCACTCTCTTTTTCGCCTTCTTCGCAATTCGTCTACTCTTGAAGTCAAAGAACCATCAACGATTGAGCTCGATTGAGGCACCTCTCTCGCCCTTACGCCTTTTCCCTCCTCTTTTCACCAGAAATATCCGCCGTTCTACTTACTTGTTGCGCGTGTTTACTGGGTTTTTCTCTCTCGTAACTCTTCATCTTGCTGGCTTCTCTTTTCATCTTCCATCTCTACCTCCCTTTTTATTTCCTTGCGTGCTAATACAGCCATGCCACCGAAGGCCGTTGCACGTGCAAAGGCGCCGGAGCAGAAGGCCGCTTCTCCTGTTAGTGGAACCTCCGCTGCTCTTCCGGCCACCGCCGTCCCGTCCGCCGTGCCCCAGGGTGGTACGCAGGAGCTGACCTCCTACGTGCAGGGCCTGCTACAGCAGATGCAGTCCCGCTTTGAGGAGATGTCGAACAACATCATCTCCCGCATCGACGAGATGGGTGCCCGCATTGATGACCTGGAGCGCTCGATTGATGACTTGATGCAGCAGTCCGGCGTAGAGGATGGGGACACGCCTGGTGCGAAGCCGCGGAAGTAAGTGATTTAAAAGTGGGCTCGAAGGAAATGGAGGGGAGCAAATATGCGCAGCAGGGACGTGAATGTGCTTGTGCCTGAGCTTTCGGAGCTTGTAGCAGGAAAGGTGGGTCTGAGAGGTAAAGAGATAAGTAGCTTGGGGCAGTTGCAGCAGTGTCAGGCGCTTGTGTGTGCATGCTCCTGCGTACCCCATTATTATGCTTTTCGTTACGTTTGTCTCCGCAGTAGTGAAGCGCGTATTGCTTCTTAAACGTTTTGCGTTTCTCTCAGACTTCCATTTGCTTGTTGGGTGTCTCTTTGCACATACATTTCTGGTCACACAACTTTTGGAACATTTACATCGCGCAGTTTGTACACAGCTGGAAAGAAAAAGTATAAGCAGACATACTTTACGTAGAGTTTGTTTTGTTTACGCCTTCGACAGCATTTATTCTACAGCCCGCCTTGCTTGGTAGATGATGCGCAAAAGAGCCCTCTTGCCTACTTTTTGTTATCGTTCTCTCCGTTCACACGGTACGGCGTGAAGAGTCATTGCAACTTGGAAAAAGAAAAACATCAGAAACATCAGAAACATACTCCTTGTTATGCTTTTTTTTCTTTTTTGAAATCTCTTCTGTTTGCTGTTGTTGGTTGCTCGATTTTATTAGTCGCGCTCGTTGATTGTCTCTTTTCTTTGAGTTTTGTGGTTTTCTACAAGAGTTGATTCAGGCGCTGCTCCACGATCCCGTGCCGAGTCTATTTACCATCTCTTGACACTATCGCGTTAAAAAGCGGACTCGGAGTTTATTTTTCACTTTGGTCTCCTCTTGTGTTTTCTTTTTATTGCCGTTCTCTAGGCGTGTCGCTGTCGATGCAGACGCCAGTCTCTCATTTTGCTCTCGATATCCCTTTCAACTGAAGAACAAGGATCTATAGTCTCTTTTGTTATTATTTATCTACCTTCTTGCCTTTGCGTTGAATTGCAAAACCTGTTTCTTTCTCATATTTACTTTTTGATTTGTTTCTGTACCACGTTCCTAGCTTAGTCTCTTGTTTTTTACATTGAGGTCCTAAACTGTACTCAGAAAACAAACTACAGGACAGAATAGTACGCGTAGCGATGAAGTCTGGCAACAGAAGAGTCCCGGAGTAAAAAAAAATTGTTCGCTCAAGCTCAGCACACGTTGGATATTTTGCAGAGTATCCTTTGAGGTGTTCTGTAAAACTAGGAAAAGTGGAGTTGCCCTTAGGTTTGGGCGTCTTGTGGCATATACATATATATGTATATCCTCTCTGACTTCCTCCATGATGCTCTCCCTCCACCAAATGTACTCTATCCTGTGCAGCGCGAAGGCTCCTCGATATGTGTTGTCAGAAAACAGTGAATTTGACCAGCTCATACGACCCTTAAAAGAGGCACATAGTCATGTCTCACTTCTCCTCGTTTCTTTTTCAAAATTATTCTCTCATTGCTTGTCTTTTTCGGCGCTCATTCTTCTTTTTCGATCTCTGATCACGCACCTATACCGAAGGTGAAAAGAAACACCCTCCTCACAAGTGTCATCCTTATTGCCAATGTCCTCTGCCGCACCATCAATGCCCGCGCGGCGCGAGTCACCAAAGGAAACCATCTTTGACGCGTGTCGCCGCGGCAACTCGGAGCGCTTCACCGACTATGTGCGGAAGGGAGGCTGTCTAACCGAGTGCGACGACCAAAAGCTAACGTTGCTGCACCACGCCGCATTCTCCGGCAATGAAACGTTTGTGAAGCTGCTTCTTGAAGCACCCGCCACACAGCAAGTCAACGTCGACGCTGCGGACGCCGAAGGCTGGACGCCGATGCACTACGCTGCAGATCGCGGCCACGCAGGTGTGGTAAGGCAGCTTTTGGAGGAAGGCGCAAACGTGAACGCACGTGACACATCGAAGCGAACCCCGCTGCACCTTGCGGCGTTGTCTGGTCGCACCGAAGCCGCAAAGGCGTTGCTGCAAGAAGGCGCGTCGAAGACAGCAAAAAACGTGGTGGGGATGACACCGCTGGAGTGCGCAAAGGCGGCAGAGAATGCTGAAATCGTGGCACTGCTGGAGTAGCTGTCACCCATGATGAGTGTGTGTATGTGAGGGCAAGTGGTTGTTGTGCAGTTTTCTATTGTTGAATAGCGTGACTGACGTAATCGCCTTCGCTCACGAACCTGTTTAACAGGGGTGTTCTTTTTTTGTGTGAGGATAGGGGCTGATGAGTAAGTAACGGTTTCCGGCTGCTGCCTTCTCTTTGGAAGGGAGAAACTTTAAATATACTGCTTTGCAAGAGGCAGCGTCCCCACATTTTAGCCGACCTCAAAGCGAAAGGAAAGTCAGCTATCTATCAAAGATGACTTACTGCCACGATTGCCGTTTGTAAAGTCAACAGACTCCATACCTCCTCGTCTCTTTCTCTCTTTTTCTGTTTGTGAATGCTGACAAGCGGCTAAATTCGTATCGTATCGTGGCCAAGAGCCAGAGAATCCAATGACTCTTCTCTCTCTCTCTCTTTGTACTCCATCTGATCCCTTCGATACTTTTTTTTTCCCTCCTTTCCCCCTTTTGACTGTATCGACACGCTTGAACACTAAACACATCATGCGCTAAAATTTCGCCTATAAAACAGCTTTTTGCCTTTCAATCCCTCCTCTTGTTCGCACTCGCACGAAAGATCGAACACGCACATAGAACATCCGCACATTAAGATACAAGAACATACATACACGCAATAGATTACGAATAGAGCAGCATACACAACGCCAGAAATCTTCCGACCCACTGCACGTTTTATTGATCAAGGTCGAAAGTGAAAAACTTTCCTCTGGCAGCCCTCTTCTTTCCCAACGCACCCAGAGGCGCACTCATACACACAGACACACACGTAAACGCAGAGACAAACCATAGATAATAATGAGCCTCGAAGACGCTACCGTTGAAGAGAAGCCGCAAGAAATTGCAGCACCACCAGCTGTCTCTTCCGCCATCACCGTCGAAGACGCGGAAACGCTCTGGCCTAAAAGCGACGAAAATTGTCCTGCCGATGTGGGCTTCTCCTCCGCGCCCGTGAATGACACTCTCCCGCTTTCGCCGCCGGAAAACGAATCAGGGATCGTCGTAGCGTCGGAGCTGGTGCTGGGCGAGGCGTCTGAGGATGTGCCGCTCGCGCCTCTCCCCATCTCCGCTGCGAACGGCCCTGACACAGAGGAGAATGGCGACGCGGATGCCGATGTCGCTTTTGGCGCGGCTATGCAGGACAAGTACAATGCGACGTCGGAATGGGTGGAAAGCCTGCCATTCACTGCGATCGAGCCTTCTGGGGATGTTGCAACGCTTCTCGGTGACGCCTCTACGACCGATGTGCCAGCCCGTCGAGGCAAGCGGTCACGTGAGGGCAAAGAGGGAGCTGCCAGCACGAGCGATCGCAACGGCGAGGGTACTCAGCGTCAGCGCCGTGCACGTGAGAAGGCTGCAGAGGCAGAGCTGCACACCGCTTTCCAGCACTCCCAGCGTGCCCTTCGCAAGCAGGCCAAGGCGATGAGCATGAAAGACGTCTTCTCTCGCTCCATCACACTCCCCTCTTCGCTGCCGGTGTCCGACGTCAAGGCCACTTCCACTACTACGTTTCCAGCCTCTCCTTTGTTTGCCGAAGGAAGCGGCAGTAACAGTGCCCGCATGGCAAGCGGTGGCAACGTCTTCTCCCCCTCGTCCTCCTCTTTTCGCTTTGGCGCGTCACCGTTTTCGCCTTCTGGTGCCATGTCGCCCACCACGCCTTCGGGCAGTAGTGCCTGGTCCCCTTGCATGGTGGGCGAGCTGACAAATCAGTTCTTGGCCAACGTCAAGCAGCAGCGCCGGCAGAAGTTTGAACAGTTCGTCTCACGGGAGCTCACGCAGTCGCAGGCGCTGAGTCAAACGCGCAGCACCCCTAACCAGATGCAGCACGGCGAAGACGGGGAAGAGAACACGGCGCATCTGCCGGGAAAGCCGGGCGACGTGGTCGCATCCAACGCCTTCTCCGCACCTGTAGATGAGCTCGTCATTGGCGACGAGGACAACGAAGCGGCAAACTGGATGCCGGCTGACGCGTCTCTATCTGCTTCCTCCCATGGACGGCGCATGATGCGCGACACAAACGCGAACGACGACGTTGTACTGCTGGGCGGCAGCTCTGCGGGCGAGGAGGGACGTTACACAACGTCGCCAAGCACCGTCACCTCTGACAGCCGCAAAGCCGAAGACCAGGCGTCGCAGCAGCAGGTTGTCAAGTCGCTAGCACGAAAGCACGAGATTTGGAAGCTGAAGCAGCGTGAGCTGAAGGCGCAGCAGCTGGTGGATCTCGACGACCGCGCGAAGGCGAAACAGCAGCAGCAGTTTTCCAAGGCGGCCCATACCAAGGCGTCTGGCGCTGTTTCCACCACCACCACCACCAGCACTGCTAATGCGCACGCGGCGGACGCAGACCCCTCCCAGAAGGCGTCCAACCAATCGTTTGGTAGTGCAACGTTGACCACCACCACCACCACCACCACTGCATACCAGAGCTTCTTTCGCCCCTCGCAGATTTCATCCCCCAGCTCCACCACCGCCTCGCGCTCTCTCCACAAGGCAAATCTGTCGGCGGACGCCATCTCAATGATCCGCCGCATCAATAGCTTCGACAACACGTCAACCCAGCGCGTCGTCGTCTTCGGCACCGCGGCGGCGGCGGCGGCGAAGCAGTCCAAGGAGGCGGAAACACAGTAGTGAGCCGCACGCGCCGTCTGGGTGTGAAAAGCTTCACAAATCCTTCTGGTTTCAATAATCGATCGGGGTGCTTTGTGTTTCTCTCTCTCGTCATTTCCCATTATTCGACTTCTCTGCTTTACTGCGTCAAAATAATCGAACGGCATCGCTTGTGTTTTTCATACTCGCCAGAGTCGTTTTTGTCTAGACGAGAGAAGGCATACTAATCCCCCTTTTCTTTCCTTTACATTTTTGCTCTAATTATTCTCTTTAGCCCTTTTCTCTCCTCTGTTTTCTTTGTTTGAAAATAATGGCTATTTTTGTTTATGGGAAATGTGATACAAAATTGTTAGGTATCTGCGGTTACTGCGCAGTCTGTCATGGCCATCGTCTTATGAACTGGCAGTTTTTTTTTTATTTTTGCCAGCGCGCGTGTCTCCGTTGCATGACGAATCAATCGATGCTGGTGTTACTTTACATCTGCAGTCACGGAGGCAGTCGCATGGAACATTCGCATCGCTGCGCCGCGCGTCCGCAGCAGCTGGGCGGACGCAGTGAAAAACAAACTGCATCCCTGTCATGTATCTCTCTTCTTCCATTATAATCGTCCTCTTCCTTTTCTCTTTTTTTTTTTTTTTACTTTTCTTGCCCCCTAATATGCTCTGCGCGTGTTCCGTTTCTGTGTTAACGCACGAACCACCAACAGCGAACAGGTTGCAGTCAATCGGCCGCAATTCGAAACACCTCTGACGAAACGAACACAATAGTAAAAAAAAAATCGGAGGCAACGAACGATGGCGTTAGACAAGGGGCGTATCTCCATTGTCAGCTCTACCAAGGTGGATGGCGACAAGCTGAGCAGCGTGGGCGACACAGCAGACGCTCTCGTCCCGGTGCAATATCGGCAGCATATGCAAGAGGAGAAGTGCTGTCCACTCTGCTGCGTCATGTACGGCTCTATTATCTCCACCTTTGCGGTCTTCTGCATTGCCGCCTCTGGCACGGCAGTGACCATCTTCGCCGAGTCCCGTATTAACTACACCATCAACGGCGCCATGCGGCAAGTCGGCTGGATCGGCTTCCCTGGCATGCTCGTCGGCGCGACGCTGCATTACTTTTTAGCGGAGGCAATGTGGAGCAACAAACACAACTCGTGGGGCCAAGCGTGGACGAAGGCCATCATCGTGAACGCTGGCCTGTGGAGTGCCGCCATCGGTCTCGGCACGCTAGGCTGGCGCAAGGGGCTGCCGCAGAGCTCGGCTGGCCGTCGCCTTTATCACCGTTATCCAATCCCATCAGAGCCCCTTGAGGCACGTGTGTTGCGCTCCAGCCGCGAGTTCTTCACTGGAATGGGCGCCACCTACTGGCTTAGCGGTGTCGCCAGCGGCCACCTGGGTTTTGTGACGTGCGTTGCGTTTTGTGTCTCGACGGATCGGCCGTATTTAATGATGGCCCCACACGGCGGGTACTCGCGGCGGTGCATGCCACCGTGGCGCCGAGCGCAGCTGGAGAAGATGGCGCTGGGAACGCCAGCCTCCGCCACTGAGGAGAAAGCACCGCGACAGCAAGCGATTAAGTGAGGAATAAGACAGAGGAACGATGATAGCGGCGCTTTTATGTTGTGAAGATTTTTTATTGGGTAGGTGACGAGGACCTCTGTGCATCCTGTCGCTACACATGCGCCGTAGCCTTGTTCATGTGCACTTGTGGCATGCTTTTGTGTCGATTGTGGTGCGTATGAGCTTTTGATCTGTTTCCTTGATAGTCACAGTACGCACGCTCATCACTTGCTGCGTGTTCACTCACAAAAACAAATTAAAGCGAGGGTTTAAACCTTTACAGCAAAAGAGTAGTGTTCCGAATTCGAAGTGAAAGGAGGTATTTCACCCATGTCTGTGTATCCGTCATTCTTTCTTTGTGGCGCAAGTCTACCTGTGTAGTCTCCCTCTGTTCTAAATTTTGTTTCTTGACTTTAGCTGATGTATGTAATGACTTTTCTCTCTTTTCGACTTTCCTTTTCCTCTTCTCTATGTGCAGCACAGGAAGGCAAAACGCAATGACCAAAGACCGGGTCAACTACCGGCTGTCCAAGAAGCACGCCCACGGTGCCGAGGATGTTGAGCGTTCCATCGGGATCACCCGCACAAGGTACTCGCGAAACGGAAACGCGCAGCGGCCGGTCGCTTTGATGAAGTGGGCCTTTGATGATTACGTGGTAGAGGAAGAGTTGCCCGAGGATATTTTTGTGCCACACAACCAGACGAATCCGCCCGCGTTCTCAGCATTACCTTTAGAGGCGGCTGCATTGCCTCAGAAACCGACGCCGCCGAAGTCACCATTGGCCGAGAACAGTGCTGGGTCGTCTCCCACTGTGTCTCCTGCGACGAACGCCAAAGGCGGAGCTACCAGCTTCGTCGTGCAGCTGCTAAGCGAGGGGGTTGCGGACACCGTCGTAGAGAAACTTCTACGCGAGCGACTTCCACGCTCGATGTCGTTCCACTTTCTCATCCCGGTCGACTTTGTCAGCTGCGCGTCCCGCTACGCCTGGCTGCGGTGCGGGGAGGAAGGCGCGCACACGATCCCACGCGCGTTTTGGCGCGACCAACACTGGCACACTGGGGGCGGAGACGTCTACGTGAGTCCCGTCCGCCGCATCAAGGTGAGCGCTAAGGCTGCTGCGTTTCCCACGCATCTTCTGCCGCGCACGCGCTACACCGTCACACTCCGAAACATCCAGAGCAGCCTAGGCGACGTGCTGCCCCAGCTACGAAGTGTCGCCCAGCGCGGTTTCCTCAACTACTCGCACGTTGCTCGCCATGGCATGGGGCTGTCTCAAATCTATGAGGATGCGAAGCTGCTACTGGGCCGCGACTACCCCGCCTTTTTGCACCACCACGTGCGGCGGCTCAGCGAAGGGACGACGCATGTGTACCGCGAGATGCCGCTGTTGTTAGAAGTTCTGGGGTCACCGCGCAGCTCGAAGCGAGACTGGGCTGGAGTGTTGAGTGGCATGGAGCAGGCGGTCCAGAATGATGCGCAGGTGTACGCGCGGGCGCGGCAAAGTGGTCTCTACCCACCCCACCACGACCTCTTGATCGACTTTGTGCGCCGTGCCGCTGACATTATGCCACGCCACCATGACTCCGCCCAGCTTATTCGTGAAGCGGTGAAGCCGTTGGTCCTGCAGGAGACGCTGCACGCCATCACCGACGTACACTTCAACGCCTTGGCCTCGCTGCGTTGGGAGCAAAGCGGTGAGGCTGTGGTGGTCGGCGACATGGTGCGTGTCGCGGCCGCGTCAATGGCATCTGCTGGTGAAGGTGAGATGGACCGCTTTGTGGGTGCTGCAGACCATATAAACGGATGCATGACCTCCTTGGTGCACAGGGACTGGTCAAGTACCGAGAAAGGGATGGATGCTGATGTCTCAAAATGGGTAGTGAAGCGCATCACGTCGAGGGCGGAGGCTGCCAACTACACCGTCGAAGACGTTGTCCTTCCCACCTTTGGCCGAGGAACAGAGGAGCTTCTGCGCAGCGTGGACGGCAGCCCACAGGCGGTCCTCTTCGCAAATCTGGTGCGTGAACTTCGGATTGAGGGGCTGGCGGAGATGAACCTAGCCCCTCGTGCTGCATTCCGACCACTTGTGCAACGCCCACACAAAACCTCGTTCTATCTCGTCGACGAGAAGCGAGGTTGGGACTGGGAAGAGGACGCGGGGGCGGCTGCGCTGAAAAAAGCCATGCACCACGACCAAGATGGAGTCCTTCGCTACCGCTCACCACTGGCGCAGCGCTCGGCGAAGAACATGGTGGCTCGGATCGGCATCCGCGACGAAGTGGCCCGCAACTTCTTCCTCAAGCCGGTGCGGAAGCCTGGCATGACCTGTGTTATGCAGATGACGCTTCCCGCGGGGAGCCACGTGACCTCGGCAATTCGTGAAGCGTTCACGGTCGCTACGCTCTCGCCATCTTCCATCTTCCGCCTTCTAAGGAAATGAGGGCGAATGGAAGCACCTTTCCAGTGTCTTTTTGGCTGTCGGGTGCGGAGAAGATGGTGGGGTGCAGCGCTTTTCTCTTCGTCTTTGTTTGCCTTTATCTCGATCTCTTTTTGTCCCCCTTTTTCACATAAACACTCTGAACGACACGTTAATGTAATAACAAATACGGCGGCTCTCTAATACTGACCAGTAGCAGAGCGAAAAGCACCTTCGTGTGTTGAGCGCAGTCTCGTTGTAGATCTCTGCGTATTGGCAAAGCGTCTCTACGCCTCATGCCTTCTTCCTTCTCTTCTTCTTCACGTGAAACTGTTGTACTCACCTCTATGCGATAGATGCTTTTTAAATCGTCAAATACATCTCTTTATCATTGTTTTCCATTGACCTCCCCCCCCCCTCCCTCTGTACGCTTTCTTCAACAGCTCTCGCACCCACTTTAAAGTATTTTAGCTCGGAAGTGCGAGCGTGAAAGCAAACAAAAAACCTTCCTGGCACTCTGCAGTCTCTCTGCAACATAGTAAGTCATTATTTTTTTTGTATAATATCAGCTTTTGAGAGATAAAACCCCACCTAGAACACTCATAGATCTAAACACACACACAGAAACTTGAATACGTACCGCAGCCGATTTCATAGAACAATCTTGAAGGAAAAGGAAAATAAATAATATATAATAAAAACTTATAGAAATGCCTCGCGTGCGCGTGAGCCTAAGGCTCAAATTTGTTAATTTGCCGAACATCGACAGTGAGCGCGTTTTCCGCGATGTCATCGCTTTTGACGACCCTGATGACCGCAGCTACGACGACCTCCGAGCACTTGTCGAGGGCAAGATCAACTTCATGGAGCTCCCGCTCTCCGAGTTCACGGTCTTCTACACCGAAGAGCGGACAGGTGACCGCCTCGTGGTCGATACCGCCTTCTTCAACTCCCTTCTTCGGCAGTGGAGCCGCAAGGCCGCTAAGGAGCGCGCGGCACAGCCCTCCGCAGTGGCAGCGCCGGCGTTGCTTGGTGACTCCGCATCCCAGTGCGTGGGGGATGTGAGGAAGTTGTTGCTAGCGAACATCCCTGTCGGTGCAAGCAGCAGCACCGATAGCGATGGCGAAGAAGATGATTCAAAGGCCCCTGATGTGGTGGTTTGCTTCGAGATCGAACTTGCGCGGCAGCGCGCACGCACCCCGCCACACGTGTCACCACACAGTGTTGTACCCAATCTAGTGCGCACCAACGCGTTTCCCGTTCACCCTGCACTGGCGGCGCTTTCAACGACAGCCGCGCCGCCGCAGCCCCTTCAGTTTGCCGCCCTCACTCGCGAAAACTTGGCGCGGCTTTGCGAGGTGAAAGCGAACGGCATGAGCGCCACGACCACAGTCACTTCACCCCTCCTCGCACGAGCACCGCACAGCAGTCCGGCCTCGCCGGTTGATCCCAATGCTGAGGTACACGTCCGGGTTCATGACCTAACCTGCCCTCCAGCGCACGTGAAATTTTTCCTGCGGTGCATCATCTTGGCGATCCGCTTCAAGACCCCGAAGCCTGGCGTTACGGTGGCTGAGCTAGACCTTGGTGACGCGGAGGACGTTACACAGGCGATAACGGCGGTAACTTTTGACGAGGTGGTCCACAAGGCCATCCGCGACCACCTCCGTGGTGATCGCCGTCAGGTGCTCGAGCTGCGACAGGTGTATGTGCGCCGCAAGAATGATGTTGACATGCGCTATCAGAGCAACGCACACCCGCTGCTGCTTCGGTTGGACCGGTCCTCGAAGCTGGAAGTCGTGCGCATCCTCGCCACTCCCGCCCCTCAGCCCGGAAGTGCGGGCGTCGTCACGGTTCGAGAGCAGCTGGGCTCTGCCGGCGTTGTGGATGTGACGCAGCTGATGGGGCTGCAGCAACAACGTCACCACGGCCGCCCCGGTGCGGGTTTCGCCTCTGAGAGTGGCGCATCAGTGACGCTGGTGGGCGGCGCCTACCCACCAGCCATGTCCTCCTCCTCCTCTTCCTCTGGACCGCGCCGGACCACGTTCGCGCTGAATAGCAGCAGTGGCAATGCCGGGGCCAGCGTTGCGCTGGTGAATGGCGTGGTGCCTTCTGCCTTTGGCCAGGAGCTCCGCGCTCGCCAGGAACTGCTGCTCCAGCAGAACCAGCCCGTGAGCGTGGCACCGTATGAGCCCGGTGTTCCGATAGTAACCGCACGTGATGTGCGCCAACGTGAGCCTCTGGTAGAGCAGCACGCGAACCGCGAGGAGCAGCGAAAGCAGCGCATTCGCCGCAAGACCGAAGTCTCCACGCGGTGTCTGCTGTGCGGACTGGACTGCAACGACGAGCAGGCGTGCATGGCAATTGTGCGCCACCAGCTCACGAAAAGCACACGCAACCGTGGCACGCGGATCCCCACCTTTGACGAGGTCAAGCGCGATCTCTGCGATCACCGTCGCGTTGCTCCAGGAAAGGAGCCTTCTCGGCTGCTCTGCACCCATACCTTCGTCAACAGCTCCACCCGCACCGTTCACGCTGTACACCCGCGTTGCGCACACCTCTGCGCGGCCTACCAAAACGGCAAAGAGCTGGAAGACGTCGTCGAGTGCGAGCTGGACATGAACTTGTGTGCGCTGTGTGGCATGCCCGGCGCGTGTGTGGCCTGCTACCACCCGCAGTGCTCAGAGATGTACCACGTAGTGTGTGCGTTGTACAGTGGCGGCTACGTGAATTTCGGGCAACGCGACCCGTTTTTGCCCTGTGCGGCGTGCCCGCGCCACACACAGGTGCCCATCGCGAAGAAGCGTCGTGAGGGTGAGAGCAACGTTTTTCACGTCGACCACAGCTGCTGGGAGGATGGCGTCGCGTTCGACTCCCGTGTGGTGGACTCAACGGACCTGCGCGACCCCGACGAGAACGATGGGCAGTAGCGAGCTGTGTCAAATTTCGTTACGTACAACGGGCGGTGAGGGCGGAGGGCATAGACTCGATACGTTGAGAGCTGACTCTCTTGCATCCTTCGCTGGTTGCGCGGCATTGTTAGACACCGCGCAGGCGTGATTACTGGTAATAGAGAGCAAACGGAACAAGAGTTCTCCATCATAGACGCACATAATAAAATGATTACATCAAAACTAGGTCGCAGCAAAGACGCGGAAGGGACTTGGGCGTTTCCGAACGCGTTGTCAGGCTCTTCTCGCGTATTGTGTTTGCATTCTTTACTAGATTTGCCTCCTTCCTGTTGGTGACGACGGAATAAAAAGTGGAAATACCAATACCCCGTTGCCGCTATTGTAAACGAGATTCAGAGGCTTCGATCGCATTGCAAGCTCAATTACGCTTAGCCGACAAAATTGACACATCACGCAGATCCGCGCGTTCGCGGCGGCGATTGACAGCTGCAAAGGTAAGTAAAGCACGTGCTCATTTGAACTTTTTTTTTTTCATCATCACTATGCACCCCTTCACTTCCATTTCCCTCTTTCCTCAAATTTGCTGCGGTTGCTGTAATGCAGAGCAGCGGCTGCCCGGTGAGGCGTCGCTTCTTTTTCTTTTTTTTTCTCCGTCCTCTTTTTTAATGCTGAGATCTAATATCCACCCTCATCAACGAGATCTTCGAACACAGTCCCGATGACAGAGCCCCTCACGTCGAAGCTGACGCCGCCACCTAACGGGAGTGAACTCTTGCGGGAAAATTTATTTGAGGAAAATGCAGACGAGGACGAAGGAGAGCTGCTGAAGCGGCGCGAGCCGACGATGCTGCGCAGAGGTAAAAAGCTCATCGCCCCTCCGTTCAACAACGCAAAAAAGTACACCGTTGTGTTTGACCTGGATGAGACGGTGGTCTACGCCCGCGATGGGCCGCTGTACGCGCGGGCCTACCTGAAAGACCTCTTCCGCTCCATCAAGGATGACTTTGAGGTGATTGTATGGACCGCCGGTGAGCGCGACTACGCCAAGTGCGTCCTGGAGGAGATCAACGAGGACCACATCATCGAGCACCTTGTCTATCGTCACAAGAAGTGGTTCAACGAGGAGGACTACACCAAGGACCTTCGCCAGCTGGGGCGTGACCTCGACTACACCATCATGATCGAGAACACACCAGACTGCGTCCGAGCGAATCCGCAGAATGGCATCATCGTCGAAGACTTTGAGGTGCTGCCGGACACCACCGACGAAGAAAGCTCGGTTCCCCCATCTCCTGTGCCAACGCCTCCGCCTCAGCGGCAACTGCAGCAGGCGCCACCTCTAGAGGGCGTTGAACAGCGTGCAACGGTGGAGGAAGCGGAGCCAAGCGACGGCGGGGCGAAAGAGAGCACAGCAAAGGCGCCACTCGCCACCTCCGCGGAGGGGGAGGCTGGTGAAGAAGACGGCGCACTCCCCACGCAGCCCAGGCGGCGGCGCACGACTGATCGAACCCTCTTTCTTCTGCGCGAGGTCCTTTCCTCGCTTGTTGCCAGTGGCCAGACCGTGCCGGTGTTTCTGGCGTCTTGCGAGCTCCTGTCGCCGCAGACGGTGGTCGGCTCGGATGGCAACGAGATTCCCATCTATCACCTCGGTACCCGGAGACGGCGCAAGGATGCGGGGGCACCGCGGAAGGTTGTCAAAGTTAACCGTGATAAGACAGCCAGCGCATCCGCAGCAGAGGCAACACAGCTCGCAGCCGCGCCATCAGAGGATAAGGCCGTGAGCAGTACTTCCAATGTAGACGATGGGTTCGTGGCGCGGCAGGACGAGGTTGTGGACGACACGCTGCACCATCTCTCTGGTGTAAAGCGACAGCACACATCGGAAACGTCTCTGGACGAGACACCCTTGCTGATGAGCTACTCCAATGACAGTGTCGAGACCGCTTCTTGAGTTTGCGCTGGCGCGTCGTGGCTGATATAGTCTCTACGTATGTTATTATTATTTATTTATTTTTGGTGTTGCTACTTTTTTCTTGGAGCCACTGATTGTGACTGTCCGTGCTTGTATTCTTTGCTTTTGTGGGGTGGACTTGGGCTCTTGTACACTACTCTTCCTCGTCTTATTTTATGTGTTTCAGTTTTTTTTCTCTTCTTTGCGCTGACGACGCCTACTTCTTGCTCCTTTCCCGCGGCTATGCCACGTACTTGTAGAATAAGCACAACAAATAACCAATACACAATACCCGACTTCTTTTTTCCCCGTTGCTTCCGTTTTTCCTTGGCGAATACCTTTCCTAATCTCTTTCTTTTCTCTGTCTCTCTCTCTCTCCCTCTTCGATATCGTAAAAGTGGAAGAATCGTCTCCCAATCGCACCTTTGCGTCGGCAGCACGTCACAACGAGTCTCTTTAGAGAACAACAAAAAAGTCAGACCACCACACGTGTTACCATTACCAAAAATAAAGCCCAACAAGAATGAAGCTCGCACCTCGAGAGCGCCGGCAACGCGCAGACTACTTGATTGACAACGCCGCTGCGTTGGAGCTCGGGCGCCTGTATCTGGGGTGGGGTAGGAAGAAGACGTCCCGCGCGAAAACTCGTAAGCCCGCAGCTAAGAAGGCGGAGAGGCTCAGCAAAAAAGCTGCCGTGACGCGCGCCAAGAAAACCGCACCGACTCCCGCAGAGAAAAAGAAAGCGTCTTCTCCCGGCCGGTCCTCGACCCCTGCCCCAACACCAAAAAAGACTGCTGGTCGCCAACGAAAGAATTTGCCGCCGCCACTGCCACCGGTCACCGCGCGTTCCGTGGGGCGACCGAAAAAAGGAGCAAAGGCACCGCCAGCGCCGCGGCAGAGCGTGCTGCCGTCCGCTCCCATCCCAGCCAAACGCCCTCAGCCTCCTGCACACGTGCCAGCGCCAGCTGCTGCAGTCCGGAAGGCCGCCGCCCCCGCGACGAAGAGCGTGGTGCAGCGCCGGATGCGGCCCCCTGCGCCGCTGCCTGTGCTTCTGAATCCCGTGCCGACTCCGGCACTGCCGAACGACGAGTCGGGAAGGCCAGACACCAGCGACATGATTACCATCACCGTGCGCACCATGAATGGTGGAAGCTTCAACGTTCTTTCGACGCCGGACACCATCCTGTATAACCTGAAGCTCCAGCTCCTGAACATTATCATGCCGAACCCGCCGACGCCCCACACCATCATGCGGGTGCCAATGCTGGTGATGAACGGGCGGCCCCTCGTCCCAGACCACTACGACCTCAAGTACTACGGCTTCCAACGCCACTCCACCGTCTACTGCTTCCCGGGGCCAGGCTGAAAAGAAAAAAAAGATGCACTCGCTGTATAAGAGTCGAGTCCCCTTGTTCGTGAAAGGGCATTTGTGTACTTGTGTTCCCGCCGATGTCTGTGACGATTTGCTTTTTTGTTTTTTTAGAAGTTGATGCTGAAGTGCGCGCTGTGCAGTGCTCGCTTGCTGTGGGTGTTTCCACCCTTCCTCCTCTCCCCCTTCGCGGGATACCTGTACCTCTACTAACTTTCCCCAGGAAAAGAAAACAAAGAAAGCAAAGAACAAAAAGTGAGAATTACATGATGCCTAGCATTTCGTCGGGCAGTGGCTGAGTGTCGAGGCGCCGCTGTTGCGCCAGGGGTCGTAGTTCGGCTTGTTGAACCCGACTGTGGGTGGTTGTTCCTCTTCCCCCGTTGGCGCACCATCTGCGTCTGCGTGTCTCCTCTTGATGTCAACTTCCCCGTCGTCTTTGAACCCTCCTCCTTCTTTTTGCTTCTTCTTATTTTTTGGCCCTGCGCCTGGTCGTGCGGTCGATACTTGCGGCCTCCGCTCTCTGGGGGGGTGTCCCATGGGGGCTTTGGGAATGGGTTGCGCTGGAGGGGAGGGCGGTGGTCTGCGTGGGGAAACGAGGGCCGCCCACAAGAGGACAGAGGCACTGAGCGGAGGGACCACGTGGCAGCCACTGCATTTTCCCAAATCATTTTACCGAATCCCAAGCTTATCTTTGCGTAACATGTTAAAATACCAACGGTAAACAGTCCACATCCTCCTTCCTCACCTTTCCCGTATTCACTCCAAGAGCTTCTCACGCAGTCGCTCGACCGTGGCTTGATCAAGAGCCAGCTTGTCTTTTGCGTACGCGTCTATGCTGCCATAACGCTCCTGGACATAATCCAGCGCCGACTCCAGGTACGCCTCGTCGACGCCCCACAGGATGTCATGGACTTCGCGGTCCATCTTGATCACGTCAAAGTACGCGTTGGGCTCCGTCGGTGGCTTAAAAAAGCGGTTCGTGAGCATGTAGTCCTCCAGAATCGTGCTGCGTGGCACCTCGAGCAGATGCAGGATGATGGCAGTCATCAGCCCCGTCCGGTCCTTGCCAGCAGTGCAGTGGAAAAGAATAGACTGCGAGCCGTCGGCCTCGAAGGCTGGGCTGGTCAAAAAGTGTACCACCTTCGCGAACTGGTCGCTGCACTCGTCCATGCGCTTACGATAGGTGCGATGGACAAGGTCGCGTGCCACCGCAGGGGTGAGCTCCGTGCCGGGCTGCCACAGCTTCTTCACGAGCGACCCTCCGATGGGAACCTGCACGTGCTCCACCCCTGCGAAGGAATAGGGCTTGTGCGCCACTTCGTCGGGACTGCGGAAGTCGAAGGCGTGCGTCAGGCGCAGCTGCTCTACCAAAACACTCTGCGCAACCTCGGCAGAGATGTTGTGCGGGCTGTCGCTGCGAAAGACAAGGCCTTGCCGCACCCGAACGCACGGCGTAGCGGTCATGTAGCCACCGATGTCCCGCATATTCGTCGTCCCGGGCACCGTCAACGCGCGCTTCACAAAGCCCCGCATTCTATGTGCACGAGAATCATACAATGTGACAATATCGTCGAAGCAATACTAATTTTAGATCCTTTTACAAATGCTAATAGTTGTTGCTTTTTTTCTGCATTGTGGCTTGATAGGTAGAGCGCATACAACAGACAAGGCCATACTAAAGTAGAATGATGGAGAGTTGCAAAGAGGAAGATCCAAAAAAAAAAAACGTCAATTGCGCGCACAGCTCTCTTGCCAGGACAGAGGACAGCACAACTCAAAAGAGATGCTTTTTCTTGCCACGTGGCGACGCCGCATGACAGACAGAGTGGTGAAGTGTGCCCTGCGCTGAGCACGTAGGAAAACGTGGCGATAAAACATTCACCTCAACTGTGTGCTCTCCTCATTACACACACAGAGATGACCGCGAAATGAAGCAAGGGTCGTACTTTTTTTATGGAATGGAGCATGAGAATGCGACCAGCAGGCGATGAAGAGACGACAACAGTCCAAGAGCAATACAAGAGGTAAATACAAGAAGCGCATACCAATCACCCACACACACACACTTGCCAACCCTAGCACATCACAAAGAAACGGAGGAGAAAGGCGACTATACATAATAGTCGAAAGGAATGCGGCTGCGACCGAGAGGACTTAAGAGACGTCTAAATATATTCTTCAGGTAGTTGTCGCTGCGGATCTCTTCCACCGGCACACAGCCTGGTATCTGGTTGGACTCCTGCTGCTCCCGCCGCATCGTCTCTTTTGTCGTATCATTGGTCGCGCTCAACATAATGTACCGAGCCGCGCACGGGATGACGAGAAGTCCCCCCATGAAGCCCGCAAAGATGCAGAGCACGCCTCCGCCCGCAATGGCGAGCGCGTGCATGTCCTCATTCCCCTGAGAGAAATCGGTGGAGATGACCACCACAAAGGAACGGATGCACACGTAAAGCGCCAAAAACGTGGTGATGATAAAGAAGCCGCCAAAGAAGCGGAACGTGCGCTTGGCCACGCAGCTGCCCAGAATGCCACAGTGGTGGTCGTACTCCTCCACGCACACGTCGCAGAACTTGCAGTGGCTGCTGCGCGGTGGGCGAAGGATGTGACACGTCTTGCACACCTTACACTCCACCATCTGCCCGTTCACCAGTACCGTCGTCGGGCCACTGGGGAGGGCGGAGAGCGGCGCAGGCGGGATAACGCCAGGGTCGAGTGTGACGGACAGCGTCAGGCACGTCAGCGAGCCAGCGGCGAACACCAGGGTGTACAAATAGCTAAACCACTCTCCTGGCGGCACGACCACCGTCACGAAAAGTACCGTGAAAAGTAGAATAGGCACCGCGACAAATGTGGCATGCCAGCTCTCTTGCGTTATGACGCAGCACCCCACTACCCGCAGTCGGCCCAGCGCGCGCTTCGTCGTACCAGGCGGCAAATATAAGCTGCCATCGTACAGGCCTTGATAGCGACTGGCCGGCACGGCGGTGGGTGGCACGTCGACTGGGCTGCTCGTGAGCTGAATTGTTGCCGAATGCTCCGCCCCAGTGAGGCGCTGCGTGGTCGAGGCCATCTCTTCATCGATGCTGTCGTCCCTGAACTCGGAAGGCTGCGACGAGGAAGAAGGCAACGAGGCAGCAACCCCCGGCGGTGGGGGAATGACAACGGGACGGGCGACGGCGGCGTCAGCTTTGGCGTGGCGCTGGCCTTCCCAGTGCTGCTCGTTGCGCACTGGTGGGGAAGAACCTACCGCAATAGCAATCGGGGCATCAGCATGCTCCTCTCGTTGCCGATTCGCAGTAGCAGCAGCACCAGCAGCAGAAGAAGAAGCGCTGGTAGCACGCGCATGCGTGCCCCTGTCAGGAGGAGGGGAGGCGGCACCCTTAAACACCGAGAAAAGATGGTTGGGTTGCATCGTGCGCTATTGATGATGTAGACGACGCAAGATGCAGACGGTTCCTGAGAAAAAAAAAAAAAGGGAATAGCGGTGAAAAGGCGATAACACGCAAAAGCAGCTTTGCGAACACAACAGAGGTGAAGCAAGATTTACCAAGAAGAGAATTGGAAGGTTGAAGGAGGCGAATTATTGAGACAGAGAAAGGTTTAACGATAGCTTCAGCACGACCTTTAGACAGCGGAGTTGAAGAAATAAAAAAACAGAACGTACTACACCCACAGTAGGCAATTGCGGTAATCGATACCACGTATTCTCAAGCTTGCCAACACGAAGCATCGAGCTATCCGGAGCAGATGCAGTAACGTGTGCTATTCGAAGCACGCAGTATAGTCCATTGGTAAACCCTTTTTTGTTTGTGTGTGTGTGTGCGTCATAAACAAAACTAATAACTTAGAGTGAATTGTATTCCCGATGCGTTTCTGATAATCGTTATTTTTTTTTGTTTTTGAAAGGTTTTTGCGTGACTGAGCTTTTGGGTACGACACTCAACGCAAGCAAGTTCATTGGTTTCCACTCAGCAAGGGACGACGTCTGGGGCACAACTTCGTCTCACCACCACGTTCGGCTGCCATGGTACGGTATATTGCCTCTTTGCACCGCGCACCATATTTTTTTTTCCCCCCTCTCACTTCGAAGCGCTCTCGGCAAACTACTTTGTCGTTGGCAGCTTTGCCGCCCGCTCCTGCTCTAGCTCCTCCTCCAGCGTGTCCACGTCGAAGCCCAAGCTTCGCATTTCTTCAAGGTACCGCTGCGTCGGGTCCTCATCCTCCTCGGCGCTTCCCGCTTTACCTACCTTGCTGTCCGCCAGCTCTCTCTTCTTCTTCTTCATGGCCCACATAAACGTACCCATGCCAATCGCGCACACGACAAAGGCTCGCAGCCCTCGATAGCCCACCTGCTTCAGAATTGCGGTGTTCTCGCCAAACGCCTCTTCGCCGATGTCTTGGGCAAGGCGAACTTGCTCCGCTGCCTTCGCATCCAGCTCCGGCGCACTGGCCTGGTCTTGCTCGGCTGCGACGCTCGAGGATCCATCTGCACGTGTGACGCCGGCAGCCGTCGGCGGGCGAAAAGACGGTGGCACGCCCGAGGATGCAAGGCGGTGAGTGGTGAGTATTGTTGCACAAACACTCGTCTTTTGAGACGTGCAGCATCTGGTGATAGTCGCCGTCAAAGGCCGGCCGGCCAGGTTGGAAACTAACCGTTGCATCGCGGTGACTTCTCCACTTCTTGTGTTTTCGAAAATACGAAAGGAACTGAGGGAACCAAAAAAAAGGTTTTCTTTTGGTGTTGTGTGTGTTTGTGTTGTCAGTTTTAGTTTGACGAACGCTAGCTCTCTGTGATGAAATACTGACGAATCGAAAACAATGGTGTGTGTCAACCAGACAAGCTGGCTGCACAACAATGATACACGTCACAAATAGCGAAGTGCAAACTCTGCACCTGCGAGAGGGATCCAGCCTTCGCTTTTCTTTTGAAGGAGGGGACGACTGCAAAAAAAAAAAAAAAAAAATTTGCGCGGTGTGCTACTTTAAGAATCACCCCTCGTTAATGAGCAAGCGTGAAACCTTATAACAAGCAAAAGATGAGGAATACAAGTAAGGAAAAAACACAATCTTTTTTCCCTCGCACTGAGAACGTGTCACTGAGCGATAAGTCGTGCAACAAAGAAAATTGAGAACAAGAACTAGACAAAGTGGTGCTTCATGCAACGCGCAGCCAACAACACTAAACAGGGGATTCTCTATTGCGAAAGCATGCGGCGTCATGTAGTGTGCTTTAGGACCTTTTCCCGCACTATGGAGAGAAGGACGTAGTCCATAATCACTCCTGATAAGAGCGAGTACATCGCCCTTACATCTGCAGAACTCGCCGGACAGCGCAGGGCATATCCGAAACGCCTTCTCGACTCACCATCATATATGTTGCAAAGATCGTTTTGGTATTAGTTCGTCGATTCTATTTTCTTTCGAATAGCGAAGCAAAGAGCTTTCCACGTCCACAGTAAGAGAGAAAGAAGAGCCAGAAGAGAGGGAGCAATGGTACAGCTAATATTGTGTCTTCTCTTCCAACAACTTAAAAAAAAAAAAGGCACATATATATATATATATATATATGTCTACACTCGCGAACAAAAAGAGAAGCTCTTCAAAAACGCAAACCAATACACCCACTGTATGGCTTCAAGCGACTTATTCCGGGTCGACTTGGCTCAGAACCAGGGGGGTAAAAAGAAAACAAAAGAAGGAGCCACTCAGTGAGATAAAGAGTAGGAAAGGACAATAATCAAACGAAGCATCAGCAAGGCGGTTCATGACGCAGATGAAGCCACACACAAGAGAACGTGTGTATAGAGAAGTCGAACCGAACACCACTCGACCTAGTCAGTTGGAGAGAGAAGTGAAGCGAGACACCTTTAGGTGGAAAAGACAAAGGAAAATGTACTCTAGAAGTCAAAAGAAAGGCAAAATGTTTGCTTCCCCACTCGCGTCGCAAGCGGTTGCTTGTCAAAAAACAGGGGGAGACAACAACAACAACAAATAAAAAACAAAATGAATGCCAGCACAGATAGTGAGTGGCTACGCGACAGTGCACTGCCGTTGACGCTTGCGACAAACGAGCTGCCCGTCCTGCTGCCTTTGTTTGATAAAAATAGCCTCACGCTTAAAAACTGCGAAAAACTGTATCTCGCAGTTCTCACATGCGCACTTTCAAACGCATTCGCACGGGAGGGCCGTTCTACCAGTCGCCTGTAACTTTTACACCAGTGAGGCGGTGCGCACTATTCGTACGACAGCGTGATACCTTGCGGCTTCGCGGTCGGCTCCCCGCGTTGCTACCAGTCTCGCTCGGCACAGACGTATTCGTGTTGGTTCGCAGCAAAGGACGGGCCGGGTGGCCGCCGAACACGTGCGGACTCTCAGTGCGAGTCAGAGCCGACGAGGACGGCACACGCGCCAGCGCGGAACTCGTGCGCCGCACAGCCCCTGTGGAGACCAGTGGAGAGGCGCGTCGCGAATTGACCGATGTCAGCGAGTTCGTGCGGACGCGCTCCTTCGATACAGGGCCTGGGGAGGGGAGAGAGGAGAGGTTGCGGCGGAAAGGGCTCTCACGTGCGCTGGCGGTACGCGTCGGCGTCGGTGGGCGAATAGGTGCGGTGGGGCTCGGCTTCTGCTCCGTAATTGCGTCTACCTTACGTCCCAGAATGGTGATGACCGACTGCAGGTTTCGGCAATCCGCCTCGCGGTCAGCTAGCTCTTGCGAGATCACGGAAAGACGCTCGTCGAAGGCTTCACGCTGGCGGCGAAGTTCGGCTTCGAATATGATCTTTTGGCGCAGCAGCTCCGAGCGAAGTGCATCTATGTCGTCTGCGCTCATACTGACTTCCTTTTGAGCTTCGTAGAGCGTGTCTTTGTGTTTGGTGCTCAAAAGCAGTGTTTAGAAAATGATCCTAAAGTCTGCTAAATGGATAATCTCAATTGCAATTGAGAAAATAAAAAAAAGAATTCTAGCGCTAGGTGGACAGAACGCGAGGAAGAGAGGCAATGAAGTGTCTGGGCCGAGGGTGATGCGTAGGCTGTCCTACTTGCTGTCCAGGAAACAGCAGAAAACAAAGTTTCGTTGATGATCTGTAATCGGTTCAGAAAGGAGAAAGACGATGAGACGAGCAATGCTGGATGTTAAAAGCGGAGAAAGGCAACAACAACAAAAAAGCCTTGAGCAGTATACAGTGCTCCTGCATGACCTTTTGCAGCCGCTGAACAGTACAGCTTCGAAGCGGCACATTCCACAGCAATGCAGTAGACCTCTTGGTGCATGTGCTACAACAATAAACTTAGAAAATGGCAGTATGGGCCTCAGTTCTCCAGTGGAACTAAAAGCGCATACGCACCTATAAAAGGGACCGCACTACCTCTTGTCATTTAAAAAAGGACAACTTACGAATCGATAACACAGAGAACGCATTAGTTTTGTTGTTAAAAAGGAAAAAGAATAATAAGAATCGGTGAACAAAGCCACTTAAAGGATAACAAACTACTAAATCGAGGACCTACAGTGTCGCCGATTTCATCCTAACAGTGGTACGCAAGAAACGAAACAAAGCAACAGTTTTTCGCGTGTGTGTATGTGTGTATGTGTGTGTTTAGGTGTGAATACACATACAATTGAAAACTTGTGAAGAAGATATGATACAAAAGTGGGAAAAAGGGCGCTTAGTTACAACAAAAAAGAAAAAAAAAGGTTGGACTCACACACAGTAAAGGAGGCAGCAATTTACATCCCGCACGACGACAACGCACATCTAGAAGCAAATAAGCGAAAAGAAAAAAAAAGGTGTCTGATGAACACGTCTGCAGCTGTCAATAAGCTTTTTCTTTTTCTTCAACATCGAAAACGAATTTCAGCAGCACTAAAATCCAAACGCAACTACAACACATGCTCGGTGGGCAAATAAAGGATGCGAGTATCTCGATCCATTCACCGCGATACATCTTCAAGCGCTCCGCACCTCTTTATTTTCTAGTAGACGTCTTTGAGGTAACGATGGTCAGCCTCCATTCGGCGCAGGAACTCCAACGAGGCAACGCGCGACATCGCACCTTTTTCCTGCAGCAATGCGGAGAGCGCGCGGTCGACGTCCTTGGCCATGAAGGAGGCATCCCCGGACAGGTAGACGAGACATCCGCCTCCGCAGGTGCTGGTCAACATCTCGTAGATCTGGTCCTTGTGCCGGTCAATCAGCGTCGTCACGTACACCCTCTCCTCCTGATCGCGGCTGAATGCGCAGTCGAGGTGCGTGACAACGGAGCAGGGCAGCAGGACTGGTGGCTGCACCTTGGATCGGCGCGCCGCCATCCCCGCGTGCGAGGTCACGTGCTCAGTGTCCCACTTTAGCAGCTCGGCTGGTGCCATGGCCCACCGCTGTGCCTCTTCCTCTACAAAGTACTCCGTGGCGCGGTGTTGGGCGCCAAAGAAGAACATGGTGGGCCCGTACGCCGCCGCCGGCTGCTTCCGCATGAGAGCCTCCTTCTTGTAGCACAGCCCCACCATGGCCGCTGCGCCGGTTCCAGGACCAATCATGAGCAGCGGCCGGTTCTCGCCGATCCGCTGCGGCAGGTGAAAGGCCGAGATACGCACGTAGCCGAAGACGTTGTCGCCTTGGTGGACGCGGTGCGCCAGGTAAGAGCCCGTGAGCCCGTCAGGCTGCACACGCACCAAGATCTCCAACTGCGTGCCGTGGGACAGCCGGTCGGAGGCGATGGAGTAGTACCGTGGCTGGATGCGGGGCATAATCTCGATGAAGTGGCCAAGCGGAATGCCACAGCAACTCGGGAACTTCTCCATGTAATCGACAACGGTTCGCAGCTTTTTTGGCTTGGCCGCCTCTGCGCTTGCGCCGCCACCGCCGCCGCTGCTGCTGCTGCTGCCGTTGTGCTCCTCGCTGTGGGGGTGTTCCGCGGGAAGTCGGATTAAGGCCAGAAAGTTCTCCTGCTCTGCGGCATCAGTGCAGTACTTGGCCAGGATGCGCAGTGACGACTTTTTTGGTCGGCCGCTGAGATCGACGTAGCGCTGCAACACAACACGCAGCGGCACGCACGCCGGCAGGACGTTGCGCAGAATGCCTCGCGACGGAACGTGCTCGCACAGCTCCACCGGGGTGTCCAGGTCGTCTTTTGTGATGGCGAGCGCTGCGGCGTAGCGCGCCACCGTCTCAGGTGCGTTGGTGGGGAAGATGCCGAGGTGGTCGCCGGCCTGGTACGAGATTCCGGTGCCGTCCGTCTCAAAGCGAAAGCGGTACACGGCGCTGCCATCACTATCGCGACACGGTGTGAGCTGCGTCTTGGCCAGCAGTCGAAGGCGTGCCGGAGTGAGCTGCGAGGGCTCTAGCAGTGCTGGTGGTGCTGGAAAAGGTAGCGTGTTTGACGGGCACGGTACCTGTTGCGGCTCCGTCGCCACACCAGAGGCGTTGGAGCCCTGTGTGTTGTCTGCGACGACCACAGCGATACCGTTCCTGTCGAGCGCTGCGTCGGTCGTGGTGCTCGAGGGGACGAGTGTGGCCGTTTCAGTCGGCAAAAAGCGAAACTGGTACTCCGGCTTGGGCGGAGCTCGTGTGCCCGCTGTCATGGCGACACCGCACTTCTCCTCCAGTGCCACCATCACCTTTTCCTGCCACTCGTCAAAGACGTCCTCCTGCAGCCCGGACCGGGCATCACCGAAGCCGACGCGGTGCAAATTAATCCCGCCGCCTTTCTTCAGCAGCGTGTTCGTGTCGGTCGCGCAGCGGCAGTAGTACTTGTAGGAGCTATCGCCCAACCCGAAGACGGCGTAGCGAATGTCCTTGAAGGGCAGCTCTGGCGCCGCCGCGTTTGCTGCTGCCGCGCCAGGAACCACAGCGGCCGGTGTTGTGGCCTTCCGCACCGCCAGCTGCATTTCTTGAAAGAGAGAGATGAAGTTGCCCGTCGGCTCGCCCTCGCCTGAGGTGGCGACGATGAAGATGTACACAAGCGGGGCAGCTCCAGCCGTCTTGGCAGCTTTCGTCTTTACAGGGTGCAACAGCGGCACATTGCTCTTGTTGTGGTAGAGGTAGTGGTCCAAGTAGGCCCAGCGGCTGGGGTCGATCAGGACGGCCGGGACTCCGCGGTCTCGAAGGGAGATAACGAAGCCTTTCGCTAGCGCCTCCGCGTTGCCCGACTCGGTGCCGTAGATCACCCTCACCGCAGCCCCTTCATCGTCGGTTTCACCGTCACTGACATCGTACGAGTGCTGCGATGCGTTTCCTACTTTGGCGCCGTGGAGAGACTGCACGTGTCCTTCGCGAGCAGCGCGGAGCTGCTTGGCGTACCGCTCAGCAAACTCACGCCGCTCGCGCTGCAACTTACGATGTCGCAGCAAGACAACTGTGGAGATTGTGCCGAGTGTCAGGAGACTGGCAAGCGCAACAGCACGCTTCTGTACTTTCATTTTGTTGTAGTTGTTGTTTCACTCTCCAATGGCGCCTGATAGGGAAATGAGAGCGGGAATAGAAAAGAACAAAGGATTGTCTTTGTTGCAGGGGGGCTTGAAGACGCTACGCTCGACGTTGCCCGCTCCAAGTTTGACAACCCCACGAAAGATGTGCAGCTATCGTGTCTCGGTCGCGCTCTTGCTTCCCTTTACGTCTACCGCTTATAATTTAAAAGAGGACTTTGTAATTAAAATTAAAAAAAAAAAGATTGAAAACGGTCAAAAGAGAGTATTGCGTGATAAACGCGTTGCTGATGTGAAAATAATAACAATGATTATAAAAGAGAAGACACGGTGAAACACGTAGACAGATACTTGTAAAGAAACAAGTTCTCGCTTGCTACACAAAAATGACCAAACACGTCTCCGTCGTTCACAAATTATTATAAGATGTGAGAACGCGGCTGTCGTCTGTTTTAAAAACTAAGTTGAAGAGCACAAAACAGAAAATACACGACAGCGAGAAAGAAAAAAAAAGTTGTGGAAAGAATCAACAAAACGAGCAGCCAGTTAAAGTTGCGACTGCAAAAAGAGAGAGATGCGAGGTCCGCACACGAACAAGTAAACAGCAGCTGTAGTTGAAAAAATAAAAACGTTTACATAGCATTATACAAAATCAGAGAGAACAGGAAAACCTCAATGGCACACCCATACAAAAGAAAAAAGAAGTACGAAAGTTCGAAAAGAAAGAAAAAGAGGATGAGATGAGAATCCAACAAAAAATAGCGTTGGAGAATAAAAGAGAGGAGAAACTTGTCTTAAGCAAAAGCTGGTGCGGCTCTGTGTTCATATTCATTAATATAACTCTGTATGTTTGGGGTTGTTGTGGTTGGTGTTCGTGGTCCTTTAATTGTTGCAGATGGCAGGCCAACTCTTTGAGAAAACACACACTGCAAGACGCAAGAGTAGACATCGGCAGCACTAAGGTTCTCCACAATAGTGTTTCACAACAAGGCAATCCATGTGGCACAACAGCACTATCGTTGACCACACGTATATGTCAAGCAGCGACAAAACCTCAAAAGATTCGCATTGAACAGGTAAGCAGAAAAGAAAGATCCCATTATTTTTTTGTTAGGTACTTTTGCTGCTGCTACTGCGTACTTTTGCGGCGTGGTATTAGCTCATATTAATTTATAGTTCAGTGGAAACGGTTTACGAGACAATTAAGAGGCGATTTAATCGATGAATCAAAGACAGGAGATACGACACGCACATACTCATACACAGAATTGTTTAGATAGCAACCATGGAGCTCAAAGACGGAAACCGTAAGCGACCCTTAGCTTCCCTTTTTTTATTATTTAGTTGAGTCCTCTTTCGGCGACACACACACACAAACAAACATACAGAGAGATAAACAAATACGCGTATCTGCTCTACTTCTCCGGGTTGCGGACCTTGTGCTTGACCACCGCCCGGGGCCCGCGGGTCTTGAACTCCATCTTGCCCTCTACCAACGGACGAAGGTCCTTCGGCATCTTGCGGCGTGGGTTCGTCATCACACCCGCCCAGGCAGGCATGTCCGACTCTGCGCGCGACTTCTTGAACTCTACGCCATCGTCGTTGCTGCGACCGCGCTTGCGATCTTTTGAGGCATTCTGGTTGGTATTCCCACCGCGGCGCTTGTCGCGACGACTCGCCGTGACCGCCTTCACGTCCTTGGACTTGTTCACGTGCACAATGCGAAGATCACGACCGTTAAGTTTGTTCCCGCGCGTAGCCACCGCCGGGACAACGGAGGAGGCGTGAAGGAACTCGACGTAGCCGAAACCCTTGCACGAGCCCGTTTCACGGTCACGCACCAGGCGCACGCGCTTCACATCTGGGACGCCGTGCTCCTGAAAAAAGTTCCAGACGTCCTCCTCGGTGGTGTCATAGGCGACGTTGCCCAGGAAGATGGACGTCTCTGGAGGGTAGGCGCGGCTCTCCGCGTCCATCGTGGTGACGACGAGATGGCGGTTGTGGAAGACAAGCCCGTTCTTGTCCAGCGCGGGTGCGATGGACTCTGCGGAGTCGAAGAGGACGTACGCCGTTGCGCTATACTTCTCGTCCTTCTTGATCTCGCCACGCAGCACACGCACCGCGCGACCGAGGTTCTGGTGCTTTTCATCGAGCTCCTCCAGCGTCTGGCAGCGGACGCGGACGGCGGTAATGCTGCCGCACGTCTTGAAGATCTTCTCAACGTCGCGCTTGTCGATGGTGTTTGGGAGGTTGCCGACAAACACGGTTCGCGCGTCTTCCTCCTCGTTGGTGTGAACGGCGTGGCGGAGGACTTGCTTCTTGGTGTGCTTGCGGTTCCGCCGCTCCTCCTGCGTAGCCAGCTCCTGCTCGATCTCTTTGGTGTCAAAGACGCTCTCAAACAAATTCTTCTTCTTCCCGCTCTTACTGTGGTCAGCATCACCGGCTGAAGACGAAGAGGTGGCGGCAGCAGCAGCGGCGCGCACGATGTCCTCCACCGCCGTGTCCTTGTCGCCCTTCTTCTGGTTGCCCTTTGCCTTCTTGTTGTTTCCGATGCTCTTGCTGCCCGCTGTCGTCTCGGTGGCGCGCTTTACTTCCAGGTCACGCATCAGCTTCTCCTTCTCCCGCCGCGTCAGCTTCTTGACCTGCGGTGCAGTGGCGAATAGGTCCACATTGCTCTTCTGAAGAGGCTGAAAATTGAACGCGGGAGCGGCAGCGCCGCTGGACTCGGATGTTCCTTCCATGTTTCTTTGAGAAGGTCGAAATGCAGATGTGGCAACGAATGCGTAATGAGTATAAAGGAAGAAAGACACGTGTTTTTGTTATAATTTTAATTTTTTGTTTCTTCCGGTGAGCTTCAGTTTACATGGTGTATTTAAATTTCAAAATTATAAGATGCAACCAAGAAGAAAGGGAGAGGCGTGAAAGGAGGAATCGGAGAGAAACAAGAAAAGGTGTATGCCACACTGTATGCGTAAATGAGAGTGGAAACGAGAGGCAGTAGTACAAAACAAAAGACGTGTTTCATTTCATAAGACTAATAGCGGTTTTCACAACATTAAGTGACAACGCTCGTTTGATAACGGTAATATGCTCTTCCCAGCAAACGAGACTGCACCTAATGTGCGAAATGTACTCAAGATAAAAAGAAAGATAGAGAAAGGCTTCAAAAATGAATAACCACGCAGAAGCACACTGAGGGAAAGCGAAAACAAAATCCTAGCATGTGCGCATAAACTGCCCGCTAGCGGGATCGAGCAAGGAGGCTTTCCACTCGAGCGCGTAGTTCGTCATCAGTGTCGGGACTCCATTGTACTTGCGCCGAACGCACCGCACCATGCGATGAGGATGTTGGACGTGGCGGAGAGACAAACAATTGGGTTGGCCTCGCCGCAACGGCCGGCGGCTCGTGACGTGCCATAACGGCGCTCTCGACATCGCCGACGCGATCAGCCAGCATCAGCAGCGATACTTCGACACTGCGCATCATGCGCTGGAACTGCTGTTCGCGGCGAAAGAAGCGCAGCTCGTTGAAGTAGCGCCGTGCGAGAGCTGTAACGCGACGCTTGTGCTGATCTGCAGCGAGCACTTCCAGCCGCCGCATTTGTCGTGCGCGCTCTGCGTAGGCGATCCACATGCGATAGTGGCACCGGAGAAGCTGTTGGGAGTTCTGTGCAGCAAGCACGCGTGAGAGTCGCCGATGCAGCTGAAGTAGTTGCCGTTGACGCGCTCTCTTCTGCCATCGCGCAAACGCGGTTTTCATCTGACGAGCTTCGTGAGCACGTAGATATTGCTTTCGTTGATGAGTGTCTGATGACGCCGCCGCCGTCTTTTCTTCTACTCGAGCAGAAGACCATCGAAGCCAGCGCTGAAAAAAGTCGCGCCGACACGCCGTGACAACAGGACCTGACACGCTCCACACGTGCGCAACGCGTCGCTGGTACGCGCGGAGCTGTGCAACCTGCGTGGCTGACATGCTGACGAAGGCTTCCCACTTCCGTAGGTACACGGAAAGAATCGCTTTCTGCGACCTGCGCGTCACCGCTCGAAGGTGGCGTTCACGGATGAGCTGACGCTGGCGCGAAGACCGCCCCGTACATCGATTCCAGCGCGCGTAGTACGTGGCCACAATGTACCGTTTTGAGGACTGCTCCATTTCTATTGCCGCTGCTCGCCGTGCGCCGCGCTGCATCCACAACACGAACCAACCTCGACGTTGCTCCTTTTGTAGGTTGCGTGCGTAGTCTCTTGCAGAGAGCTCTAAGAGTGCCCATTGCAGCTGCTGCGTCCGCTGGTAAAGTAGCTGCACAGCATCGCCCAAGGTGTTGGCAGAAGCTGCTCGTCGAGATGTTCGCATTGACCGCGCACAATTCGCAGGCATTGTTGTGCTCGAGAATGAAAACGGTCGCTGTGCGAGGTGAATGTCTTCCTTCAGTCTCGCCAAAATGGCGTTGTGGTCTGCAAGTTGCTCCTCCGTTTGTCTGGTTTGTGCCTCAGCCGTTTCTCGACCTCTGCGCAGTTGCGACTGGTGCTGCAGAAGCGCATCAGCGAGGACTTGAATGACCACTGATAACGGCTTTCCCTTTACAAGCATTGCAATCCCATCAGACGTCGAGGAGGACGACGACGCGGACGCGGAGGTTGAAAGGGCGTGCAGATTACTGGTAATGTCATCGTTTTCTGAAAGGTCGGGCAGCTGAAACTGTTCCACTGAGGGTCTGCGCAACAACGTTGCTTTGCGCTGCATTGTGTGTTCCTGCTTTTTCAACTTCTCAGCAAAAAAGCTAGGGTTCTTTGTTTGCTACAAGTATGAGCGTACTTTGAGTAAAAAAAATGGTGTCTTTCTCTCTTTTTCTTGTCTTTTGGACCACTTTGACAATAGGTTCTTCTAGTTGGATCTCAAAGGTAGCTGCAGATCAAATTTATGCATATTGATTGCGTGTGTAGACGTGTATGTGTGTGAGTTTATATAGGGCTGATGACTTGCATTCACAGAACAATTCAGCTCCGCTTAGGCAAGACGAACATGAAGAGCGAGACCAAAAGTCCATAGAGATAGTAGCTGAACTGGTGTAGAAAAGTTAGACACAGAGACAACGGCAACACATTCGGATTCGCTGGAATCTTTTCCAAAGCTGGAAGTATGATAGAGGCAATTGCGGGCTTCCAACCTCCAGTGACAGGCACACGCCCATCAAATTCACAAAAAAGAGACCATCGAAAAGTGCAGTGGACAATGCACCGTTTTGACGAATATGTGTGCTGGCTACCACCACGTGTGTATTTGTTGACTTCATGCACTCGACCAAGTTCACTTTTTTGTGTGTGTGTGTTTGTTTTTTCGTTCTCAACGAGATTCTAAGTCTATTAGCAGGGTCACCAGGGTTTCGATGAAGGCAACAAAGATACAAACGAACAGCAACAGCACCGTCAAAGCGGGGAAACATTAACGAAGAGATTCATCATGGGTCTAATGACGCAAAAGGACGCAATTGAAATACAACTGCGGTGACGAGAATAAGCCTTCTCGCCAGCTCACCATCGCAAACTCAAGCTTTTTGCACGAAAGCAGTATTTGTTTTGCTTTCTCTCCTTTCTCTCGAATGCATCTCTGCTCTGAAGCTCTTGAAGTCGAGAAGTCTACTGTTTCCAAATGACGGGCGACAAGAGCACCACCGCAAGGGCAATGAAGGCGGCTGCCACTGTCGTTGAGAATCCCGAGCGCAGTCGACTCACCGCTTCATGGGAAGCGGAGTTGACGTAGTAGCCCTCCGCGATCTGACGCACAAGCCTGCCGCGCAGACCGAGCACTGCGGCCATGACAAAGCACAAGATCGCTGACAAGGGACTCGCCACCGCAAAGACCTGCATGGCAGTGCGCAGTGGCACCTCCGCCTTGGTAGGCAAGAGCTGAAGGAAGAGGGTGACGATGAGCAGCAGAGAGAAGAGGAGGCACAGACACGCGAAGACAAGGTACGCCGTCATGCAACGCGCCAAGGAAGAAGACGGGATGTGACACAGAGACATCCAATGCGTTCGATTTTCCGATAAAACGGCGCTGCTGCTGTCCCGGTCGCTGCTGGACGAGTCCGAAAAAGCAGATGCAACGTCGTTGATGCGCTGAGGTGCGGAGGCCTTTTCCACGCGCAGGGCAGTACCGTCGTAGACGCTGGCATGCTGCGTCCTGTGAAGACGCTCCGTAGCATGATGTCGAGATGCGATCGATTTCGTGGCTTCCCGACCCTTACAAGGCGCCAATGAAGTAATCCTAGCTGTGGGCGGTGATCCTTCTTCATCTTCTCCCACTAGTAAGTTAGATCCCTCTGTAGATGTGTTCAAGAAGGCAGGCATTGCTGCAGGGCGAAAGGGCTCCTGAAGCACACGTGCGTGAAGTGCAGCGCCTCCACCGCGGTTCTCCGCTTCCTCGACGCTGCTGCTGCTGCTGCTGCTGCTGCTGCTGCCACTACTGCTTCCGAGGGGATCTGTGAGTTGCTGGTTCCATCCGGCAGGCGGCGTTTGGTATGCGATAGTCACGCCGTACAGCCGAAGCTGGCGGCTGTCCACGGTGACGGTGCGAATTGGCGATAGGATGCTGCACACGATGAGTCCCATCATCAGCGCTGCGTAGGTGAGGTACAGCGTGATGGAGCCGGTGTACTCAAACATGTGGTGCTCCATTTTTTGATTCTGTTTTATATGCTTGAAGGGATGCAACTTCTGCACTGCACATACCCAACTACTAATAAAGAGAGAAAAGTAAAAAGACACGGAGGGGCAGAGAAAAAGAGAAGGAGTGAGTTCTTGTTCGGCGGTTTATGTATGTTCATACGAATTTCTTTGCCGCCTCAGACCGATAAAAAAAAAAACGGTAGGTTGTTGTCTGCACAGTAAAGAAAGTAAAGTGTTGTCGTTTACAAAGTTTTGAACGTTTCTCTTTTTCCCCGTCACAATTACTTCGCATATTGCATCCGCAAAAGAGAGATGAAACTCTGTGATGATATATTATCGCTGGTCTCGCAGTTGGAATTTCATTTACTACTCCACTTTTTTTTTCTGTGTTATTGCATGATGCCGCAGAGTGAACTCAGCCGTGCGATGGCGAGCAACGAAACACACGCCTACCGGCTACGTCGGCTTTGCCTTGCGCTCCTTCATGCGACGACGAAACTCCTCGTGCGCCTCGTCCCAGACTCTCCGAAACTCCTCTGCTTTCGCAGCTGCGCCGGGGCCGGCAGCAGCGCCACGCTGCACGCGATCGGGAATTTGCTGCGTGTCAATCACAGACGCGGTGTCTGACACAAAGCAGCGATCCCACCAGAGCGTCATGCCCTGTCCAATCGGCTCCTTGAACACCTCCACGACGAGGAGACGCACGTGACGACGCGGCATGCGATGCAGCTGCCAGCAACCCTCTACAAGCTCCTCAGCCAGCTTGATGGGGTAACGAAACTGTTTGCAGATGTAAACCACTCGAGGCAACGCACTCACATCCTCCTCGTTCATTTGTGGTGTTGCTTTGGCGGCGTGCGGTGTCAGTTGAAGTGTGACATCCAGCTGAGCGCGGTAACTATCCGATGCACCGTCCCGCACCTCGTGTAGGTGAAATGCAGAGACGCACTTCGCTGTTGTCTCCCATGGGATGAGAAAGCTGACCGTTGCGCTGTCCTCCGATTGCGACCACCAATGCTCACCGCCTTCGCGGCCACCGTTGCGAGCCAGGCTTTCGTACAGCAGATCCTCCTCCGCCTCGGCGTCGTCGTCGTCGCCATGATTGCCGTCGCCGCCCTCTTCCCTAACGTGTTCGTCTTTAGGCTTTGCCTTCACAAGAGACTCCGAGGCCGAGGCCTCCGTCTGCTCTGAGGTCTCGACCATCGCGCATGAATTCTGCACTGTTCGCAACGGTGCAGGCGAGAGAAAAGGACTCGCAGTTGCCTTGGGCGGCGGTGACGCAAGTTGTACCCCTGAGGGCCCTAACGTAACGCGCGTGGGGTACTCCAGACGTGTTACCTGTGGAGCAGCACCGCCGCCGTGCGCCACGTCGGCTTCATCAGCGCTACTATCTGTGTTGCTGCTGCCGCTGCTGCTGTTGCAGTCGAACTTGTCCCACTTGGAGTAATCGATTCCCGACATGCTGCCTCTCTTTCTCAATGTAAGTTTATGTGTTTGGGATACTGAAGAAGTAAATTGAGAAAAAAAGATAGAACGAGTGACTAACTATTCATGCTAAGTGCCTCTGCGAAGAAGCAAACATTCATTCGCACGACCTCATGAAAGACTTCTTTAGTAAAGATGCTTTGATGAAGGCTGTACAGTACGGTTGGAGAGAATATATATATATATATATATATCTAAAACATTCTTTCCGAAGAGGCAAGGTATGCGGAGCTTGGTAGCGTCTCATCTCTACTTTACACATTTGAAAAAAAAAGGTTCGCGGTTTGTGTCGCCTAATACGATAGGCGTTGTATATACTATTCAAGCGGGAGAACAACAAAGAAGAAAATATCATAAAGGAGGCGAACACACACACAAACAGTGGGGTGTATTGTACATCAATAGTGTTAAAAGAATACATTTGTGTGCGCGTTACCAAAAGCAAACAGTGCCGTGTGTGCTCCGTGAGACAAACGGGGAAGCAAAAGTGCGATGGCACCCACCATTTCCGGCGTCTTTCCCAATCGTACATCAGCTATGCTTCTGTCGTGGAACGTCACAGCGGGTGCTTTGCGTACCCTGCGCGGCAGATCGGGCAGCGGTCTGCAAGGATGACGAAAGGTGCCACACCGTGTTCGCTGCCCGCTGCCTCCGTCATGCGCTGCTCATTGTAGCGCTCGTAGCACCCAAGGCATGCAGAGTGGAAGCAGTGCCCGCAGCTCAGCAGCACACCGCTCTGGGGACCAGGGGAGAAAGTACCTATGCGAGGAGGCACTGCGGAGAGAGAGGGCAGTTGAGGCACAGGAGGTGTGGAGGTCGCTGAAGTTGCATCTTGTGGTGGTGGCACCGGCTTCGAGGCTTTTCCCTTTGATGCCGTTGACTGCGTTGCCTCCGGCTTCCTATTGCTTCGCCTCTTCTTACTATCGCCGTCACCGCGGGAATTCGCTGTGGAAGAGTCCAGCATGACAGCTTTTTCCTTCGTGACGGCTCGGCGCTGTTCGTAGGCGCGTCGCAGCGCCGCTACGGCGTCGTCACCACTCGCCTCTAATCGCGCCCCTTCGCCAACTGATTCGTGCTGCGTAAAGTACGTCCCGTAGATGCCCTCGAGACAGATGGGACACTGGATCACGACACCTGTACTAGGACGAATGTTGCTGTGGCCGTTCATCACGCCACACCTTTGCATTGCGTCCTGCCAGATGCAGACCCACTGCTCCTTGGTCAAGTACGCTGCAGTGGCGGCTTGATGCTGCACCGCCAACGCCACCAACGTGGTCTCTCGACGGCGTTCCTGCTGAACGCAAAACGCTGACCACGCAGCAGAGAGCCGAGCAAGCCGCTCCTGCACATACCGCGTGCGAAACGCAGCGTTGTTCTGCAAACGCATCTGAACGTACGCACGCCGTGCCAGAAAAGCACGAATGGCGGACTGCATCTTAACGATGGCAGCCCGCTGCGTCAAGGCCTTGCCTTCGAAGAAAACACGCTTGTAGTAGTGCTGTGTGCGGCAGACCGGGCAGGCCAGCTGGGCCGTCACCTCCGCCACCGCGGCACCATCAGCGCGCTGCTGTGCCCGAACGCAGCGCTCAAAGGCGCGGAAGCACTGTGTGTGAAAGACGTGCGAGCAGCTCAGTATCACCTGGCCCTCCTCACTGGTCGAGAGAAAGCTCATCTGGCAAATGGAGCACACAGAGGAGGAGGAGGAAGATGTCGCCCCGCCGTCGTGTCTTGTTCCATCGCGTGTGCCATACTGTTCTCGCAGCATCGCGCGGTGCACCACCACTTGCCAATCCTCGGCGGTTGGAGCAGCTGGTGGTGGAGGCACGAGGCCCATTCTCTGTGCCAACGTGGGCTTGTGGGAAGCCCCAGCAAGGCTGCCAGAAGGACCGAGGTGAGCCCTCAAATCGCTTTCATTGCTCACTGTGCCCACGTCCAATGACGCGCCGCTCGACCCTTCCCTTCCGTGTACATGTTCGTTGTCGGCGGATGGCGATGCCGTTGACGGCAAAGAGCGGCCTCTCTGCCCTCCCGTTGAGGTAAAGTGCTGCTGGAGGGCAACGGCACTCCACAGCCCAAGCTTCTGCTGGCGTTTCCCACGCACGCCACCACGCCTTGTCGCTGACTCGCTCCAGCCGGACAATGGAGGGCCGACAGAAGGCAGTGTGGACGTGCTCGGCGATGATGATGGCATTCAGGTTAGTGTGCAAGTCAACTTGTAAGACATTGTACGCAAACCGCACACGCACTGAAAAAATAACAATGTGCCTGGACAGCGCCAATGCGAGTCTCTGTGTTTGTGCTTTTTCGCCGTTAGTTTGATAGAGTTGATTCTTCTTCTTCAGGACACAAACAAAAAGCGTTTGCCTTCGTCTGCAAAGTTGAGAAACTGAAGACGGAATGCGGCTGAGAAAACCCTTGTGAGCTTCCTCCAAAAGGAGAGGGAAAACAGACAAAAAAAAAAAATAGAGCCAGCAGAGATGACAAAGCGAGGAGTAACGGCAAAAAGAGGTATCGTGAGAAGACAGAGCAAACATATACCTCTATAAAGTCTCTTGGTGCAGAGGAGAGTGCAAAAGAGTGAAGATCGTGCTGGCACCGTTTGCAAGGGAGAACTCACAGAGGCAGAATAGCCATAGCCGTCTCGGTCTCTGCGCACAGCTCTCGCTGGAATGGAGACCTTTTTATTTTCTTAAACGCAGAAATATCAGTTCAAAAATCTGTCCAATCACTGCTTTTGTCTAGATTTTTTTTTTCTTCCTTTTTCATGACATTGACAATATATAGAGCACAGAGTCGGTCAGCCAAAGATCAAGGCAAGAACGACAAAAACTGCGTTCGCAAAGATGAGGGGCCACCGCAGAAGCAGCCGGACAGAGTGGAGAAGGGAGGCGATCTGCAACTTAATCGATGAGCCACGCGCGCCGCCATTGCTTGCAGAGGTGCCCGCATCAGAGTCGAAGGCGGATGGTGCGTAGTCGCTAAACACGGAGTCCTGCCGAGGCACCGATCCTTGAAGCGCACCCGGTGTGGCGAGCCCAAACTTTGAGAGAAAACGAGACTCGGATAAGATGGCTAGTGCATTCAAGCACAGCACAATGGCGTTGATGAGCGAGTAGATGCTGACACCCATTGTCTTCGTGCCGCAATGTGCAAGACGATGTACTAGTTTTCTATTGTTATTTTTTCGCCCAAGACAACGGCCGCTAACGCCCGTCGCAGTAGGAAGTGTGAAAGCACCGTATATCGAGAGAGAGACAGAGCAGAGTTCAACCACGGGCAAGAAGGTCGAAATGTAGCTTTTTTGATCGTTTGTTGTATGAGAGAGCACTAACTTCGCAACAGAGAAAAACTAAATGATCAGAATGTTGGAAAAAGGGTCACTTCGACTCATGAAAGTTTTTTTTTTGACGTGTATGTGTGACTATGTGTGTGTGTGTGTGTGTGTGTGTGTGTGCGTGTGTGCTTTTGTGAGTGCGTAATTTGAGACACCAACTAACTAAATGGTATTGGCACGCTTGAGCGTTCTCGTCCACAAATCAGATTTAAAGCAGTGGAAAAGGGGAGTACAAAAAAAAAAAGTGTCACATCGGAGGCGAAGACATCTGTTAGCCCTCACAGTAAAGATTGCATCTGACCTCTCTCACTAAACACCTTTACATGACAAATCCTAAGCTGTTGACTGAGACGCTGTGATGCCCAACACCAAAGAATACGCAAGGAAGGATTCCTTTGTAAAACACTCTTCTCGCTTGGTCACGTGTTTCTGCCGTCTCCTGGACACAATCTCTGCTGTTGTCTGAGGGAGGGGAACGTCAGCACTAAGCCGGAGGTTTAGAGACAAAAATGTACGTGTTTCTTCCAAATTGTGTGCGTGCAGCGTGTCACTACTCTTTTTTTGGAAGGGCCCATCCGCTTCTTTAATCAAAAACAACCCAGATTAGACATCATCACAAGGGTTTTTTTTTTTTCTTCTCGTCATTTTGCTTTCAATGAGAACTTTTATTTCTGCTTGCTTACACAGTCTATGAGACATCCTAACGGATGCATAAAGATACAAAGAAGGGGGAGAAAGAAAAAATAAATAAAAACACAACGCCATCCAACAAAATAGATACGAATAAAATCAGGAGGCGGTATCACCTCAATCCTCAATTCGCATATTATTATAAAAAAGCTTAAAACAAACAAACAAAATGATTAGGGTGACGTACAAAGCCACTTGCATCGAGAATTCCAGGTGACCGTTGCAATTCAACGATAAGAGAAAAGTTCACACAGCCAGCAAATAATCCAGACGCACACATACCCATGGTGTCTTGACAGGTGGCAGGTCCAGCTCCTGCTTCTTTGCTTGTCGCTAGTCGTCTTCTAATCGTTCTCGCTTCACCTGGGACGGCGTGGGAGACTCCGCTCGGTGTGCCGTCGGTGTCTCTACATCAGTCGCGCACGCGGCGGCGGTGGTCGCATGCTCCTCGATGCGCACCTCCACCTCGTCGTCGAGCACGAGAACATCCCCCGCACGCAGTTCCCGCGGCTCCCCCAACACCCAGCCCTTCCCCGCAATCCGCACCCCATTGCGCCCGTAGTTCGCCAACCACAACGTGTAGTGATCGGGTGTTTTGGTATGCACGACGGCGAAGGCGCGCGAGGGGGCGGTGCTGTCATCCTCCGCAGCCTCCCCTTCCTCGTTGTCGGCTTCGTCTTGGCCCTCGCCCTTCACGTCTGCGATCTCGTTCTCTCCAGAAGTGGGCACCTGCATCGTGTGATCGTACACGGGTCGCAGAACGAGGGCGAAGTGCAGCCTCGACAGCAACTCAGGGTGGGCTGTGAAGGCCGTCAACCCGGCATCGATGGGCACTAGCGCAGCAGCAGCCACCGCGGCAGCATGCTGTGTGCCGCCCTCGCGGCCGAAGTGCGTGACGAGCTGGTTCAGTGGAATTCGACGCGCAGCCGCGCCGCCACTTCCCGTGCGCGACGAGGACACGACGACGGAGTAAAACCGTCGATTCAGCGCCACACGCACGCGTCCAAAGAACAGGGAAGCATCTGCTGATGTTGCTGCTAATGCGGTCGGCACGCCCCAGCCTAGCTCTTCCACCGGGTCCAGCATCGAGCCTGGCAGCTTGCTGTTGTCGGCGAATGGGCTGGTCACGTTCACCGTTCCAGGAGGCACCACGCAATCCGTCTGCTGCCCCTGCGACGATAGCGTTCGCCATGGACGCTCGTAGAGGCTTGCGAGGGTGCGCAACAGGTCCACTCGCTCCTCCACATTCGACTCACTGGCGGAGACAAATATCTCACCTGTTGAACTCGCACCACGCGCGAGCTCGGCGCCAGAGGTCCACGGGTCCGGCGATGGCAGCCACGCCGTAGTGTCCTCGCTCTCCTCGGCAGCACGCGTGCGTTTGCGAGACGCCGCTGGAGAAGAGGAAGACGGCGCTCCTGTCTTCTCCGTATCCTGTCCACCGCCCTCGCCTGTAATCACCGGGGCTTGAGGGCCGCTATCACCGTTGATCTCGCGCAGTTTCTGCCACGCGAGGAGATTAATAAAATGATTGGACATCATTGCTGCTCCCTCCTCGTCTGATAGCCCCATCCGCGTCTGCAGCGTTGCAAGCTGCTGAATAATAGCGAAGGAGGAGAAGGAGCCGTTCTTCAAGACACTCGCGTCTAGGCCAACGGCCAGGAGACGACTCTCGGCCACCATAGACGCCAGCGTGACCATCGCCTGCGGGGAGTGGGGAGCGGAGGAGGCGCTGCCTTTAGCCTCGTCCTTTGCAGCGGCGGGAGAGGACGTCGCAGCGGCACCACCGCTCGCCAGCAACACTGACGCGTCCGCGACCCGCCATGATGAGGCGGCAATGTCAACGGCGTCGGCTACGGCATCCCACACAATCAGCGGCGGTGTGCCTTGTGGGACCTGCGGCAGCAGTTCCGGGAAGAGGTAGAGCGGGGGCTCGTAAGTGGTGGAGTGCGACAGCTTCAGCACACACTCACCCAGTATGGAGGTGGACGTCACTGCGTTGTCCTCTGCGGCCACCGCAGGCGGAGAGGCACTCTGTGACATCAAACAGAGATAAATAAAAATTTAAATGCCTCGGAAAAAGAAAGAGTGACGCTGCAAACAAGCCGAAAGCTAAATGGTCAGAAGGACGCTCTATGCTTTTCTTTGTGGTGCTACGTTCCTTCTTTTCGTTGCTTTCCAGGCTTGCTTCCGAAAGCGCGAGTGGGTCACAAAACCCGTTTTCTTTGAACAATAAGAGAAGAGAGAGGGATATGGGTCTAATAGAAGAAAGTAGAACAAAAGGGCCGCAGTACGATCGACGCCTTTTTCAAGATAAGGGCCTCGTACCCAGGATAGTCGTAAGTGCGTCCTTCAACCATACAGTGACTCTTCCTACATATCTTCTTTGGGCTATATTTTCCCCGAGGATATCTCAAGTTTCATTGAGAAACAGACGGTCGTTCATAACGCAGCAAGAATTTTTTTTACTCACACCCACGTTCAATGCAATTGGATCGTAGTCGCAACACTATTAACTTATTTTGACTACACTCAGACGATCGTTGACTCCTTCTCACCTGACTACAATGACGCTTATCCCACTGCGGCCCTTTTCGAATTCCAGCTTTTATTATTATTTGCCGTTGTTATTATTGTTGCGCAATGAAACAAGTACAATGATGTAACAAGACCTTAAGATTTCTTCATCGAGGTGCTCTTCTGAAGACACACCCTGCTTTAGGTTTGGTAGCTTGCCTTGGCCCTGCAGAGATATCTTTCTACCTACCATGTTAACACAACAGGGAGGAACGCAAAGTCAATACCAAGGAAGGGAAAAGCGAAGAAAAAACAGTGAGTTTTGGTTATCAAAACCACCGCAACAACATCTAGCTAGACGCAATGTGCTCAAAAAGGGCAAAAAAACAAAATCGGCACCGTAAGAAAACATACCAAGTAGAACTTTTGTGCAGATGCAATCTATTTTAAAGAGCGTAGCAATATCAAAACCCATAAGCCCAGTGATCACAACAACTACTCACATAGATATACATATATCATCAGTTACGCCCTAAACACAACAACTAAACCTTCTTTGTTCTTGCTGTTTGCGCCAAAACTCACACATGTAGTATTTAGCGCAAATCTGCAAGACCATCATCATCATCATCATCGTCACCGGCCTGAAAGTCCGCAAAAGGGTTGTACAGAGCAGTGCTTGGAGGTGCGGCACCCCGATTTTCTTCGTTCGACTTTGACGTTGGCGGCGCTCCAGACGCAGCTGCGATGGACTCGCTTTCTTCTCTTTCCTGTGGCAAGGCCGGAAGCGCCGCTTCGATAGCCTGCCGTGATGGCTGACTAAATTCCGGGTTGCCCCTGTAGTTCAAATGATGTGCGTTGCCCGCGAGTGCAGAGGCGGGGTGCTTGTACGCAGACGAGGGTGGAGGCGGCGGTGGTGGCGCTGTGCCTCTTAGAGGAGGTGCTGCCGTCTCGGAGATGGACACGAATTCCTCTCTTTTTTCTGTCGTAGACGGTGAAGGGAGCAGCTGCGCGGCGGGCAACGCGGAAGGAAGGGAACAGCGGCCCTCTGTCGATGTGTCTGATGCGTGCACGACTAGGTGGTCGTGGTGCGGAGAAAGGTGGCCACGGGACGAGAAGGGGTTTACCGCACCACCCTGTGCGACATCGGTCTTCTCTCCCTCTTTGGGCAGAGGTGGTAGCACGTTTGCCTGCGGTGTGACCTCAGCGTTGGTGTCGACGAAGTTGTACGGAGCAGTGCCGTCCGCCTCATCATCCCCACCGCCGCTGCCGAAGAAGTCGTCTGCGGAAGAAAGAGGAGGCGCGTCACCGATTTCACCCTCTTTCTCCCCCGCTGCTGACAGTGGCGGCGGCGGCGCTTCTGCACGAGGCGCAGCGCCATCATCAGTGTGAGGAGGCGCGTCATGTTGGGGGAAGGTTGTGTGCTGCTCAGCGCTGTCCCAGTTCTGGTCCGCCATCGGTTGCTGCCGCAAAGCATTCTGAAAAGTTGGTGGCAGAGGATGTGGCGCGTCATATTCCCATGAATCACCGAGGGGTCCGCGAGAGTCATTGTGAGGGTCCTGCGAAGCTTCCGGCAAGCGAACCGCTCCCGTCCCCTCTACGTGAAAAAATGGAGGTGTGGGGGTGTTTGATTGGTAGGCTGGCGGAGAGTCGTGCCCTGAGGTCGACGGAGGAGAGGTCCAAGCAGGCATCGGTGCGGCTGCAGCGTTTTGCGGTGATGGTCGAGACGGTGGGTGCGGTGGCGGTGGCGGTTGTGACGCCGACATATTCCGCCCCTGCGCAGGTGCACCGCCGTGGAAGAAGTTTCCCGAAGGATCAGCGTAGCGTGGGCCGTGCGCGCTGCCGGTGTGCGGGGCGGATCGGCGAGTTTGTAGTGGATTCGGCAAGCCGCCGTGCTTGTAGGTGTGGAGGCTGGAATGGTACGACGACGACGGCGGAGGTGGTGGTGGTGGTGGTGGCATCGAGTGCACGTTTGAGGGAAGGGCATTCTGACTGGAGGCGTGGTGGCTGGAGGTGTGCGAGCTCAACGACGGTGGACCGTTTTGCAGCCCCGCAGCAGGCACGTACGGAGAGGACTGACTGGCGGGTGAGTCAATCAGAACATCTGTTGCCTCTGCGTAGCCGAGCGCCGAGGCGGTGCGCGCCACGTCGGCCAGCTGCATCGCGGGGAAGTCGTCGGTGCCCCACTGCTCCGTCGCCGCTTCCACAGGTAAAGAGCTCTGGAACTGTGGTGCGGGGTTAGGGACGTGTTCTACAACAGGGGAAGGGACGGGAATAGTGGAAGTAGAGGCAGGCACCGCATAGTATTCCTTCAGCTCGGATACTGTGGGCACCGTCTCGCCCTGTTGGGGAGGGAGAAACGGATGGTTGGATGGCGCCGCTGCTTCATTGGGATGCTTGCCGCCGTCGAAGGTGCGATCCACGCTCGGACTTGCCGAAGGCCAGTCTGCCAACTGCCGTGCTGGCGTCGGGGCCATAGACGAATTCGCCTTCACCGAGGCGCACTCTTCGTTCAACTCCGCCACCATCAGCAGCAGTTCGTGGTAGTCGGACGCCATCGCGTGCAAGGTTTGCTGAAGGCGTGCAGCCTCCCTGTGTGCCTCCTCCAACTGTTGCTGCAGCGCCTTTCGCTCAGCCTCCATCGCAGCGAGGGCCTCCGGTGGCGGTCCCTGTGGTGGTAGCGGTGGTGGTGGCGGTGATGGCAAAGCCGGCCGCTGCTGCTGCTGCTGCTGCTGCTGCCGCTGTGCTGCTGCGACCGCCGCGGCTCGCTCGTCATTGGCTGCCGCAGCGGCGCTGGTGGCGTGGCGCAGCTGATCCTCCATCATATTTAGCGATTCCACCAGCTGCTGCTGCTCCTCCTCCTTCGAACTCAGCGCCTCTTCCAGAAGACGAATGTTCTCTTCAAGGTTCTCCACTGCGTCCGCCGAGACAGCCGAGGCCTGCGCGTTGGCGGCAGCATCCCGCTCGTGCTCGAGTTCGGCCTCCGCCTTAGAAAGCGCAGTAGTGAGTTTCTCCCGTGCTTCTTGCAGCGTACGACACTGCGCTTCACTCTCCTCGGCACGGCCGCGCCACTCCTCTGCGGCCGCCATCAACGTTGCCCGCTCCGCCTGTGCGGCACGCAGCTGTGCTTGCAGCGAGTCAACAAGCGCCTGTACTTCTTCGCTGGGCACGGAGTTTGGACCAGACGTACCAGTCAACAACTGCGAAGACTGCTGCGGCGGAGCGGCCTGCGACGTTGAGGAAGGTGAGCGCTCGGCATGCGCATCGAATGCCATGGAACGAGGGGATGCACCAGCCATCCCGAGATGAGCTTGCTGCAGCGCAGGTGGGGGCTGAAGCTGCCGGGCGTCGGACGAAGCATAAGAAGGGGCAGTCGCCTCCGCAGTCGAAGAAGCGTACGGCGGGGGCTGTGCAAGGTGGGTTAGGGGAGGCAAAGACTTGGGCACCGATGAGCTGGAGGACGACCCAGCCAAGGAGCTGAGCAGTCGCTTAAACTCCAGAACAAGCTGCTCCACCTGAGCAACAAAGGACTCGTCGTAAGGCGTCGGAGTCTGCGTGCGTAGCCCACTCGCTACGGGGTGCTGCCACGCCGGGGTGCTTGCCTGCGCATCAAACAAAATGGTATCCAAGGCGGCACCACCGCCCACCATCTGCAGAAAACGTTGTACCAAGGCCCCTCCAGCGGCGGACGTGGCGCTTTCTTTGAGAGCTGGAGTCGATTTGTGCGACGCGGCGACTGTAGCAGCGCGCACGACCACGCAGCCCCTGGCAATCAGCATGGCCGACCACAAACGCAGGTGCGCCGCGCCGTCGCGACGAGCCTGATGCAGTAACGTGTCGCCCCACGACACTTCCTGCACCAGCGCTGCGGCCGCCCACGGACACGCGCCGGTCCACGCCAGGAGTGCCGCCACGTAGGCACCGAGGGCTGACGTGTTCATCTGCTGACTCGCCGCGCCTCCGCTGATGGCGAACAGCAGAAAGGATACGTAGTAGTTGAAGAACGATGGCGCGAGTTGCGAGGACAGAGCCCAGCCAGGCTGTGCCCTAACCAGTGCGTCCAGTCTGCCCTGTTGGAGCTCCACAGGCACCGCCACACGCACCAGCGCCTCGGACAGCTTGGCCGCAGCGGGGAGGCCGATGAGCGTGCGGAGAACCTGTGCGGTGTAATATTTCTCGACGGCCGAGGTCGAGGGGGCGAGGAGGATGCGAGCCAGCGCAGAGCCACACTGCGGATCTGTTTGAGCGTTGCCGTTGCTACTGTACACAGTGCTGGCTGCCTTCGCAGCAGCCGTAGGGGAAGAGCTAGTCGAGCTATGACTGCCTCCTTCACTCCCAGTGGACCCGACGAGACCGCCGAGGAAAATGCCCACTGCACGCTCTTGGCAGGCGGGGACGCTCAAGGCAGACAGGAAGAGCTGCACGCCCGCGTTCACCAGAGTCGTGTCGGTCGTCTCACACACGTACGAGAGCAGCGCGCGAGGGGCGGGCCAGACGCGGACGGCGTACGGTAGCGCCGATCGCACCAGCGTCGTCAGCGGTGCCAAGGTGAACCACTCCTCCATGGCCCTCTTCGACCGGTCCAGCAGCAGCGCGAGCACGCGGACGGCCTCGATGCGGGTGGCGTCGTCAATGGCCAGCCCACAGAACGCGAGACGAGTGAGGGGATGCAGCAATCCACACCGCAGCAGCGCGTCCTGGGTGGCGTGAAACTCGTCCTCGGCCTCCTCGTAACCGCGCAGCACACAGGCCAGAATGGAGACCGACATGAGCACATTTAACATGGCGTCCGGGTTTCCTGCGCGCTTGAGAAGAGCTTCCATCTTTTCAGTCGCCACCGTGGGCTGCGGCCAGTTGCTCGCTGTCGGAGAGGCGGTCGGGCCACGCCGCTGGTCCGCAACCATGCAGGCCGTCAGCTCAGCGGGGATGGTTTCGAACAGCGCAGCAAGCCGGGCGGCACACCCCATCTCGCGAAAGAACTTCTGCGTGGCCTTGTTGGAGCGCAGTAGGTTCAGCACCACAGTGAGGCTGTCCCGCACCACGGCTCCGCCGTCAAGCACGCCGCCCTCCCGCTGTACAAGATCAAAGAGGGAGTCAAAGGCGTTGTCGAAGGCCAGCAGCGTCTGCAGCTCTGGGTCCGCCAATGTTAGGGAAGTGAGAAGAAGAAGCGCTTGGTTGCGCAGGACATTGTCGTGCTCCGTCTCGTTGAGGGCATCCAGGATCGCACCCACGCCTCGAGCGGCCAGCAGTGCCTGATTCACCCTCGACGGCTCAAACTCCTCCAGACGCTGCAGCAGCACCACCGCGTAATACCGGGCCCAGAAGGGTGCGGCCGTGCTCATCGACTCCAGCAACAGCGGCACTGCGTCCACCAGCACCTGCAGCAGCTCGTCCCGTGCGTGGCGCTTGTCCGCCATGGTGACATCAACGGTGCGTCGGTTCGACTCAAACTGACTCGGGTAAAGGTCGATGTCCGTGGCGTTGGCCAGCAGGTGCAGCGTCGGCTCCGTGATGGATTGATCCTCCGCGTAGCTCGCCAACAACGACAGCAGCGACTTCAGCGACGCGTCGTCGAGAACGTAGGGCAGATCCGGGCAGCGCAGCAAATCGCGCAGGGCGTCGCGGATGTCCTGTGCAACGGTGCATCCCTCGATGCGCAGAAGAAGCGTGCGCGTCGGGGTGCTAGGCCGTGGTGCGCTCGTTGGCGGCGCGGGTGCGGAAGACGAAGACGGTTGGCCGGTTTTAAAGCTTGGCACTGGTTGTCCCCTTGATGGAGAAGACGCAATCGGGTCTGATTGCTTTCCGTTGTTGGTTGGCGGGCTTGCGGCCCGAGCACCTGTTGAAGCAGGGCGACCGCTCCCATTCGAAAAGCCTCCGGGCGTCACTTTGGTTCCGTTTGCGGCCACAGACGGCGAGCTGCCGGTGTTCCCTGTGGTTGCCTCTCTATCTGTTGTGGCATCTTCCGTTTCGTGGGACTCTGCCGTATTTTTGCGATTAGCAGCGCCGGGGTGGACCACCTTTTGGCCCAGCACAAGTTTGAAAATAGCACTCATGACAGTGTAATTGCGCTTGAGAGAAAAAAAAGAAAAACCCGGTCGTCTTACTACTCTTCTTTTATGTTAGTTTGCTTGTTGACGTGCGAAGCCACTGATTCAACGAGTGCGGCGGTACAAGACGCACACTCTCTAATATATGTACCTGTATGTTTGATCGTTTTGCTAGATGAACGGTGCGGAAACAATTCTCTTTAGCGCTTCACCGCTGCGCTCCGCTTTATTTCTTTCCTGTAAGATGGAAAACAAGATAACAAAAGCAAGAGCCAAAAAAAAAAAGAATAGATTGATACCTCGATAATTATATTATGATTTCGAAAACAAGAATGAGCCAGTAGACGAGATATTGTGAAGTACCTTGAACATAACACGAGGGAGTTGAGAAGGACAGCAAAGTAACATTAATACTTCATCTCATCCCTGAACATGCCAGCATACCAGAGGGACCTGTCACACATACAATGCGGCGTCCTTGAGCTTTGCAAGGCACAAACGCTTAACATGCGATGAGGACAGATCGAAGCAATGAAGCAAACATGCCCTCAAGTAAAGCACAATACTGCACTTAACAACGCACGACGATACCTCGATTTTTTCGTTCCGAAAGCGCCGCATGTACTCTGTGATCAACATCGCTCTGCCTTGTCTTTTTGGGCAGTTGTTTGACGGTGCTCTTCCTCACCTATTGTTTATTTTGTATCTTAGTTTCTTTCTGTTTCCTGTTCACTCTGTCGCACTCACGTACCGGCATCGCGGCAACTCGATTCAGCGGGTCAAGGAGAAAGAGAACGGAAGAGAAACGACAGCCACAGATTCACGCAAGACTCTTACCATATAAGTGACAAGCTTTTTTGTTTGTTTGTTTTACTTGAAGGAAATATTTAAGATTAGGATACTGTATTACTCGAAATAAGAAAAAAAGGCCAACCGGACATCGCACACAACACCAGAAAACCAATACAATCGCAAACGCAAAAAGAAGAACACCCCGCCTGCTGGCAACCCAACCAAAGCCCTTTCACCAACGCGCCAAAAACACTCTCGAAAATGTAGCGGATGAAAGAGGGAGCGGGACGAAGAGAGAGAATAATATTAAAAAAGAAGCTGATGAGCACACGTGTCTGCGCGCGCCTTCATTTTTTTTTTAAATACATATTCCGGTTAATGCTTAAAAGCTAGTCTCTGGCATGATGCCGAACTCCTCGCGCTTCACACGCACCTCGCCCTTCGGCTTCAGCACCTTGCGCTTGTTGTACGTGTGGCGCATGCGTGCAGGCACGAGGTTGCGCTCCTCCAGTGACTTCATGCGATCCAGCGCGGGGTGGACGTAACCGCCGCTGAGGTGGCGCAGCGACCCGACGAGCTTATCACTTGGCGCGACATCCACAGCAAGCGGCGTGTAGTAGTGACGACCGTAGTGCTTGATCTCCAGGTTGTCCTTCTTGGCGGCACGGCGCTTCAGGCGAGCCGCATCGCGCTTCTCCTGCTTCTTGGTGTGCGCCGCCAACATCTCGTCTAGCTTGTTCGTCTCCTTCGTGATCACGTCACGCAGGGGGTGGCGGCGGTGGGTCATGGCGCGGCGAGCCTCTTGCGCGCTGGCCTTCTTGGTCGTCTTCTTCTTCTTGTTCTTTTTCTTGCTACCTTTGGCGTCACCTGCCGCCGCTGCCGCCGCCGCCGCCGCCTTCTTCTTCGACACAGCCGGTACCTCCTTCACTTCCTCCTCCCACGTCTTGTCCGCTGAAAAGTTGCCCTCGTACTTCCGATCGCGGCCGAGCGTCATCATCTTCACGAACTTCTTGTCCTTCTTGCGCTTCCGGTCCAGCTGGCGCACTGCCTTTCCAAGCGCCTCCTGATGATCCTCATCGACCGGGTTGTAGCTCTGCCCTGCGAGAGGGGTGGTGACGGCATCGCGGTTGTTGGGGCGAATCTGGACGTACTTTCGCCGGCGTGGCGCTTGCGGCTTCGCGGGCAGGATGTCTGGCGCGACCTTCCACCCCTTTGCAATGGCAACGGGCTGGGGACGGCTCACAGCCTTGGAGCTTTTCTCGTCATTCCACAGATTCCTCGATCGGCTCATGCGGGCCATTGCGTTATCTCCCCCCGACGATTCCGTCTTCTATCTCTCTTTTTTTGTTGTTTTCCTTTCGGATTGAATGTGCTTTCTCTTTCAGTGAAAGCAGCGTCAGGTTTGTGGTTTCTTTCGTGTTGTAAGTGTTGTGAAAGGTACCGTTTAGATCAGAGAGGATGGCAGGCGAGTATAGCTCAAAGGAGGAAAGAAGACTAAGAGAATGCATAAAATGTTTTGTGGGGTGAGGGTTTTTTTTTTTTCTCTCCGCAATTCTTTTGTCCGCACTTCGATACAATAGCTGCCTTAAAAAAACTGCATAGCTACTCTTGAGAAGGAGAGTCTACCACGCTGAATGATTGTCCTTTGTTTTCTGAACACTTTTTTTTTTCAGACTTCCCCTGCAATACATTTCGTCTCGCTTCGTACACAAACAAGAAGGTTATACATGGCTTCAGGTTCTGTAGTTGAATGACCATTGTGTGTTTATCAAACTGTTTTTTTTTTTAACGTGACGCATTATTTAGACGAAAATTTATACCAGAACGGTAAAGAAAAAAAAACCTTTTCCATGTGTTCAGTGGCAACTGACATTCAACTGAGGGCATGTCACCTCCCACCTCCAACTTTAGTGCCCACCTGCCCCTTTACCTGGAAAAAAAAAAAACGAGTGTCTGCGTGGCAGTGAAACTAAAAGTTCTTGATGGAGCGCTGGTGCTTCTTTGCTTCAAAGAGCATCTTGTTTGGTCGGCTGCGCTTCAGGAAATTCTCTGCGTTGCGGGTCCACTTCTTGCTCACCTGGAACTGATAAAAGTCAGAGTAGGTGCGATTGCGCTTTCGTCGGCTGCGGCGGACAGGCTTGTCGGAGGTCTCCGCGACGCCGTCACCGCCAAACGTCGAAACCAGTGCGCGCGGGTCAATCAGCGCCTCCGGATCCTCGACGCCCTCGCGCGCCTTCTGGGACGCCAGCAGATCCCGCACGACGCTCTTCACATTCTTGGGCACAACGTAGCGGAAACCCTCCTTATCCCCACCGCGGCGGTTGACTGCACGGAGGTGCTGGATGTGCTCCTTGGCGACTCGGTTCAAGGCCTGCTCCCGCTTGCCGAGATCCTTGAAGAAGACGTGCGCGTTCTCCAGGAGCTGGTCGGCCGACACGACTTCGGCGTGCCGCCTCTCCGCGTAGTCGTCCAGAAACTCTAGATCAGGATAGAGAGCCGGGTCTTGGCGGATGAACGCGGCACCATCTGCCGTCGCCACCACACCCTCTCCACCTACAAGATCGTCCCCGCGAATGGCCTTCGCAAGCAGCGCACGATCGCGCTCGGTTGGGGTCAGCAGCGGTGGTGCTGGTGGTGGCGTGGGGGAAGCAGTGGCCACGTCTGCTCCCTTCTCCGCCTTGTGTTTGCTACTGGACAAGCCGGACTCGATCGCGGTCTTGCCCTCCACGAGCTTCGACGTCTTGCCTGCCTTTGCTTTCTTTGCCAACGCCTTTTCACCAACGGCTTTCTTTTTTTTGCTCGCCGCCACTAACTCGCGTGCCTTCTTCTTCTTGAGCGTTTCTTTACCGGTCTCAGCGTTCGAGATCTTCAGCTTTGGCGTGCGAATCTTCTTTTTCACGGTCTTGTCCTTCTTGGTCGCTTTTACCCCCTCTTTCTTTGAGGCCTTGACAGCACTCTTCTCACTTTTCTTGCTGGCCGGACGCTTCTTTCCGCTAACGAGCTCCATTTCCTGCTCACGGGCCTCCACGCGCTTCTTGTACTTATACGCCTGCCGCTTCTTGAACGCCTCGTTGAAGCGCATCTTCGGGAGCAGCTCCCGCAGGTCGTCCTCGCCGGCCATTCTCTGCGAACCACCAAGTTCAGGTGTGAGAGAGGAACGTAGGAAAGGAGATGAAGGGTTTTGTAAATTAAGAAATAAACAATAATGCGCGTGCAAGAGGTAAGTTGACTTGAAAAGAAGAAAAAAAAGATAAGAAGCAGCTTTAAGTGCTTCGAAATATATGATGCTGTTAATAGTGTGCAGAACGAAGATAAAACGGTTTTTTTTTTTTTGCACACACGTTTGTTGGTGGTATTTTGTGTTTGTTTTTGGTGGTCGTCGGTCACATGTAATCCACGATGAAGGAGTATAGACAGAAAAAGGTAGAGAACGCGAAGCAGTGAAAAGGGAGACAGAGCATTTTCCTTGCCGCGGCTGCGATCAGCTACCAAAAACCACAATGTTGGGTCAACCTCTCATACGTTTCTCTGCCAGTCATTTTAAATGCAGTAATTTTTTTCAAGGTTGCTTGTGCTCCCTCTGGCATCTTTCCTAGCAGCCTCATAACGATACTATTTTTCTTTTTTAATCGTACTGCTCAGCTGTTTCTCTTTTTTCAAAAGCCGTTCTTAAGAGCCAAAGGCAGTCTGTCGAAAAGTGCTGTGCGCCTTTGCTGATTGGTGAAATACACGCACTACCGCGACAGTGCAAGAGACTTTGGTATAGCCTCTTCATCTCTCTAGCATTATCTCTCTCTGTTGGGTTCTTTCCAGTGAAGCAAATGTGGTGCTCTGGCACGCTGAAGACTTTGCGCATACACCATAGTTCCGTTCCGATCGTTCTCTCCTCGTTGCTAGCTTTTTGTTTGTTTGTTTGTTTGTTTTATGAATACACGATAGATAAAGGAAACCAACGAGACGAATTCGAGAGAAAAAAAAATCCGATTAGACTAGTAGGAAAGGGGAGTATGTGTTAAACAGAATCTGCGGTGAAGTCTGTCACCGCGTAGCAGTTGCCTCTCATCGAGAACAGAAGAAGACAAAACAAAACAAAAAAAGGTGTCAGGGTGACGTGAAAAGCGATAGTGGCGCGCAGCAGAAAAATCAAAGAAACAAAGAAGAGGTGTGGTGCTCCCGGGAAAATATAAAAAGGTAACAATAATTTTTTTTTTTTTCTGTCAGACGGAGCCGAAGAAGACAATAATAATAAACAGAAAACGGAAGCAACAGAAAGCTACCCCAGCTCTAAATTTCATCTAACACACACACGTGTGTTAAGAAGAGAGAGCAAAGTGCTTTTATGACTCGCACATGAGGAGGTTGTATATCGAATTCAAGAAGCGGGTGCTTGACAGAGGACGCAATAGAAAGACACAGAGAGAAACACCGCGAAAAGTGCGCCGTGAAAAGCAGGAAAGAAGTGAAAAGTGCACCATATTGCGAACAGCAGCGAGGGAGCTACAAAACAAAACAAAGGAAGACCGTTTTCTGGAGGAACGTATAAAAGAGGAAGAAGAAATAAAAAAGCAGCCGCTTGCTTATTTCCCACAGAGCGCTCGATCAATTTTTTTTTCTGGGTGTGTGCAAGAATGGAAGCGCTAAGTTTGATACAGGGGACAAGAACAGAAAAGACGAAAACCTTTGAACTTGTAAAAGTGGGCATACACAAATTACTGCTCGCGCCAAGGTTGGCCCATCGACCAATGCATTAAGAACACACACAAAAAAAAGCGCACAAGAGCATTGACCCTTTTCTTTTTTGGCTCCGTGAGAAACTACGGTCACCATTGCATCAAGAACTGAATTCAGAAAAAGCACACCAGAAGTAAAAGAAAAAGAGTGAACAACCCGATCGGCGACCCAAGAGGCCCATACACATGTGAGAGAACAACACCGTCAGCAACAACAGCAACAACAAATACACACAGACGGCCTCTGGCAGCAACGCACGCTTACGACAGCTCAAACGTGCCGCCCGTTTGCGTGATACTCTGCAAGAGCTTCCTGTACAGCAAGTCCTCCGTGGGGTAAGGCGGTAGTTTCAAGTAGCGGAAGCACGTGTTCACCGATGGCAGTGCCCACTCGGAGTCGGGCAGCTCAGGCGCGGGACCGCTGGATAGCCCGATGGCCTCCTCCGACATGGCCGGCCCGTTCGAAAGAAGATCTGGCCTCGGCGTCTCGGGCACCACGGTGGAGGAGTCCTCTTGGTCGGACTGCGCCGTGTGCTCGTACATCCTCGGCAGCGGGCGTCCCTCCTCGTCCTCCTCGGCGTCGAGCCCCAGAGGGCTTCCCTGCTCCGCACCGCTGCCGCCACCGCCCGTCACAACAGAGGCCTCTGCCCGCACGGCAGCGTTGCGGGCCTCGGCAAACGCATTCGAGCGCTTCACTACGGTGATGGCGCCAAGTGCGCGAATGCCGCCAATGGGAAGCCGCGGGCAGCCGGTGCAGAAGAGTAGAAAGTCGCGCTGCTCACTTGGGGTCAGGCGTGCGCCGAGGACCTTGGCGAGAGACTCGAGCTGCAGCGAGTCGTTTTGGTAGCCGTGATCGCCGACCAGGACAGAGCGGATCTCCTCCGTCGTCCAAAGCGGCTCGTTTGGGTGCTTGTCCTCACCGCAGAGCATGCCGATCAGCTCCTCCACGTCCATCACCTGCAGCGCCTCGAAGGGCACCACATCGCGGCAGCCCATCGTCAGGAAATAAAGGGGGACGGCGACGGACTCGTACAGCAGCGCGCCAACGACGCGGCGTTGGTACTGGCGGAGATTCTTCTTGGTGACGATCATGTTCGCCCCTCCTGGCAGTAGCTCAAACTGGTCATCACCAGGGAGGGTGAAGGGCAGGTCGAGGGCAGCTAACGTGGCGCTGTCGAGCTTGCTGAGGGAGGCCAGACTCTGCGCCACACTCGCGTCCACCCAGTTAGCGGCACTCAGGGGCAGCTCGAAGAGGTCGATCGGGAACTCTGGCGGAGGGTCGATGCGGGTGGCGTCTGAGAGCACGTACTGGTAGGCTGGGAAGCGACGGCGTATGAAGTAGGCCAGGGCGGGCGACAGAGGCAGCGGGAAGACCTGTTCATCAATAAACGCCCGGCCCAGTGCGGCACCAACGACGTAGTAGGCCCGCATACGCTCGCGCTGCTCGACCACGAAGTCGCGAATGAGGCCCACGTTGCTGTCCACCAGCAGCGCCGCCTTTGCGACGTCGTAGTGCACGGCGGTGGTGCTCGATCCTTTTGTGCTCATGCTGTTGTTGGCGACAGCGGGGGCGGTCACGGAGGCCTCGGCGTGGCGGGACGGGGTAAGCGAAAAGGGACCCCCGCTACCCTGGCTGAGCAGCGCGCTCATCGACAGCTCGTCGCGTCCGGCATGGCTGTGGCTGCGCCGCATCGACGGCGTGCACGGCACACTCTCCACGCCATCAGGGTAGCGGTGCACGCCGTCGAGGTGGCGGGGGTAGAAGCCCTCACTGGGGGCCACCATGTACACCTCCTCCGTGCCTGGGACACCACTCAGCGACGCAAACGATGCCGAGGAGGTGAACTTGGTGGTGGAGGGGACGTGGTGGACCGTCTGCGTCGAACGCGGCGTGACCTCGGGCTGCGAGAAGGACGGTATCGCACCGAAGCTGGCGGAGACGTTGTTCGTTGTGATCGATCGGTTCGTCACGGAGGGTGGGCGGGAGTTGCCGGTGCGCAGTGGCGAGCACGATGGCGTCACGGAGCTTCGGCGCGTCGGGAGAGAGGTGGGTGGAGGGCCCACCGTCAAGGGGCTGCTCACCACCACAGGGACCCCGTTGGCGGCGCCGTTGTGATGGACGGGTGCCATCGGCAGGCGCGGCATCGAAGCCGCCGTCGCCGTAACAGCAGCCGTCGTGCTGGTCGTGGTGGTCTGCGTGTCGCCGTTGACGCGCCACAGCTCGGCCTCCGCCTTGCTCGTCTCGGCGGCCAGCAGCGTGTAGAACTGCGCGGTCGGGCCCTGCCCCACACCGACATCGCCTTTGAACTCAAAAGAGATGGGAAACCGCGCATCGGAGCACTTGCGCAGCATCACGTAGGCGTCGCGTACAAAGTTGTCGCGGTCAATCGTGTACTTGTGGTTCGACATCCTCGCCCACTCACCGGGCAGGATAGCCACCGCGCGGTCGTTGCGCTGGTTGCGGAAGATGCGCATGTGGCGAGTAAAGGAGCGGCGTGCGCCATAAGCGAGGAAGCGCGCGACGCGGGCCCGCACGGCAAGCGGGATGAGAAAGCGGCCTTCGCGCAGGAGGAAGTTGACCCAGCGGGGCAGAGCGTACTGCGGGGGCAGTATACTCACCCGCAGCGCCGACGCCTCGAGCGAGCGTACCATGGCGGTGGTGATGGTGCTGTTCTCAAAGACGGTGGCATCCTCGCCAAAGATGTCGCGTGCCTCCGTGGCGTACTTCACCGGACCCCGCGCCTCCTCAAAGAGAACGCGGTAGAGGAGAATGAGGAGTAGCATATCGGTGCGACTCGCCAAGTCTGGTGCGGTAAAGGCCAGCGCCGGCGGCTCCTCCGTGTGGAACTCAGCACGAGAGTGTGCACCACATGCGCAAAAGGTGGCGGCATCGCTCTCAAAGTGGTGGAAGAGATATGTCTGGTCCATAGCCACGCGGTGGCGCTCAAACTCGCGTGCCTCGGTGGACTTCTCGATCGACGTCATCACCGTCAAGCCGTGCCGGTCCCCTGCCACGGGAGTCGCAGGGTTCGCCGAGGACGCGCTCGCCGATTTCGTCTTCTTCGTGACGACGACGTTCGGGTTGCGCTTGCTTGTCGACGCAGCCGGGTTTGACATCGTCACATCACCGTTGCGCTGCAGCATGAGTGGCTCCTCACCGATGCTGTCGAGCCGCATCAGACAGTTCTCCAGCTGCAGCAGCACGTCTTGATCGCCAAGGGCAAAGGCACGACGGTAGAGCGTACTCAGCACCGTCTCCTGAAACGGCAGCGGACCGCAGGAGGTGCGATACAAGAGGTACCGCTCCTCCACCCCCTCCTGCACCAGCTCTTCGGCAAGCGCTAGCTCGGCATCACTCTGCAGAACTTTGGTAATGGCCTCTTCCATCGCCTCCGCCTGCTCCGGGGTAATTGCCACGCCCTCATCGTTCAGCGCGCCTCGGTTGGCAAAGCGAGACAGATACCGATAGGTGAGGCGACGCACCACCATCGGGTTGCTCAGCAGCTTCTCCGCCACCTTGGCCGTCGCACTAGTGTGCACTGCGGGCTCGACCAATGAAAACAACGCCTTCGCCTTGACGCTGCCTGCTCTAGAGCTGAAGGAGGTTTGATGGTGTGGAGGTGGCGTGGACCCTGAGGCACTTGCGGCGGCGGCAGCAGCGGCTGCCGGTATGGTAGAAACGCTCGTTGCGGCGGTGGTGGTGGTGCTGTCATGGCCCGCGATGGTGTCGGTGAAGCGGCAGAGGTAGGTCTGCACACGGATGGTAAAGCGCTCCAGGTGGTGCAGCGAGGACTGCGAGGTCGGTGCCAGCTGCGTGCCCTTCGACGACGTTGACCCGGTGCGGAACCAGCGCTCCAAGTCACCGATCGAGGCGCACAGGTGGACACGGTTGCGCTCCATCGCCGCGATGGACTTGATCATCTCCAGGTTGCCCGTGTAGCGTGGGTAGCACTCCTCACACACGTCGTAGTTGCACGTGCGGCAGTTGTAGCCGCCGGTGATGACTCGAGCGCAGCGGTCGCACCGGTGGGTTGACGGGTAGGACTCGATGAGGCGGAGACGATGGCCCTCCATGCAGCACTCCTTCGCAATGCGCGCGATGTTCGCGGCGTTGGGCACACCGCGAAGCACATTGGTGGCCCCACCCCGGTTCGACGTGAGAGAGCTATTTGACCGCGTCTGCTTCCCGTCCGCGCCGCTCGTTGGTGCAAACTCCGTCGGCAGCGGTGCCGCACCGCCCGTCCGGCCCGCCGCGGACGCCGGCACGTTTGTGGTCGCGCTCGTGGGCGACGCGCCATCAGCCGCACTGTTGGTCTTGATGGCCATCGAAATGCGTCGACCCGCATCGCCGCAGAGCATGATCAGCGGGGCGATGCGGCACAGCGCCTCATGCGCCTGCAGCGGCGTCTTGCACACCACCTTGTCAAAGGTCACCACCGACTCCACCAAGGGAAGATGGCTCTGCAGGGGGATGCTATCCACGAGGGCAGCCACAATGCGCCGCATGCCGGTGGGGTACGTGACGGCCCACTGCACGAGGCAGCGGACGCGCTTTTCGTCCACGAACATCGCGAGAATGTCTGCCGCGTGCATGCCGCTCGCCATCATAGTGGCCCAAGAGGACGCGTTGCGATTACTTTCGATGGGACCGGTTTGCGAGTCCGGTTGGTTCACGGTGTCGCGCGTGAAGGTCGATGCGGAGGCGCCGGCAGTGTAGACAACATTGGTGCCCACCAGCTCCTCCAACGTCATGTCGCCCAACAAGTAGTAGAGTAGCGTGGACGCCACGCCAACGTTGAAGACCTCGTAGGATGTAAGGTCGGTGGCTTCGTTAAAGATGCGCAGCAGCTCTTTGATGGTGTCGCTGTGTGTCTTGTCTGTGCTGGACGGCGTTGCCGAAGCGGAGGCCGTGGCGGGTTGCTTGCCGCACTGGCAACCCCGCAACTCCTCCAGCGCCTTCTGTACAGCCAGCATGGTGCCAGAGAGAAAGACCCCACCGAGGGGGGTGTCGCTGGTCACATTTGCGTTGGTGCCGGCGCCACCGGCTTGCGTTGCCCTATTGTCTTTGATCTTCTCCACAATCGTACCAGCTAACGCGCCGGCCTTCTCGGCGAGACTTGCCGTTCGCGTTGGTTTGTCCTTGACCAAGAGAGTCGTCTTGGACAAAATATCGAGCTGGTCGAGCAGTCCGCACCGCAACGCGCTCTCCGTAAACTCGCACGGGTCGGCCATGGGGTGGTACAGCATCCACCCAATCATGGTGAGCACCACCGCCTTTGTCGCCTTGTCGGCGGAGATGAGGGCCTCGCGAAACATTTCGCACATCGGCAACACCGCCCTCTCCATTAGCTCCTCAAAGCGCTCCGACGCGCCGGAGAGGAACATGAGCTGCAGCATGGACGCACACGCGCAGGTCGCCACCTGCTTTGCCATCTGCCCCGACGTGTTCTTCGCGAAGAGGCACAGCGCGCTGAAGTACTCCTCGGCGATGGCGATGTGTTTTTCCGGGACTTCCAGCTGCGTGTTTAGCACGACCGACGGAGGCAGGGCTGAAAGAGGAGAGGAGGAGGCGGACGGAGGGCTAGTGCTGTGATGTTTGGTTTTGCTGCGCTTGCTGGAGCTGGTGCCAGATGTGGTGAGCTCCGAGTCCCGCTTCTCCGCCACCGGCACCGTTGTCGCCGTGGCACCAGCCGCCCTACCACTCTTCGGGGTGGAGCTCTCCGACCGCCACACGAGCGTCGTGCCGTCCACGGAGCACGGGCCAGCCTCCTTCACCGCTACGATGGGGCGCAGCGCCATCTCATCCGCGAAGTGGTACACAAATGGGACGTAGTTGCGGCTGATGTTGCGGAAACCGCCCCTGGCGCCTTTGGACAGTGTCATGGTGCGGAGGTCCGCGTCGAGTTGCTTCAGGTGCACCGTGATGCGGGACTTGTGCTCGAGGCGGGTCCAGCTCGTCTCGAGCGACACGCACTGCTCCTCCATGAGACGGTTGTCGTGGCGCAGCTCATCCTCCCACATCCACTGGTGCACGGGCAGCACAAGCTTTGGCCTCAGCCCAAATGCGTCTGGCGGCACCGTCGGGCAAGCGAGTACGAAGAGCTGCAGGGCGGCGATGGAGGTGATGTGGTCCTTGTCGCGGCGCTGCGTGCTGCGGGCCGCGATGACGGCGCGGGGAAAGGGATCCTCCAGCAAGGTTGTGATCTCCTCCGCGGTGTCGTCCAGGACAAGGCGGAAGAACTTGTGTGCGACGGGCAGCTGCAGGCTCTCCAGCATCATGTTGCGATGGCAGTTCGTCAGCAGCGTCAGCGTCGTCTCGCACAGCAGCACGCGATCGACGCGCACGCCGGGCTCGAGCGCCACGTTGGACTCGGTGGTGACGATGAGCTGAAAGAGGATCTTCGGCAGGAGCGGGGAGGCGAGGGCACGCGCCGTGTGTGGGCGGTGGCAGATCAGCGCGCGCTCAATCAGCGTCCCCAACGACTGCAGCGACAGCTCAAGCAGGCCCCAGTGCTCCGGAATGGAGGCGAGGGACTTGGCGTACTGCTCCACCAATGACACAAGCAGCGGCGCGATGACGTTCTCCACCTGCACCACGGTAGGGTGATCTGAAAAAGGGACGATGTCCTCAGCTGCTGCCATATTGCCGGAGGAGGAGGAGGAGCCACCGACAGCGCGACTACCCTTGCCGCCATCGGCGCCCCGCGCTGTCAGCGACTTCTTCTTCGACTTGAAGAACGACAGCAAGCCGGACGCCACGGAGGTGCGCGGCCGGTCCAGCTCTGATGGCATAACCACCTTCGCGGACATCATGAGAAGCGTCTCTAATGCCTGCCGCGCCACTAGCGGCTGAGGGTCCGTGCACAGGGTCAGCAAGTCCCCTACTAGCGCGAACTGAATCAGCCCTCCTGTCTGGTCATCCTTGCTGATAAAGCGCATGACACGGAGGCCCTCCTCGATCATGGAGGCGTTGTTACCGTGTTTGTAGTGCCACTCAAGGCACAGTGCGCGGTGGATTGCCTTGGACGACAGCTGCATCAGAGGCTGATGAAAGGGCTGAGCGGCGTCGTAGGAGGACGGCACATGCTCCATCATCAGCGAGAGCGCGCGGAGCGAGATGACGAGGAGGTCGCCCTCGACATCGTCGCGAATGAACGTCTCGCAGACGTCAACGAGAAGCGGGATGGCCGTCTCTGATTCAAACTTGCGCAGGTATCGCTCGAAGCCCATCACAAGAGAAGTGGACATGGCATCAATGGCGTCGTAAAGGCGGACAGAGTTCATCGCCTTCAGCTCTGCCGCCACCTCTTTGACCTGCGACCTCGGTTCGTAAACACCGACATCCATTTTTGTTGCCTTCTTTCCAATCTGCCTTTAGTGTCTGCGTGTGCAGGTGGTGGTAAAAAGAGCGTTGGTAGCACCACACGTTATTTTTTTATTTTTGTTGTTTAAGTGAATGAATGATACTTTAACAACGCTACAGGTACCAGCTTTTTTGCAACAGGACTAATAGACTTTTCAGTTTAGTCGTGAGTGTTCGAAAAAGAAAATTCAAAAAAAAAAAACCCTCAAAGACAAGTAGACAACGATCACACAAAAAGTGTCTGCTCTGAGTGTAACTGAGGGATGTCGAAACAAAATGACAAAGGAAAACAGCAATACGAAATTGAGCAACAAGAGTATTAATTTTCGTTACGGAGCATACACAAGCTTTATAAACGAGTCACGGCTAGGTACAGGAAACAAAATTTTAAGCAATCAAAAAGAGAATAAAAAATATAAAAATCTTTTGTAAAAAAAAAGGAAAAGTGGAAGGGAATAGAAAGGGCTGCTGCTCTCAGCGACACACAGAAGACGAAACCAATTGTTGTGAATATGTGCTATTTTGTGACTTGTCAGAATTAATCGTCGCTTTCTTGAAACGAAATAAACAAACGGAAAAGGAAACTTAGCACGAGGACAGATGAATCAACAGACTCACGCAAAACAAAAAGAGGGAAAAAAAAGCAGAATAAATGTTAGAAAAAGAAAAAACGGCCCCTTGGTTGGATGTCGAACACAAAGATTCTGAGAGTGTGCAACACCCAAAAACAAGAGGTGAGTGCGATCGGGACGCAAGATAAAGGGGGAAAAAACTGTTACTTAACGAGTGAAGGGGGTGTTCCTCGTGAAGATGAAACACTTTCGTCTTTTTTTTTTCTTTCTCCCAACAAGCTCACGTTGCCAGGATTTGTCTCTCTGGGCTTTGTCTGCGCTCGGCGTGTCCGCTACTATGAAAAGTATAGAAGATAAGTAGCAAGAATTTTGAAAAACGTTTAAACAGCAGATACAAGTCCCAAGAAAAACAAAAGAAGTCTGCAGGCACTCCTTCGCTTCTATGTTCGATACTTCCCCTATGTTCTTTGGCGTGTAAATAAAGAATTGGCGGAAAAAGAAAAATAGGAGTCGGAAAATGCACGAGAAACCTATACAAGCGCAAAGGCCAAAAAAAGAAAAATTCCGAAGAAGAACGCAGTATCAAAGCTGAAGAGGGGAGCGGGAGCTTGAGCAAAAATAAAGTAATCACTTTTGCTGCTGCAGAAATGCAAGTCGAACTCCTTCCACTTTCTTAGTTTTCTATTTTCCTTTTCCACGCCCACCCTGCGTAGAAACTCGGACCTTGAAAATGGGGAGCAATAACAATAACAGCAGCTTGGCACAGAAAAAAAAAGAGAAAAAAAATGCTTTCTATTGGTCGACGAAACAGTTAATAGATAGTGCGGGAAAAACCACGAAATAAGTAGTTGAAAAACAGATGCAAGTCCGCTCAACAACAACAATAAAAAGAAAAAGCAGTTTCAATAATGTTTACTGTTGATGTATATATATGTGTGTGTGGGTGTGTTTTAAACACGTGAATTTGTGCAGACGCGTGTAAAGACAATGTGTGTCCACGTTGCAGACAGTGCGCATTCACACCGACAATATGAGGAGGAGAGTACATTTGTGAGAGGGAAAAGGTACCGAGAATGGATACATTCTTTTTTAGAGAGACTGAATAGAAAAGCAATCGATCCATTACAATTCTTATTATTATTATTATTATTATTATTGCGCGAAGCAAACAGTGTTGAAGTTCACAATCTGGGCCCACCATCATGACCAGCACGGAGCTGTAGAGGAAGCCTTCCCTATTTATCGCGTCGCATTCGGATTGAAGTGCAGCTGCTACATCACCAGGAACGCAGGAGCGTACGGTGGTGCCAAGACGTCGGGTGCATTCTTGACAAACACAAATAAAGTAAAATGCTGCCTTATCTTTTTTCTTTTTGCTTAATATCTGAATGTGTAGTGTGAGACGCAATGAGAGACAGCTAGTATATACTGCACTTTGAACTGTTTATATATATATATATCTAGGCTTGCAGGTACATCATTTAGACCAGCTGAAAGCCCTTAAAGCTTGGATGTGTATGAGACCATAAGAAAGAAAAGACGAGTCACGAAACAAACACTCCGTCGTATTTATTAGAAAGAGAGTGTCGGCAGCATAACAAGAAGAAAACTTAAAGAAGGTAATTGCGGGAAGTTGACGCCTTCACGGTCAAGCACAACATCCAGGAAGAGGGAAAAACTGAAGAAAAAGACACAACATTCAACTTTCACGATTTTTGGAAAATATTAAAATCAAGACAGAGCTGCGTCTTTTGACAGTCCAGAAAAAAAAAAAAAAAAATCTGTCGACAACAAAGAATTGGCGTTTCGGTCTATATCATTCAATGTTCAGCTGTTCCTTAGCACCGAAGCAGCTAAAGATACAAATAGATATGTATATAAGCGATAAAGAGAAGAAAGAGGAAGGGTGACGATAGGAACTACGGAGGCAGGCTTTCAGCGAATTCGTTACTCTCCTCCTCTCTGATTTATTTTTCCCTTTTCCTTTGTTTTCGTGTTCACAATGTCGCATCCCAGCAGGGGTAAAAAGCTGAGTCCACTGCTGCTCCTCTCTCTCTCTCTCTCTCGCTCTTCCAGCGTCTACACGCCCCCTATCTTCATTATTAGGGGGTAGTACGATAGCACGTTAAAGACAAACTAAAAAAAGAAGGGAAAAGAAAAAGCTCAAAAGCTGCGAGGCATCGAAACGACGTACATCACGAAACGCAAAGAAAGGAAACAACATCGGGTAATGCTTGACACTGAATAGTAGCGTCGCAAAACGAAAAAAATAACGGAAATACGCGGAGAAAAAGAAGCAAGCACTTTTCGGGGGGGGTCGTTTTATCTGCTCCTCGCCATCTAGACCACCGTCACTGTGAGCCTGCCGATGCCAGCGATGCCGGCCTCCATGACGTCTCCCGTGCGCACCGCACCCACGCCCGACGGCGTCCCGGTAAAGATCAGGTCACCAGGGCGGAGGGCCACCGCCCTCGACAAATGCGCAATCAGCTCCGACACAGGGGACACCATGCACGACAGATCCCCACACTGGCGCTCGTTGCCATTCACATTGAGGAAGATGTCACCGCACAGCACGGTCGATGCAACGTTCTTGTCAAAGTCCATAAAGAGCTCTGGGTGCGCCACCTTCAGGTCCGAGGCCAACACCAGCGGAGAGACCACCGCACTCTCATCGGCGCCTTTGGCCAAGTCCCAAGGCTTTCCGTTCGCCTTTGCTTGGCTTTGCAAATCGCGTCGTGTCATGTCCAGCCCGACAGCGTAGCCGAACACAATCTCGTGCGCGTTCTCCACGGCGACGTTGGCGTAGCGCGGCCCATCGCTGTCCTTGGCCTCTGCCCAGTTCGTTGCTGCTGCCGCCCCTTCCGCCGGGGGTCCAATCGCAACCACCATCTCCACCTCATGGTGATAGCTCTCCGTGAGCGGCGGATAGTGAATGCGCAGAGTTGCCTCAGCAGAGCTGTGATTCGCCGCATCCGTCACGAGGCTGTCAGTGGGGTGGCAGAAGAAGAAAGGGTTGTGTCGACTCGTCGACCCGCCCATCTCGCGCGCGTGGCTATCGTAGTTCTGGCCCACACAGTAGATGCGGCGTACAGGGAAGTTGAGCTTCTTCGCACCGGCGCCCACCACAGGCAGCACCACCTGCCGCACCGAAAACGCGCAGGACGCCATAGACGAATACAGAAAAGTGCTCAAAGGAGCGGGGGGGGAACAAATTAAAGTCGAACGCTACGTACACACGTAGACAATGGCGTAAACACACACACAAAAAAAAAACAAAAACAGCGATAACAGCAGGCAGATGACTCTCCAATTGGCGAGGTGGGAGAGCGTTGAGAGAATCGATTGCAGGTGGTGGCACTAATAGCAGTCTCGTATCACAATGTAGATTTGTGTCGATGTGCGTGTACGTAATGACGAGGTCATTTTTTGTGTGGGGTATTTAAGATTATTATCGGAAAAAGAGGAAAAAAAGATGAAGAAGAAAAGCGAAGGCGAATAGTTGAAGTACATTTTCCTTTTGAATGCGAGAAGCCGGCAAGTCAAAAAGAAAAAAAAAAGACAGACTCAATCCCTTGTGCTTCACATCTCGGTTATGACATTCTTTTATCAAGAGAAACTCGTCACAGTTGAGTGCGCGAGCCACAGAGCACGCTTTGATTTTATGTTCACCTTTTTTTTTTTTTTTCTCAGCGTCGCAGTTTGAAGGTAAATGGAGCACGACAGAACTCAGAATCGTGCGGTTTGACACGAGGATCGCAGGATGCGTCTCCTTCTGTGCTGCGCAGATGCACACACCACGACTACACTCGGCAGATGGAAAAGCCCACAAGACCGCCTCTTTCTGCGCAGTGGTTGTCTTTTGCTGTATTAATATTTTGCTAAAATATTATTTTATTTTATTTTTGAATTCGAGGCAAAGCATCCACGAAGAGATATATGCAAAGAAAATAGAAACACACCTGTAAACGCCAATGTAATATATAACCTTTATTAGTGAGACAAAGAAAGAAGAATATAGAAACATATAAAAGCGAAGACAGAAACTCAAGGAAAAGAGAGGGAAAAAAGGTGGGGCAAAGAAAAAAAATAGAGAAATAGCCGCCGCAGCTTGCAACTTGAAACACAAAACAAAACAAAAAATGGTGAGCCATCCGGTGCTCGATAAAACAAAAAAAAAGGAACTAGAAATGATGAGGACAGGAAAGGTGCCTAGCTCTCAACACAGCTTCAGTACCTTTGGAAAAAACAAACAGGAGAGAAAGAAAAAGAGATGTGCAGTCAATTTTGCGGTTGATATACGACAACACAGCATCGAGCTTACTTACAACATCCCTTCATCATCGCGCTTCTGAGCACACACACACACAACAACAACAACAACAAAAAGAGATAAAAGAACGCAGCACAGCTGCATTACAATGAATTCGCCTTCGCAGGCTCGACAGCCTCGGCAAAAAAGCTGCCCTCGCTTTCGCCCACAACGCCGCTTTCAATCTCGTCGGCGCCGTCGATGAGGGGAAAGAGCCACTTGCGGCTCTTCATCAGCAGCGTGCGCTCCTCCACAGACAGGTTCAGTGGGCGCCGACCTACGCTGCGGGACAACCACGGCGGCGTGCAGCCTCTCGACTCGTCCTCGCGGCACAGAAAGCCGTCGTGGCAGCCCAGCGTGCGCGCATAGATCGCCACAGGCGGCGACTCGGGGTCTAGAGGGATGCTAGCAGAGGCCGGTGGAATCACCGTGAGGAACCCAGCACCGTCGAGACAGCCCCCGTTCGCCATGGCAGCGGCATAGAACATGGTCGGGGTGCCCACGACGCTCTCCGGATCCGTCTCCGTCGCCGGGGTCACCGTGCGGGAGGTGCTGGTGCTGGAGCCACTGAAGATGTGGCCCGACTCCCCAGTCTGGTTGCTCTGTGCACTGGCATTGTCGTCCTCCAGCATGAGGTCGTCCAACTCGTCCTCCAGTTCCCCACCGAGATTGTCGCTCATCGCACGGGAAGCCACAAGAGGGGAGTCGCGAAGTGCCGTCGTTGTCGGTGGTGGTGCTGAAGCGATGGGAGATGTGGATAGGGCGACAACAGGGAGCTGCGCGACGGAGGCGGCGGCAGCCAACAGTGGAAGGGGCCGCTGGACGAGCACAGGCTGCCAGGGCTCGCTGTAGTGCGAGCTAGAACGCGTGCGACGTGGCTTTGCGGTATTGCATGCGTGCACGTCGTGCTGCGGCTGTTGCTGCTGCTGCTGCGGCTGTTGCATGGCTGGGACGTAGCTGCGGCTCTGCTGCGTCGCCTCAAAGTCCTCAACGATTGCCTCCCCCTCCATGTCCAATCCGTCGTTGAGGGAGTGGGAGACGGGCAAGCCGGTGGCGGGGACCTTCGCAAGAGGCAGACACGAGGCAGACCCCCTGAGCGAGGTCGGGGTGGCCGTGCCTGAGTTGAACGGTGGGGAGGCACGGCAGTCCAGCGCACTAATGTGCGACGCCGCGCCGCTGCTGATGGGCGCATCTCCCACCATCAGATGCGTGGCAGAGGAGGAACGCGGAAAGTGGTCCGGCTCGAAAAGGGCGTTCACAATGCTCGGATCGACCACGATCGACCGTTTTGGGAAGGCCACGCAGGCGTTGTTGCTCGTGTCAAAGATGGCTGTCTCGACGTGTGGGAAGCCCAGGCGATTGGTGAGGCTGTCCGCCCCTTCGTGGTCGCTCGCATCCAGGCGGGAAACGCTCTCCGATGAGCCACCGCAGGAGAGCTGCGAGGCCACGTGCAGGAAGGACGGCGAGTGCGACGCGGAGCTCACGCTGGCAGTGAGGGACGACAGCGCTCGCTCCGCCGGCCCGCCCATCTGCTGGCTGTCGCTGTCAGTGTTCTCGCCACACCCGCCTTCGTCCTCGTCATGCGCGGACGCGGCGTTGTAATTGACCAGCTGCGGAAGAACGTGTGGGGTGAGGGGTGTGGTGGGGGCAACAATCGCCCCAGCGCTGCGCCGCACCGCGCACTCGTTTTCAGTCACCACGTCGTCGACACACTCGCTCTCGCACGCAAGGAGATGTGGACGGTGGCCGTTGTGTCCGGCATCGCTATCCTGGCTATGCCGGCCGCTGTCGTTGCCACTTTCCGAGGAATCGGCGGTGGTGGTGGCGACAGACATCACGGTGCGCATGTAGGACCGATTCGCCGAGGAGGCTGCAGAAACGCTCCGTGTGCCGCGCTGGTCGTCCCACAAGGCGCGGCCGCTGCTCACCCCTTCATTGACGGACTCCTCCGCATTCTCCGCCTCTTCGCTCTCGCTGCGCACGCGGGGTGACGGCGATGACGGCTGCAACGACGACCCGTAGAGCAATCCGGCAGGCGTCATGAGAAGAACGGTCCACAGCCGAGTGCCGTGAAGATTCAGGCGCCGCACGTAGCGCGCCATGCGGCCATCCGACGCCCCTTCGCTATCGCGATGCGTTGCCGTGCTGCTCTCGTCCCCGTCCCTAACGTGGCCCTCACGCACACGTGAAAGAAGGCCCTCACGCTCGGAATCGCCTGCGTGGAAGCTGCCCTCAAACCCATCATCGTTGTTGTCGTTCGCGTTGTCCTGGTCAACGCGACTGCCGCTCCTGTCGAGGCGCTGCCAGCCGTACAGACCTCGCCCACCACACCGCCACCACCGCACCACCCACCACGCACACAGCGCAGAGAGAAGAACGAGAAAACCCACGCCGGCGGAGATGTACAGTGCCAGACACCGTCCATGTGGCTGACGCCCACATACCGTTTCCCACTGCAGCGACGAAGCATTGAACTGGAACGAGCCGCTTGTGGAGAGGGCGGAGAAGGAGGAGGAGGGGGAGGAAGAGCCAGTATCCTTGTCTGCCGATGCACCTCTCTTCTCGGAATGAAGAGCCGCATTGGATTGTGCAGCATCTACCGAGCGACCGCCACCGCTACTACCGCGACCCTCACCATCGCCAATCAGCACGCCTGCGCCGGAGGCCACACATGCTGGGCTGCTAAGCAGAACCGCGGCGACAAACGTGGTGAGCAGTAGCATTTACCCAACAAGAAAAGAGTATTTCAAAAAATGAATAAAACAACTAGCTTAGTAAGTTAAAAAATCGCGTAAATCTCAAAAAAAAGGAGGCAAAAGGACGAGAAAAAAGAGCAGAAAAGTACGAAAATAAAAGGCACAGCTCACAAATAGTGGACAACAATAAACAAAAGGGTGGCGCCGTAGTTATCAGTGTATCGCAAGTACACAGAAGTGTCTACGACTCAACAGCAGTCGAAAAAGAAAACTCAACAGGAAAGTAAATCTTCTTAGATGAAAACACGCTGAGGTCAAAATAGAACAGATATATATAAACACGAAGGGTTAAAACTAAAGGAGGCTGAAAGACACAAATGAAAGGAAAATTGCTCGATCCGGAAAACACAGGAGATCAATCCAGTAGAGCGTCTCCTTGTCCGTCCCTTCAACTGCGTATCGAACTTTATCAATTCTTTTTTGTTTCGGTGATCTTTTGATCGAAGCTAGAAGAATATTTGCACGACTGGCGACCACAGTTTTGTTTTTTCTTCTTCTGCGCGGTGTCTAAAGCCAAAAAATGCAGGCAAATTTTTTAAAAAAGGTAAAACCAGAAAGGAAGTTCAAGATAAACAAGAAGTAAAATTGGATTAAATAATAGTAATAATAATAATCATAAGGGAGGGGAGATAAATAGGTTGAATTGCGGGGTAAACAAAACTTCAGACGTGTTCTGTATATTATATATAAAAATAAATATATATAAAGATCGCAATGAAGATAAAGTAACACAGAAATAGGCTCTGAAAGCGCAAACAGTCCACGAGAGAGAGAGAGAGAGAAAAAAAAAAGGGAGAAGAACCTAACAAACAAATAAGGCCAAACTGAGTACGTATGTTACGTTGGAGGCCTATCAGCAAAAGAAAGAATCGCAAGGAAAACAAAATGTGGAGGTGATAAAAGAACGAGACCAAAGCCGCCTCTTTGCACGAAGTTGAGTTTTTTTTTTTTTTCGCGTCCTACAAAGCAGAACAGCTCTGCGCTCACTTCGCAGAGGAAGAGAGAATATTTACGCCAGAAGTAAAATAAATAATAAAATTGATAAGGTTCTCACAAATGTCCTCGAAAAAAAAAAGGAAAAAGGAAGCAGGATTACTTGAAAAAGCGAGAAAAAAAAAGTGAACGATGCGCTCTGCTGCGTGGGTTCAAAATAACAGCTTTCTTCTGCAAAACCACACCCAAATTTAAAAAAAAAAAAGGCAACAGATCAAAAACACAACTCTTAGAGTTGATAATTCGTGCACCAGGCAAGTTTACTGTGCACTTCGCGAAACTCCGATTGGATAATGCAAATAGAACCGAACAGATGAATCGACCAGAAAAAAAAATAGGTGAGTGGATTACTATCTCTATAAGCTGCTACTTTTCGCTAAGTTTTTTTTTTTTTTTTGATTTCAACTTATGTGTTCTTAATGTACCTTCGACAAGCTGCTTTGAAAAGGAAACTACAGCAGAGTGAGGAGAAGAGAAAAAAAAGTCAAATGAGGTTCTCAACAAAAAGAAAAAACCGCCTTGAGTTATTCTGTCTGTGTTTTTTTTTTTTTTTTTGATGAGAAACACTGGCGTTCAAGAACCAAAGCAAAGAAGCAGAAGCAAACAAACAAATAAAAAAAGGCAGAAGAGAAGATCTGATTAGCAGCTCTCAGCAGTTGCGTGAAAACAGGCAAATATCGCACCAAGCTGAGAAGAGAAAGTCAATTAGACAAAGCTATTAACATGAAAATAGGAAAAGGCCTAATGCGGTGAGAAAGAAAAAGTGGTAAGTGTCACGAGAGAAGATATAAATAACAAAATAAATAAATAATCTTGGAGCTTGTAAACGTACAGTGACACACGCGTGCACAAAAAAAAAAAAAAAAAGTGTGAGAGAGAGAGAATAGAGGGTAGACAAGACCTACTGGACAATGCACCGTGTTCGTCTCCAAAATTTTGCTTTTTCTTCTTTTCGACAGGGAATTTGCTATATATAGTAGTAGAGATCGAGTGGCGATCTTCTTTGTTTTTATTTTCTGTTTCCTTCGCAACTTGTTGTTGTTACTATTCGTGTTCCAAGTCACCCTGAAGCGCCTCGATCCCCGTTTTACTTGTGCTCCCTGGTAGGCAGCACAAAAACAATAGAAACAAAAACAAAAACAAGAAAGGAGGGACTTTAAATTTGCGCTTTCAACGAGGTAGCAAACAGAAGAAAAGGAGAAGGCAAAAAGGATTTAGTCGCTTTGCTATTCTCTTTCAATAAAAAAGAGATGTTTTTTTTTTGTATTTTTGTTTGGTTGTTTCGTGTTGTTAAACCAGCTATACTTTCAGATGCCCGCTCACAGCTTTCTAACTGAGTTAAAAAAAAAAAAAAAGGTGGCGAAACCTATTTAGACTGATACGAATAGTAATTAAGTGTGAAAACTAGCTAGTTTAAGGTTCTTTAGGTAAACAATCAGATTTGAAACTCAAAAGGGAGAGAGATACTCTGAGTGAGCGAGGAACAACGACAACGATAACGACAAAAAAGAAAAACGCGCACACGGGAATGTCCTCAACTGCTTTGCGAAGCGAGAAAGGAAACAAGCAAAAAAGAGTTTTAAGCTTCCGTAGCGTAAACGTTTGACACTCTTATGTTCAACAAGCGCGTTCGTTTTGTTCACAAACTTCTCTGTTCTCACCTCTTCCTTTTGTAGCAACAATTGAGCTCGAATACGACAGAGGAAAAAGGAAAAGCAAATCACCACTACGTCTACTAATAAGAGAGCGGCTAGTTACTTTTGAGCAGGAAAAAAAGCTCTTTCTGAGGTCCTCGTGTTCAGCCTCTTTTATCTGTTTGTTTCTATTTTTTGTTTGATTTGTTGTGATTTTGTTTAGAAAAAAAAGCTTGTGCCTTTACAAGCAAGAGGTGAGTTAACTTTATATATATATAAAGAAGTGAACGCTGCGTTTACAAATGTGTGCCTATAAGTGATCCGTTTTCTTTATGGGGAACCCAAAATTCTAGTTCCCTCTTTAAATCCCGCTGGCTTTTGTAATGGCGTGAAGCAGAAGAAAGAAAGTGTAAAAACCTTGACGTGGATGGACGATGAAAAAGAAGGGTGAGGTCCAGGAACTACAACTTTGCCTATTAAATAGAATCAATTAGAATATATATATATATATATATATATATATATTTATGTGTGGGTGTACGAGCAGGTAGAACTACACTTGCTGTTGTTTTTTGTGTTCCCTCTGTGAAGCGTACCGTATCTGAATTTATATATAATTGCGATGAGGGTTTTTTTTTTTTTGATCTCATAATTTTATGAAGAAAGAAGTGTTTGTAGGAAGATGCAGTACTTGGAAATTTGGCTGAGTTCGAGGATGAGTAATAAAACGCATCTAATAACAACAGGCATTCTGAACAAACAACAGAGCCAAAATGTAGAAGAAGGAAAGCCTCCATTTCTGATTTGGTTTTGCCACCTCACGAACAAAGTGGAGGCACTTGCTCGCTTGCGCCTGAGCCCAACACGTTCGCCTTTGTAAGGGCTGTCCATCCGCGCTCTGAGCAGCGGCGAACAGACAAGAGAGAACAAGTTTAACAAAACGAGGAGAACATATCAGAAAAAAAAAAAAGTGGTCGGCAACTTTGCAAGTGTGAAATTAGCTTTTCTTCAAAGAAGATCAGAAAAAAAAAAACTCATCACGACGAAAAATAAGCTCGTGCATGCAAACGTCTAAAGACTACACACAACGGATCCTGCCTCTACACTGCTAAGTTGCATTTCCCATTCTCAATAGCATCTCAGCGTGCACAGCAGCATCACAGTGGCAGCGACCACGCTCACAATAAATGCCCCCACGCTGACGCTGAATCCTCGCACATTCATCACTCGCCGGGCCCACCACGGTGGAGCAGCACTGCTTCCTGCAGCGGCAAATACGTCCTCGACCGATGCACCGGGCTGAGGCGCGTGCACGTTCAGCACAGCCTCCAAACCTACAAAGCAGCACGATGCCGATGTCCAGTTGGCGGTCATCGCCTGCACCAGAGCAGGTGAAAGAGCTTCCTTAAAGAGTACGTTGGCGTTGCGGAGTGGACACACACTGCGCACTTCCGCGCAGCTTTCGGTGCTGTCTCGCAGCAGCTGATGCCACCTCTCCCTTGCTAAGGCAGTAAACTCGGTCCACGATAATGGCGTAGATGCGCCGTCCTCCGCACGCAGCAGCGACGGCACCTCGTCGATCGTGGGTAGCGACACCACAATGCCGATGTCGATGGCACGCTGGGCAGCAGTGGTGGCAGCAGGTGTCTCCGTGTGTTGGACAACGGGCGTGGTTGCACTCCCTACAGCAGCTTTCTCCGAGTTGGTCGCGTGGCGGATCGATGCCGCGCGCACCCACTGCGCAGAGACACCCAGAAGAGCACCAACATCCTTTGTCAAAGCGAGGAGTGTGGCGGCGCGCGACACCCACTGCTCCACATCCACGGGAAATGCCTGTGCCATTTCAGCAGAGCCGGCAGCGGCCTTCGCCAGTGCCGCGGTATCGCCGTCGCCAAAGCGCAGACGCAGATGCAGCACGGCAACCGCCTGGAGATCTCGCGTGCTTATCCTAAGCTCCGACACGTCCAGTGGGCCACGCACGGAGAAGGACGCGGCACGGCTCGGCACAGAGACATCCCACGTCGTTTGCGGTTCCACGAGTCCGCCACGCACCTGACAACTTGCCGGCCGCGCAGCATTCGGCACCGCCTCGATCGCGTCGATGGGGAGTACGGAGGGCGACGTCGGCACTGCGCCGGCCTCGCCGTCGACACCACCGTGCACGCGCCTCTTGCTATCCTCAGCACGGTCGGCCAGCAGAGCGGCCACGCAACTGCCTCGCGACAGCCACTCAGCTGTTAAAGGAAGCCTATTTACAGACAAGCAGGCATCATCACGGACACCTTGAGGGGTGAGAGCTGCTGCACTGGTGGCGGCGGTATCGGTCTTGGTCACGCTCAGCCACGCCTGCGTACTCGCCAGCGCTTCGTCGGCGTCGCGTGCCACCACCTCCAAATCAATCAACACAACGGCCTCCCAGCGCGAAGGGAAGGGCCAGTTGCCGGTCGCATTTCCCACGTCGCCCGCAAAAACAGCGAAGGCCGCACTGGTCAGCCGTGTTGCTCCAATGACGCGCTGCTCTATAACAGCACCTAACGGCGTGAGACCAAGAAGCGCACGATGACGCGCCAGATCCCTCTCCAAGGCAGTCTGGAATGCCCGGTCGCTCTTCACCAACGCCATGCGCAAGGCTGCCGCGGCGGCGAGGCCACTGACCGCACCTAATGGTCTCTCAGACGACAACGCCGATGCACTGTTCATCTCTACGAGTGGGTTTGCCGCCTCATAGGCCGACATCAACACCCCAAAGCAAATAGTGACGCGATATAGCGGAAGAGGGGAACGGTGCAGGCGCAAGGACTCATCCCTCTTCGGCTCCATCAATGTTGCATTCAGCAGCTGAGATGGGGGCTGCAGCTGCGCCGCATCCCCGCAGTACAGCTCCGCTGCCTCACAGCCCACCCACCCCATGTAGCCAGACGTAGGCGGGACACTTACCACGCCCGCCCTGCCGTCAGGGGGGCACGCGATCCACTCATTGCCGACGCGAAGCTCTACTGCTGAGCCACCGTGAACACATCGTGTCTGCAGGCAGCGCGCTGTTACCAGCCGGTGGGAAGCGGGCGTCCGCCCCGTGCCATTTCCCAGCGAGAGGCGCACCGTATCGTTTGCGTGACCCCTCGCGGCTGAATGCATGTCAAGAGTCCGCACGGAAGCGCGGTCGAGCTGCCGAATGTCGCTAGAGGCAAAGCAGCGACTGTAGGGACCGAAGTAGTAGCCCTGACCCTCCATCAGAATTTGCCGTTGACTGCGCACATCAGCCTCTGCAGCACCAGCGGCAGCGGTGGAAGCACTTGTCCCCTCCATGGCGGACTCCAGCATAGTGGTAGTGTCACACAGGCGGTTGGAGTAGGGCTCCACGATGGGACAACCCTCCATTAGCATGGAAAGCCCCTGACGCTCCACGGTGGAGGGTGAAGGAGGTGTGCCAAAAGAAGGGCCAACTTTCGAGCCTCGCTTGCTTCCCGCGCCGCGCTGCGCAAAGCAGAACCCAATCGCCCGCCGATCGGACGTGCACTGCGCGTGACCAGCGGAGGAGGAGGACGCGGTCGCCTCACACCAGTATCGCAGCTGCGTCAGGCTGTCCACATCTAGCATACGGGAGGAGGTGGCGTGGCTGCCGACCTTCTCATCGCTGCGTACGGCATCGAAGGCGGCGAAGCGCTTGAGAGGAGTGCACTTTCCAGCGGCAAAGGCGCAGCCGGCCTGATAGCCCCACATCGCGTGCTCCGCATACAGTCGGTTGGCGCGATAGTACGGCAAGGAATCCAGCAAGGCCAGAGTCATGCCAGACAGGGCAGCAGTGGACGAGAGCACACCGGCCATAAGATCGTCATGGAAGTACAGTCGCTCCCAGTGCGCCCCAACAGTGCCCTCCGGTCCACTCTGTTCAAGCGCGGCACCGGGCAACGCCTCTGTGTCCGTGCAGTTCATCCAGTCTTGCACAGCCGCCGTCACTTTCGGTGACGCGATAACCATCGTGGTCCTCGTGCCCGCTGCCTCTTCTTGCGCGGCGGGTGTGGTTTGTTTCGTGAACACCGCTTTCAAGTGGCGCTGCAGCTGCCTCGGGGCGAAGCCGAGAGCGTGCAGGAGCTCATGCAGAAGAGACCGCGTGTGCTGCGCAGTCCACTGGGCATAGTAGGCATCTATCACGTCATTGGCGTTGTCCACGGCGCTGCGCAGACGCTTCTCGGATTTGTCCGCGTCCTCAGAGGGCGAAGAGAAGCGATGGCGCCACCAACGTCGCAGGATCTGCTGCCAGCGAGGCGGAGCGGCACCCGCGGCGGAGGCGGCAGAGGCCTCGCGGATTACAAGGGAGGACGGTACAAAGTTAATCATCGCCACCAGCGGGCGATCGGTGCCTTGATCCACGGCGCAGTAGGTGGCCCACGCCACCGTGCGGGACGAAGTCGACGCCGAGGCGCGCGGGTTCGCCGTGGTGAGGGCATCGTGCAACGGTGCTGCTAGAACGTACACAACAAAGTCGGTGTTCTGCACGCCTGTGATAGAGTGCGCGGCGGGGACGACGACGTGTTTCCCACAAACTCCCTGTGGCACCATCACCCGCGAGCCTTCAGCTCCCACGACATCTTCGTGCGTCACCGCCGCATCCCTCGCGCTACCGACGCTGTCTCGGCCTCGTAGGCTCAGCCACTGCTCTACGGAGCTGCCAAGAACCGGTAAGACACGCTCCAGGACGAAGTCACGCTTCCATGCACTGAAAAGGTCGTCATCGCTGCACGTTACATTGCCGCCTAGCTTATCACCACGCTGAAGACCGACAGCGCCACAGAAATGATCTTCATTGTAGAGGTGCGAGACGTCGAAGTGAATTCGAATTGGGGGATCTGTGGGAGGCGAGGCAGCCGCCAATTTAGATGCTACTCGTGATGCTGCGACGTGCGCGGCAACCTCTTGTGAAGGCACTCGAATAGCAAAGTCGATTGCGTTTTGGTTCGAAGTGCTTGATCGTGTAAGCTTTACATCTAGCCTTGCGGCCGATTGCGCAACGCTCCCTAGAGCGTGTGAGTGAGCATGGATGCACCTGTGATTCAGCACAGCCTGTTCACCGGCCGTGGTTTGGAGCGATAGCAGCAGCAGCAGCAGGAGATGCACGGCCAGCGAGGCACGCAGTTTCGTGGACTTGCGAAGAAATCTATGAGAGCCTGCTCGCGCTGGCGTATAAACCATCGCTTTCCTTTTTTCGTTTTGTTTTGCGTGTGGGTGTGTGTGTATCCGTGTATGTATGTATGTGTATGTGTGTGCGAATGCGTTCGAAACCTGGCGGTAGACTAATATATGAATGCAACGATAGCGTTGTGATAATTTTTTTCAGGGCATTGCTCTCTTGCACCCCTGACACGTCGTTTCAGCGTGAGAAATGTGAAAAACAAATGTCGTATTTCGCACTAATCAGCAGCAGGTATTAGAGAAAGAATGAGGACAACGTTCACGCAAGAAAACAACAGACGTTTGCGTGGGCAAATAGATGGTCGAGTCAATTTTGCCTCTTTTCGCCGCGAAAGAATGTTGGCCACTAGCTAAGGCTGCAGACTTCTTTTTTTTGTGTTGCAAGGAGGCCTTGACTGCGTCTTGACAGCGGCGCTTGCACAACGTAAGAAAAGAGAGAGAGGGGAGAGGATCATAAAAGAGCGAGAAAATGAAATTGAGGGCGAAATGAGCAGCTGGGCTCTTGCCATGATAAAGGGCAATCGCGGGTTGCATCGCAGCAATACACCGCAATTATCATCCATGCAACACCCCGTACAGGCTTGCTAGCGGACAAAGAATCACAACGTTTGCGATGTTGTCAAAGCAGAGATGCTATTATTTGCAAAGGCATATAGAACGCTAATTACTGATAGCACCTCAAGACGCACCTCAGCCGAAATGGAAATCCGGGCTCTCCTGCTTACGTATCTTGACGTCTTAGTGATACGTGTTATCTTTCTATATTATGTTTTCTTTTCCTTTTTTTTTCCAAAATATCCGACATCCACAGCACCAAGCAAAAAGCTGACGTTAATCTCTGTTGACAAAGTCAATGCAGTCAAAAAAGAAATATATATATATTTATATCGCAAATACATACAATAAAAAAATCGCATAAGAAACTATAGCTTTTTAAATGCAAGCAAGACAAGACTGGGCATGTAGCAAGTTCCAACAACGAAAACACGCATATTTGGGAGAGAGGGGGAAAAAAAAGAGCATTGACAGCTTTCAGAGCATGTGTGTTTTCTTGTGCGTTACGATTTCAGCGTCTCAATCATGGGGCGAAGGGTTTCCCACTCTTGCTTCATGGACGTCGAGAAGCCAAGTTCCAGCATGCCGAACTGCTTCAGCATGTCCTTCGCGTCGTACTGCTTATTTTCGTGAAAAAGTATAAACTCCTCGCGAAACGTCTTCTCTGCGCTTCGCAGGTCCTCCTCCAGGCGGCTACGTTGCACATTCGCAAACTGGATCTCGCTCTGCAGCTGCGCCACGTTAGCGGGCTGCCCACGTGCCATGCCCGCCTGCAAATCCTGGACCTTCTTGGTCAAGGTGCGCAGGTACTGCTGCGCACTGAACATGTGCGACAACGTCTCGCGAACGGCAGCGCACATGCCAACGTAGAAGCTCAGCGTGCTGACGAGGCGGATCGACTCATTGTCGGCGTGTTTGTTGTAGACATCAGCGACCTTGCGACCACAGTCCCGCACGCCCTCGATGGCGCTGCGCAGCTCGTTCTCCTCCTCGCCCTCCGCTAGCAGGCCAAAGGACGCAGCGAAGTTGTTCACGGCGATAGCGCTGCGACGGTGGCGGTCAACGAGGGCCTCCAGCAGGCTGCGCAGATTCTTCAAATTTGCCTCGAGTGCGGCAACGTAATCCGCCGTCGCACGCCAGGTGGCAGGGTCGACGGCCTCCTGCGTGAGGGCAGCCTGATAAGCAGCCCCACTCGGGCTGACGGAGGCCAGGCCGCCCGCGTTGCCCTGTGGCGGTGCGACAACGGCGCTTGACCCCGCACTTGACGACACCCACGACTTGGCACGCTCCTCCAGTGAGGTGGACAGGAAGGGCGGCGCCTTCAGAGGATCGCGCGTGCACTGCCGCCACTCGTTGTCGTTGGTGAACTTCTGCAGGAGCTCGGATTTGCCCAGAATGGGGTGGTGGGCGAGGCGCTGCAGAAAGCGGCGGAGGCTGATGCGACGGTACTCCAGCAGGTCGGCCTCGGCTCCCGGCGTCTCCTTACCTGCCGTGACCATGCGTGGCAGCTTGCCAAGCTTGTCCTGCACCGACTCCTTCTCGGGGATGGGCGGCACGATGCAGTACCAGTACACGGCCGTAAGCTGGGTCCGCAGCGTCTCGAAGTCGCTGTAGCGTCGGTTAAATCGGGCGTCGCTCATGAATCCGGGCAGGCGCATTGTGATGGGGTAGATGTAGTAGGACATCTCCAAGGTGCCGTGGCCCTTCACCTGCGACGGCACATCGACCTTCACCGAGATGGGTGCGCCAGCCGACATTGGCAACACAGCAAGGGAGAAATCTGTGCAGTGCAACAGTGTGTGTGTGTTTGTGTATACAAGAGGGAAGCGAACAACAAGCAAAACAGATCTAACTGGAACAGGAAAGAAGTCTTCGGCTTGATGGTCTAGAGAGAAAAAAAAAAGACAGAATAGAAAGCCGTCAAGAAAGTGGGATTGGAGCAGACGCAAGCAAAGGAGGTGCGGCACGTGCTTCGATATAATAGAAACAGAGTGTAATAAAACGGAAAGAAAAAGAGAATGGAACGAGCTCTTTCGACTCTCTTTCTCGGCACGAAGAGCAGAGCGGCGGTAGAGAAAAGAAAGAAAGAAAAAATAGAGGAAGGACAAGGATAGAGAGAGATTCAAAGAACAAAACAGAGACATCATAGAAGAAGATGCTGAGCGCCTGGTAACCCGACCCGCAAGAGACCCTCTACCGCATCGTTCAAAGTACCAAAAAACATTGCGTTTGCTCACCAAGCTTTTAGTTTGCTCGGCAGCCTTTCTTTCCCTTCATCAAATATAAGAGAAAAAAAAAAGCTCCAGTGAATCTCGTTTTGCATACGGCCCAACAAAGGGCAATGTGAGATGCTTCATAAGTGCCATCTTCTTTTTTGTTGTTTTCTCGCACCGTCAATATTACAACTGTCGTCTTGTCGGACCGACGTTTCGGTTCTGCGACCGTCGTGCGTTGTTCTTTCGCTTGCGTATGTGTAGGTTGCCCTTGCAGTTTCTGCTTGTTCGTACTTTGTTTGGTGTTTGTTGTGCTTCGCGCACACAGTCGTCGTGGCTCGCGAATTGCTGTGGGAAAAAGAAAAATAAAATTCCTGTTGTGGAGCTCGTTGCACGCACACTGGCTCCTTCTCTCTTCCCCCACGTAGCAGCAGTACAAGTCCTAGTGATGACACATCATGGTAAAAAATGAGAGTAAAAAGAAAACTCACCGAGTCAAAAGAGAGAAAGAAGTAGGGAAAAAATGCAGCGCAGCTTGGGGGAAAAAAAATTTAGACGATAGGTCGAAAGCAGAGTCTTTATAGTCACGACAAAGACCGCGCCAATACATAAAATAACAAAGAAAAGAATAACTAACAGGGCGAGCACCTAGACAATCGGATCAGTCACAACAGTACCCACCACAGCTCGAGAAGTGTATACCTTTCACGGGGTTCATATCGTTTCACCCATAATTGTAGTAGTTGAAACTGAAAAAAAAAATGGGGTTGTGTATTGGTCACCTTTCACGACTCAGAGAGAGTTAAAAAACCCTGTGATCATATAAACGTAAGTATTCTGCATCAACTGTAGTAGGAGTCAGCCTCCAAATTCATCTGAAACGACCTATGATGTGCTGAATCAAAAAAACTCTCCTTGCATATATATGTTTTTTGGCTTCACAAAAACCAGTCTTGTTAGACGACCGAGAAAAAACATCATGGCGGACTCACGTCAGCACACAAAAACAATCAGCAATTAGAAGAGAAAAAAAAAAGCAACAACTTAAAAGAGATCTAAGGAAGACAATGAAGCACACCAGTGCCGAAGAGAGAATCGAAAACTCGAACTCACCTCCATTTCGAAGAGACACATAACATGTTTGCCGCTACTCGGCACAAGTGGGACTCTGCCTCAATATAGCAAAGTCACGAATCACCCATACATGTATACAAAAACATATGCACGAATGCAGGTACATTGGAGCGAAAAAAAAAAGGGAAGCCCGTGGTGACCCGTGCATTTTCTTTTTTTTTCCTCTTTTATTACGCAACACGGCGGTAAAAGAGGAGATACGCGTCTTTCGTCTTGCTGACCACCTCTGACGCTGACACAGTCGTAATGCTCTCGTCGTTGCAGAAGCACCACTTCCCACTCGTCGCACTTCCGCCCATGCCGTTACAGCTGCTGCTGTGTCCGCAGGGCGGCTTCACAGGCGTGATATTCTTTCCACAGGGCAAGTCATTCTCCTCACTGAAGTCGAGGACGTCATCGGCACTGCGCGCAAAACTGCCAGACGGGGGGCTACGGAAGGCGTCAGCGTCCTCGGCACGGTCTCCGTGGCGGGCTTTTGCCCCGTCTCCATCATGCGCAGCGGCGTCGCGCCCGGACACACTCGCCAAGACGCTCGCGTCGCCGTCCACGTAGACGTAGCTTGTGTAATGGCCGAAGGATGCCGTGCCGCGGTGACAGCAGACGCCGTACAGCTGGTACTTCACCCGACCAAAGGGGCAGAAGGTGTAGGGGAAGATCACCGCCGACTCATTCTTGACGCCGGCGTTGTTGAAGCGCTTGAGGTGCAAGATGAGAAACGGGGGCCACTGCTCCATAGTGGACCAGATGGTCTTGTCGCGCAACTTCTTGCAACGGTCACACGTGACCTGCGTCGCGCCAGACAGGAACTCCCCGCGGTCGCTGAAGAACATGTCGTGCAGCAGCAAATCCACCGCCACCACTTCCTCAGGACGCGCCTTTCCGCTCTTGCCGCCAGTTGCGCCGGCGCGTGATCGGCAGTTGTAGGCCATCGGCAGCGAGATATCTAAGAGCGCTTCAAAGCGGTAGGATATGAGGGAGCAGGTGGCACACTGCACCGTGCTACCCGTGACGCCGCCGAAGAAGTCGTAGATGGTGGAGTCGTTCTCCCTGCGCAGCCGCTCCGTCCACCGCGCGTAGGCCTCTCGCTTGCCCTCGTCCTCGACGTCCTTCATCGTCTGATACGCCCCTGGCTTGCTGCGGCCCACCTCCTTGTCAATCACACCAAGCAAGGTGATCAGAAACTCGTGGGCGTCGTTCTGCCCGTTGCCAGCGAACTCGTCGTTGCACTCTCCGCAGGCCGCCTTCAAGCTCAGTAGAAGCTGCGGTGCCGGGGTGGCTTGCTTGGGACGTGCGGTACCAAGATCTAGCAGAGCAGACGTTGCCGGCGCGTTGCGCTCCGCACAGCTGCGGCGGTGCGTCGCATCAAACTTGCCACCCTTCTTTTCTTCCCACTCCGAAATAATGCGTTGGCGATCCCTGTCCAACGCACGCAGCAGACCCGGCGTTTGAAGGAGACACTGCACCACCGAGTTTAGGTAGCACGTCGCACCAAAGTTGCGTAGCGAGATGGGCGTGGTAAAGAGGCTGATGATGGCTGGTAGCGTAGCATCAGAAAAAGACTTGCTCGCCGCCTTGGTGGCCGGCAACTTCTCCAGCTTGGAGGTGTGCCGCGACGGTGCGTGCGCCTTGCTCTCCTTCTCTGTCGTTGGGTGGGCAGATACAATGTGCAGGGACTGAAGAGAGGGAGGCGTGGTCGCTGCGGCGCTGGCCAAATGATGGCTAGACGTAGCAGCTGGCGAAGGCGTGGGCAGAGTCGGCTGGGGACGCGGAGAACGCGAAGGCGTCGGAGACGTGAGGGGCTGCCCGACCGGTGTGGGCGTCTGGCCCGGATCCAATACCGCCGACTCCCCACACGATCGCATCGTCGCGGCACTAGCGGGAAGTGAGTTGGTGGAGGACAGTTGTGATGCCGTTCGGTGCACCGGCAGCAGAGATGCCACGCGGGGCAGTGTCACGAAGGCGGTGTTATCGCTCAGTGCCAACGTCTTCGGAGAGCGACTTGGTGCGGCGTGGACTGCAGACTCCCGTCGACTGAGGCTCGGGGTTGAAGCGTCTGTGGTGGCGACGCCTAGCTTACCGAGCGACGCCTCCTTGTGTGGCTTGGCAGTGCTACTGTTGTTGCTGTTGCCTCCGCCGACGTGTGAGGAGCCACGCAGTGGCCCCAGCGAAGACGGCGCCACCGGCTCCGATGCCTTTGCCGGCGCTGCCGATGAACTTGACGGTGGTTGCGGCCCGGCAGGCGGTGTGGCGGAGGGGGATGTGAAGGACTCCTTCCGCGGCAGCGATGACAGCTCCCGCGGCGGCGTGGGAGACGTCCTGTACTTGCCGGAGCCCAACACGAGGGAGTCCTCGGTGTTCGTTGAGAACGACACATCGCTGATGCGCAGCGGCAGCGCTGTCGTCCCAGTCGGCGAGGAACGCTTGGTGCCGTTGCTCCCGGGTGGCCCGTGCGATGCGTGCGCGTGTATGACGAGGTCCTTTGCGCTGATAGTGGTGGGTGGTGCCGTTCGGTTTAACGCGGTGGGGTTGTGCTTTTTTATCAAAGTCCCATTCCCTGCGGAGTGCGAGGCGGCTAAGGAGGCCGACGCCGACAGAGAACAAGGTGCCTCTGTCCTCTCCGATACGTCATTCTCGTCCGAGCCGCAGCGGCTCTGATTGACACGCGTCACACCCGACTGAAACGTCGCCTGATTGATTTTAGGAAGGGCAGCACCCGCATCGGCGTCGTTGTGCGTCGCGTTAGCTCTTTTCGTACTACTGGTGCTCTCCCTGCTATCCTCTATATTCTTGCCGCCTGCCTCGTCGTGGGAAGCGGACTTGTCCGCTGCGCTCCCCGCAGTGGGACGGGTGTGCATCGCCACAGGGCAGCCCTCACCACTGCCGACAGTGCCCGGTGCGTTTGTCGGACGACGGGTGCTGCGTGCCACATTTGACGACTGTGTGCGAAACCGTCGCTTCGTGACCGATGTCACGCCCACGACCGGGCGGCGGCCACGGAGGGAGCCGTTGTAAGAGGAATGCACGGATGCGCTGGCCGACGGGGCCGAAGTGGATTGCTCCGAGAGGGAACGTTGGTGATTCGGAGAGGCCGCAGTCGCGGTCTCCGGCGCAGCTGGGCTTGCGGACGGTGGTTGGGACATATCTATATTACTCGTTGTATACGCCTGTGCTGCCGTCAAACTTGGCCTTTTCGATGTTTGCTCTGTCGTTGGTTTTGTGCTCTTTCCTCTCGCGAGAGCGTACCCTGGAGGAGTAAAACGAAAACAAATACACTAGAAGAGTGTATGCAGCGCGAAAGGGATACAAGAAGGAATTGATGTACCTGGTCAACACTCTTGGTACTACCCAACACACGAGCTGTTCGATACGGCCAAGAATCGCCCAGACTTTAGATTCCTTCGACATTAACGTGGCTGTGCACTACTGACGTCGCTCGAAGAAATTTGAGCAGCGAGAGTTCCACAATAATAATAATAAGAAAAACTCGGTTCTAGCAGTTCGGTATCTGAAACACAAAGTGCGGTGCTGCGGATCTTGTTCACCTACGAGTAAAGTTTAGCAGTGGTAGCGCACTGCATTAACAACGGCAAGAAAATGTGATGTTGTAGTGATAAACGTACAATGGACAGGTATTTCAGATGGGGAAAACAAGAGGAGTACGATTGGTGGAAGAACATGCGAAGTAATGAGAATAGGAACAAAAGGAGCAGATTGCCTGCAACGCGGAGTGGCACAAACAATTCCTCAACGCAAGTGAAAGATCGTGCACGTGCACGCACAGAGAACATCAACTCGCCGGGAGTGAAAACAGCAACCGCTTATCCCAATTGTCCTGCGAGTACTTGAGTAGTGACACTGCCAAACACGCCCCGCAGAAAAAAGAAAAAGCATAATTTCAAATCTATCGCGTTCAATGCCTGCAGAACAAGAAACGCAGAAAGCGGGGGCGGAATTCCAAACCGCCGCTGTTTTGTGTATCTGCCTTGTGTTTGAAAATTTAAATGAACCTATTTGGGTGAGAACATGAGGGAGAGAGGGGAAGAAAAAAAAAAACGCCTCTCTTGACAGCATTGTGTATTCTAAAGTCAGAAGAATACAACAGCCCCTTTACATCTGCTATTTAAAGCGCATTCAACCACAAAAAAAAAGGAAGAAGAATGTATGTACAAGAAGGTCAATTAGAAAAGATCGCCGTGGTCTCTATATTACATGACACAATTGACACTGCCTTCCTTCTTTTTTTCTTGAGAGCACAGCCACGGAATAAAAGAAAAGAAAAAAAAGAGTTTGCCAGTGGCTATTTGTAAGATATACATCGAATTAAAAAAAAAACGTAAAGAAAATCTCCTGTTCTCATCGCAGAACACAACAAAGTGATGATGAATCAATAACTTGGCTTCCACAGCTTCAATAAGGTCAAGCGACCAGTCTCATCCCCCACACACAGCTCCGCCACGCCAGAGGGTAACTCCACGTCGCTGCTGGGTGCGACAGCCGGTGGCAAGACAGTGAAACACGTGGGCACCTGCGCCCACACGTACTCACCAACCTCCTGTGCACCTGTCTCCTCGGCAGCTGCCCCCACCGGCACGCTCCAGCACTTCAGGGAGCGGCCAACCGCGAAGAGGAGACGGCCATCGCGGTGAAACGCCACGTCGCGTATGGGAGCGAACGCCGTGCCAGGCACCGGCATCAATCCAGTGAAGACACGCTCAGGCCCGCACACGACCGCGCCATCCGTTGCACTTGATGCGCTTGTGACAGAGGGAGCTGAGAACAGGCCCTGCTGCAGCCATGAGCGGTAGGCAGCACCCACGTGGAAGAGACCGACCTTCCCACTCGTCATGCCCACGGCCAGCCATGCGCCGTCGGGGGAGGCGCGCAGCACCGACACCGCCTCTTCGTCGCCGTCCTGCGCTGTGCCAAAGACGCACCGGACCGCTGCCGTCACCGTCCGACCACTCCGCGCATCCGCAGGGAGAGCGAGCAGGTGCACCTCGGCGCTGCACTCCTGCGGCAAGGCAAAGGCGTGCACAGCGCGGCGACTTTCAGCAACAAGCGCCGTGGTCGGCTCCCATGGCAGCACCTTCCGGTACCCTTCCGACCCACCCGCCGACACTTTTGCAGACAGCGAAGACGTGCCGGCACTCGGCAACACACGGAAACGCTTCATCAGCTCAAACGCCACTAGCGAGTCTTTTGCCTTCGCTGGCACCGCGGGCACTTCGGCCACATCCGCCGGCGAGCACGCCCTCCAAGGCTGCAGGTGCCACTGGCGCAGTTCGTGCCCTACCACAGTCACACACACCTCGTCCTCATGCTGGTCAGGCACCACGAAGAGGTAGTGCCGGCGATGACGCCAGTCCACCCTCTGCTGCTGCGCCTCCGCCTCTGCGTTGTCCGTGTTGCTACATCCCTCGGCGTCGACGTCGTCCCCCGCGCAGAGGTCTCGCCGCACTGGCCCCAGTAGCTCATCCACGCCCAATGTGCAGCGCAGCAGTCCCGTCTCGCACTCGAAGCAGCGTGCACGGGTGTCGGTGGTGATGACCCACACATAGCGGCCACGCGCGGAAAAGACCACCGAGTCAATCGGTGCGTCAAACCACTCGTTGCCGCGACACTGCGTGACCAGTTTTCCTTGTAGGCCGTCGTAAATCCACACCGTGCGGTCCTCCGATACCGCCGCGACGTAGGCGCTGGTGTGACACATAACGAGGGACTCGATGGGGGCCGTGGGCTGCCGCGCGTGCCAGATCACTGTGCCTGTCTGCGGGTTCACCCAAGCCAAAGAACGGTCACGGCTGGCGGTGATGATAAACTTGCGGTTGGGCAGGAAGGCGGCGCATGTTACCGGGCCCAGATGCGTCGCCGCGCTCTTTCCAGATGCTGCGGCACTCGTGCACGTCGCGAAGTAAAGATGGTGAGGGTGCTCAAAAGAGCTGTGCTGCTGCTGCCCAACACTGCCTTTGATGGTGCGCTGCAGCGGCACGAGAAGTTGGCGGTAGAGAAAGGTTACGGCGTCACGCTGAACGCTGTTCAGCGCATTGGCCGGAATCTGAAGCGCGACTTGTGCGACCAGCGACGGTCGAAGAGACAGCAGTAATCCCTGGTCGTGGGCAAAGCGAACGTAATCACGCATCCGTGACAGCACGGCGGGCAGCGCGTACCTCGATGATTCGGTGTTGGCACTTGACGTTGTCGCCACCGCCGATGCGGAGGCAGCCGTGCCCTCGCCTTCCGGCCGCACGCTCTGCCACGACGCCTCACCGATGTCTTCGCCCAGTAGGTGGCGCTGGTAGCGCTCATTAAAGGCTGCAGTTAGGTCTCGCAAAAGAGCATAGCCGAGCCCTAGTTCGTAGGCGTGGCTTAAGAACGGTAAGGACAAGACGGTAACATCCAGCTGTGGCCAGAAGGTTCCGCTCTGCGTCATGTGGTAAATCACCTCCTTCATCGCACGCCGCTGCTCTGCCAACGGTATTGCGGCACGAGGCGACGCTCCGGAAGCAGCGCCAGTGGGTGTTGCGTTACTCACGCCCAGCCCACTCTGCTTGCTGACTCCGCTCGTCTTGTGCGTGCCCAGACATTTGTACACAATGGAGAGGTAATACTGTGCAAGCTGGCTGTGCCACACTCGCTGATCGTTGTCGATTTGCTGCTCATCCGTGACAACATGCAGCGCCTCGCGGTGCGCCACGTCGAGGAAGGAGCGGACGAGTACGTGCACGTTGCCGAGCTGCGTGTTGCCGCTTGCGAATCCCATTTCGGCCGAGGCTTCGACCGGCAGCTCGGGCTCCAACACCGGCCGCAGCAAACGCAGGAGTTCTTGAAGGCGGCACGCGCTAAGCTGCGGAAACAGGGCTCGCAGCTCAGGCATCGTCAACCCCCACCGCGACGCCGTCAGAAACCCCAACACGTTGCGTGTCAGTGGAAGGCCAAAGGCGCAGACAAGTCGGTCGTACACGCCCTGTGCAGCCTCGGCAGTGGTGTCCGGAAAAGCCTGAATCACCTGCGATTGGGTCAGAAAGCCGGGTGCCTCCTGCGACGCGCGAGCGGCATCCTGCAAGTAGCGCATGTACTCCCCAGTGGCGGCATCCTGCTTGCCTCGCGCGCACTCGAAGTCGTCCTCGGAGAAGGTGAGCCCCAGGCGGGAGAGAATGGTGGGGGCGAGGTACTGCTCCACCTCGTTTGCCGAGACAGGGCCGAGGCTCAGTGTCTCCACACTGTCTCGGCCACGGTGCCGGAGAGTCGCAAGGGCGCGGCTGTCGGAAACGCAGCTTGCAATGAGGCGGACGTTGCGGGCTAAGGCACGAGGGAGAAGGGCCTCCAGTGGATTGCTCGCGTTCGCCGTCCCCCGCGACGATATGAGCGCTGAGGTGGCGGCAGGAGGAGAGGTAGCGTTGTGAGCGTTGGTGTCGGACCAGCTTGCCGGCTCCGCGCGGTTGCCCGCCATACCTGAACTGGTGCCGCCAGCACCACCGCCACCGCCGCTGGACGCTTGAACCAGCGCGCCACAGGGCCGCACGGGTTGCGTGAGCTTGTCAATTCCGTCGATCATGACAACAAAGGCGTGTGCAGACTCGGCGTTAGCCGTCGACCTTGAGGCTGCCGTTGTCGTTGCGGTGGCTTCATCGGTTGAGCCGTGGGCCGTCACTGCGCCGGTATTTGTCGTGCAGCCCAATGTGTAGTGCGCCACATACTCGGGCAACCCAGCTGAAGTGATGACAGCCGCAGCAGACGTCAATACATCGCTACCAGCACTCGCCGCGCGTGCGCTGGAGCTCTTCAACGCTGTCTTCACCGTGCCCGAGAGGAGTTGGAGAAGAAAGGCACACAGCCGCTCTGTGTCGACCTCGGCATACACGTACCGCAGCACCGCTGCGTCCGTCGTTAGCTGCGACACAACGTGCACTACAAAGCTTCGCACATCGTCTGGCTCCTCCAGCAGCACTGTTGACCGGACGGTGTACATGGCCAGCGTGTAAGCGTGCTGGAGCCCCTGCAGACGACTCGTTGCGCGCGCCATGAGCATGGCCAGACCGGTGACATCTTGGCTGTGCACCACCAGTGCGTTGCGGCTCGGGGGATTAGCTGCGTAGAGGATGATGCGATTCATCACGTTCTTCTTTGTTGCGCTGCTGCTAAAGGCTGCAATGCCTTGAGCAAAGAGCTCGGTCCACATCTTCTGCGTCCCAATGCGACGGAAGAGACCATCCACATCAGCAGACGTGGTGCCTGCCCCATCACGCTGGCCGCTCGCGCCACTACCACGCTTGTCAGCGCGACTGCCAGCGCTGAGACAGGCTTGCACGACGGTACGCAGGCGGTTGTAGATGGCATCCCCAAAGCGCTCGAGTCCCTTGAGCCGCACCGCACCGTGTGCATCCGTGCAGTCGAAGGTGGCGCTGTACTGCGGTAACACCAGCTCCTGTACCGGCGCCGTGGAGACGACATGACGCCGCCACGCGAGATGGCGCTTCCACTGATACTCCTCCGCAGCGTAGTCCCACTCCAGCGTTCGCGCTATGTCAACATTAATTGTCTGAGCGTTCACGCTAGCGGCGCCAGCAGCAGCATCAGCAGCAGCAGCGTCCCCAGCTGTTGCTGTCGAACGAGATCGCGGCGCAGCTTCAACGGCCCCTCTGCGTGCGGCGCCGGCGTCTGACGTGGCGAGTGCGTCGTCGTAAACGATGTCCCGCACAACGGTGCGGTGGCGGTCCGGGTGTGCGATGCTCGGGTCCGCCGTCAGCAGTGGCGCCAATGCCGCAGGCACACGGAGCGAGCGTGTCTCACGCCGAGTTGCCACGAAGAGCCACTGCGTGCTGCGCAGCGCAACCTCATGGGCCTCATACAGGACCGGCCGCAGAGCGCGCAGATTCTCGGCGGCTGCCTCGTCTGCCTCGTCCTGTGGTTGAGCTTCCTGCGCAGACCAGTTGCTTTCGCTTCCCGATGCCACGTGCTTCTGCAGGTCAAACATCGCGGCGGCTGGCACCTGGGTGTAGTCGCCGGGGCGATCCCCAACGAGCTCAATCGCCGCAAATCGCCCTCTCCTTACAGCCGAGACGACGTCGCACACCGGTGCGAAGTGCAACTCCTTGTTGTACGACCCGATTGTGCGTGGTGGCGGTGGAACCCGACCCGCCCTCACTGGCGGGCATGTTGGCTTCGCCTCCACGACACTTTCCCGGGTCTGCGCGCTGTCACCCCCCACCACAACAGGACAGAGAAGAAGGCGGTGAGGGGCAAACTCATCGTTTAGTCGAGGGAAAATGTCCGTGCAGAGAAGCTCGATCTCCGTGTCAAAGAGAAAGGGTGGGGCAAGAATAGGCACCTCCAGCACGCGCCACCCGGTGGATGGCACATCGGGAGGAAGCTGATAGCCGTCCTCCACCGCGTGCCGCACACGTGCCTCCAACGCGGAAAGCAATGCAGCCTCCGTCGCACCGTCAGTGACGCCGGGACTCTTCGACGCAGTTGGCGGTCTAGAGGAGAGAAGCACTTTCCCCGGAGAGGTTAGTGCGGCCTGTCCATTCCCGAGCCGGTTCGTGGCTGAAGTGTGAACCCTCGCCGCGTTCATCGCGAGTGCGCGATCCAGCTTGACGAGAACTGCTTGCGGAACGTGCGTGCCTTCGAGTCGCACCTGCCGCAGCGAAGGCATCTGCTGCGCCAGCGAGAGAAGCGCCAGGCCAGCGGCCAGCGAAACATCAGTGTTGGCGGAAAAGTCTAGGACGGCAAGACGAGTGTGTCCACGCATGGCTCGGCAGAAGATCACCACAGCGTCGTTGGTGAGTCCGTTGCGTGGCGCCCAGAGTTCAGTAAGATTCGAATTCGAGGGTAGGACCAGAGCAATCGCTTGCAGACCGACAGCGCCTACGTAGTTGCGGCTCAAATCGACCACCTCGCCTTGCTGAAGCTGCGGCAGTTGCGCGAGGAGAGCCGTGTTTGCTTTGTGGCTCAGCGCGCGACAGCACGCCTCGAAGTCGCGAACCGCAGCGGATGCGTCCGGCGTCGCGTGCGGTGCAGGAAGCACAGGGGCGGCTGCCATGATCGTAACGGCAGCATTCATGCCTGTTGCAGCTCCAGGAACACCTTCGGTTCGGCTTGTCGGCCACGTTCCAGTGAACCCCTTCGCATGTCGCTCAGCAGAAGCCTGCATAAGTCACCTTTAATGTTTCTCTCTCTTCTGTGCGTATGTGTGTGTGTGTATGTATATATATGAGCTTCTGAGCTTCTTTATATTTGGTGTTTTGAATGAGATACTTGAAAGTAGCTGTTTTCAAGCTAGTCAGTCTCACCGTCCTGCTGCCACTTCTGCAATGCACGATCAGCACGTAGCTCAAGAGACGAACAAAAACGCCAGAGTAAAGTACGGAGGAGTAAGGATGTACTCCGCGTGCAATGAGTAAACGTTGGAGCGCACTAAATTGGGTTTAGTCCAGCAGACAACACGAAGCTAACTGGCAGCAGGTTTTTTTAAAGAAATATAAAGAAAAATGTAAAAAAAAGACGAAAAAAGGAAAAGAGGAAGAACTAGAATTGATACTCACAACAGAAGGGCGTGGCTCAAGCATTGCCAAGAAGCGCAAGCAGAGCGTAACGAAAGAAAAATAGGAGCGAGTTGCAAAATTATCGCCACGCCACTAGCAGAAAAAGACGCAGATGACATGTCTGGGTCACATTTTAAATGGTGTTAGTTTCAGAGTCGGTCGGCCAAGTTAGAAGGATGCGCCTATAAGCAAAGGAAAGAACACAACAGAAGTCAGTGCAGAATGTGTCTTTTCCAATTTCTTAAACATCTTTGGGCTAATATGCTCTTTTATAGGTTATTCGTATATAAAACAAAGTCTCTGAAACACGTGCTTGCACTAACAAAATGCAAGAAAAACACCTCATCACCTTTTTTTTGATGACCATCACCAAATTCAACGGCATTTTAAGAAACGGAGCGGAGTAAATGAGGACAAAGCAGCGGCTGCTTTTCCCGTGCGATGCATCTCTCCAAAACTCACCAGCTCAGAAAAAAAAAGAAAAACTTTCTTATTCATACACGCACGCACGAAAGGAACGGCTCAACTTCGTGTGCGACTCAAACGTCAAGGCCGCTGCGGAGCGCATCAGCGTCCACCTCCAATTTCACCCTTTTTGGCGCCATCGTCTCAGACGCGGTGGCGGACGCGTCGTTGGCGCTCACAGGCGCCTCTGCAATTGGCTCCGCTGCCGAGCCTAAGGACTGCGCGGCCACCTCATCGACTTCCCCAGTGGCAAATGGATTTACATAGCCTGCCGACGCAGGAGCCTCCCTCTCCTCCACCACCGCATCCTCCTCCTCGTCCACCGCATCGTCGTCGTCCTCCCCCAGGTAGCGGTCGGCTAACGCGTCCTCCTCATCAGCCTCCGCTGACTCGTCGTCTGATAAATTTTCCGCAAAAATGCCGTTTGTCTGCGTACGGCTCTTCATAATAAGCCGCGCCACCCACGACTGCCCGGGTGCGATCAGACCAATGAAGTTGTGGAAATGCGGCGTGGCGAAGTCGAGCAAGTTGTCCCGGTCCGGCACGCCCATCGTGGCGCTGCAGTCCACGCAGCCCGCCGTAAACCACTGCGTCTCTGAAAGCACGCGTCGGCAGCGACGGCAGGCAAAGTATCGCCCATCTGTGAGAGGCAACTGTGGTGCCGCCTCAATCTCGTCGTCTTGGGTGGAGTCGCGACGCTTTGGCTGCTGCATCTTTGCTTGTGTCTTGTTGTTGTTGCTTACTGTAAAACCCTCGTGTATAAATTTATATTGACAATATGCAGATTTAAAAGTTTTTGTTCTAGTGCGCCTATATGAAAAGAAAAAGAGAGGCAGAGTATGCAGCTATTATTGTTCTGACTCGTCCGACAGTCTATCGCAAATACCTTCTATTCGTAAAGAAAAGTGCAAGTACACTGTGAGAGAGCGCTGAACGCGGCAAAACTTGTGTATGCGCTGGGAGCAAAAAGAGACATAATTTAAAGAGAATGGGTGAAGGAATTTAAGAGTTAGATGAAAAGAGAAACAGAGTGGAAAGGCGAGGGCAAAAGGAACTTAATGACCCTACTGCCCATAACAACTCGCTCGTAAAAAAAAAAAAAAACGTCTAGTGATTTTTGGCTTGTTTGACCTTAGTGATTGCTTACGTGCACAGCGCAACTCGATAGCTGACACGTTCTTTCTGTTTCCTGCGAATGCGCGCGCGTGCCTTGACAGCATGTACAACCTACCCGGAAAATATTTCAGCCAACGAGAGGGAGAAGAGACTCTCTTTAAAGTAAGCCAGGTAGGTAGAAAATTGCACGATTGGTCCCTTCTCTCTAAGACTGCCACAGAGGAGAAGACGAATGTTCAATTCTCGTGTATTTCTGCTTGTTAATTGCTCTGGAAAGGCATCGTGTTGGTACAGAGTGCCGCAGTGATTCTGCACGCCGAGACTCTTTTCGTAGAGTTGTCTATTATTATTATTTTCCGAAACAAGTGGAGTTACATTGAGTCTTCTGAGAAGCATACACATGAGGGACGGCCCTTAGCGAAAAACAGAAAACAAGGAAGATAAAGAAAGAAAAACCATTTATCAAGTCTACCTTTACCCGACTTGAGTCAGTACTGACGAAAGTAAAAAAGCGAGCACACACGGACAAACAAACGAACAAAAAAAGAGGTCCTGACAACAGATAGTGAAAAACGAAGTGTTCTTATAAACTGCTCTCGCGCGGATCAGTCAGTACAAAAAAAAAAAAAGATGAACATCGATCTGAAAAAAAAGGAAGTAACAGTTTCAATACTTGTGCTTAGCGGCTAGACCTCTCGTCTTTTTGGTGGAAGGGCTTTATAAGGTAAATATTTTGAAAAGGGTTGAAAGGTGTCTGTGGTACTCAAAGCAACAAAGAACACAAAAGTTGAAAAAGAAGGACCTTCTAGCTAGCAGATTGCCACGAATACACTATACAATTGACAGCAAACAGACCACAAAAGGAACATGAATCTTCAAATAGATGTCACTCCATCTAAAAGAACAGAGTATTAAAAATAGTTGGAATACATGAAGGAAATAAACAGAAAAGGAAAAAAATACGATTGCGGTTTCTCTTTACTTTCTAATAATTTGAAAAGTTTAATACGAAGAAAACACATCGAAAAAAGAGAGGCTGAATTGATCTTCAGCCTATGTCGGTGGAGCGAGGCAGAAAACCAAAAACAGTAACTCAAAAGTACAGAGGTTGTAATGCTGCTCTACGTTGCCGCAGCTACGAAGTGTCGCCTTAAAGGCAAACAGAATCAGCAAACGAAGACACAGGAAGATACATGTGTGTGTGTGTGTGTGGGTGGGTGGGTGCGCAGCTAAACAAATGTGATAAAAGGGAATATGAAATGTGAGTAAAGGCACTCAAAAATCCCAAGCGGGAAAGAAAAAAACTCAGCTTGTGTGAAAAAGCGCTATCGCCGCAACGAGACAAACAATAGCGTATGTAGAAAGGGCACCATGCGGCGTCCGTGCGGTTTCCAACGTCGCGCTTGAGAACCTCGCACCAAATACCACCTCACATACGACGCAGTGATCACGTTCAAGCAATCATCCGCTCTCTCTATCTCTCTCTTACATCCACAACCTCTCTTCGCCTCAGTCGAAGATACACTGGTGTGGCTAAAATAAATAAAAAAAGCAACAACCTGGGAGAGAAAAGAATAATAAGAATAACGATGATTATACATAAGGGGTGCGATAAAGCTGCACCATCTTTTTCTCCAACACCAACACACATGCACAACCTAAAAACGATGAGCTATGTACACAAGCAGAGAAAGTAAAAGTCAAACATGGACAATGTCAGATCTGCAGAAACAAACAAAAAAAAACGAAAGGAGTCAAAAGAAGGAAATCATGCAAGAAAAAAAAAGGCCTTTACCTTTAAGAGAAAACAATCGTCAATGAAAAAGAAGAGAAAAAAAAAGTAGGAGCAGAGAAAAAACAAAAAACACACCGAATCTACTTAGAAAAAAGCATGTGAAAAGAAGAAAACAAACATCACCACTTTAGCCGTCCTGCACGAGCAGCAGTAGCGACTTGAATCAAGTTGGTTTTTTTTTTGTTGTTTCTTTTCTTGCTGTTGAACCTTTTTTCTACGCGCGTTTCCCGGACGCAGATGCACGCTTTTTGATCTTTGGCAAGACGACGTTGTCTGATGGTGAGGACAATGCGCCATTATTGGTCGCAGAGCTGTCGATGGAGCTGTTAGCGCGTGACAGTGGTGCGGGGGCGGCGATGGAGCCCGACGTGGCCAACCTCGCTTCTTCCGGCGACGGTGGTGGGGAGAGAGCCCCGGTGGTGACGTTTGGCATGCTGCTGCTCTTGCCCCCTCCGCTCTCCCCATTCTTCAACGTCGTCTCCAGCACGCTAGAAAAGTTGCGCGGCCGCCCGGGTGGTTTTTCGTTCTTGGGAGCCGTGGGCTTCAGCACCGCCACGCCATTCGCTGCGCCGTTGCCAGTCGCAGTGGTGCCGTCTGGTGAGATCGCGCCAGCGCTGCTCTCCGACCCCTCCGCCCCGTTCGTCGACTCAGAGAAGAGACGAGCATCCCCTTCCTCTCCGTGCGGTGGTGCCGGCGCCGGTGTCGCGGGAGCCGTCGCCGCCTTGCTCGCGTCAGCCGGCACCGCGCGAGGGCTGCCTGCGCTGGTGCTCGACGGTCGCGTGATGCTGATCGTCACGGGCGGGCTTGCGCGGGATGCGGCTGACGGCGGCGGTGGGGAGGTCGATGAGGCGTACCGCCCAGCGCCGTCATCGGATAACGTGAGCGGAGTGGTCGCGCGCACCTGCGAAGGCGCGGACATGACGTGGGTGGCTGTTGCCGTCCACTGGTCCAAGCTCGAGCGTGCGTTACGCTTGCGCTGCTTCTCCTCCACGTTGGCCATGTTCGCCATGATGGCGGGGTTCATGACGCTGCCAGGCACCACCGTACCGTCCAAACCACCTGCAACCGCCTCCACCTCATCCACGAAGCGCAGTTTGCTGGAAGAGCGGAGGAGCTCGCTGCCCGCGGTGCTGCTCAGCACTGACACGCTGTCGTTGGGCGAGTGCATTGCCTCGCGGCCGAGACGCACACCAACCTCGTCCAGCAGCGCCTCGCGGAAGCGCCGGGCAAATACCTCGGGAAGGCGCGTGAGGTGACGGTAGAAGAGGTAGTCCCGCACGTCGCGGAGGTTATTCACAGCCTTGTCCTCCGACTCCCGCACAGGGAACTTGCCAATGATATCTAGGACACTCAGCAAGCTAGAGTGGAAGACTGTGTTGCGGCGTACACCGCCCAGCTTGTTGTACGCCTTCAAAAGGTGCCCGAAAGTGTCCCGCTCCACCGTCAGCTGTCGACAAATGGCGGTGGTCTGCGCCGCCGACAGCGGCTCTGGCGAGGAGGCGTAGGATGGGAGAGGGTTGTCGTCGTGCTCCGTCGGGGCCAGTGCCATTTGGGTGATGACCACCTTCAAGAACCGCACACAACCGCAAAGAACGTCGAGACCCATCTGGCATCGGCCACCCGCTCCATCCGCGCTGCACAGGGTGTCGCACGCGCCCTCGATGAAGTGCAATATGTGCGACTTGGGGTGGAAAACCGTCTTGAGCACAAGCTCGCGATTCGCGCGGCTCGTGAGGGCTACCATGTACTCCAGTACGCGGATCAACGCCGGGGTGACGCCTTGGGGAAGCGGGAGGACCGAGGAGACGGAGGACGTGCCACGACCAACGCCGCTGCTGCCACCGTTTGCTGCGCCGCTGCCGCCAGCACCACCAGTACCACCACCACTACTGCCACTGCTACCGCCACCTGCTCCAACGCCAACACCGGTGTTGGGCACGCCAAGAAGAGAGGTGCTGATACTGGCCTCAATGCCGTCGTTGTGGGTACCACGCGCGCTGCCGTTCTGCGCGGCGGAGGCGTTGTCGAAGCGCACAATCGGCGTGTTGCGCGCCCCTACGCCGCCAAGGGCGGGTGGCAGCGGCACGGGGGGCATAATACCCCTGGTGGCGTGGGCCAAGTACTTGGTGATGATGAAGCTGTGAAATTGGTTGCGCACAGCCGTGCTCTCCACATCTAGCACCCGCTCTGAAGCGGCCGAGCCTTCGTCGTCGTGAAGGCCCAGCACGTGAAATAGCGCGAACGGGTTTGAGGCGGACATACTCTCGCGCATAATTCGCTTGGGGAGAGGCAGCATCCCGCTCGACGCCGTGCGACTCGCGCTCCCGGCAGCGGCGGCGGAGAACCCATGCGAGGTGCCGTTGGTGACAAGCTGGCGCACCATGAACGTAACCAGCCCATTATACTTGAGAGGATCTGCCAGAATCGGAGTGCGCACGTGGTCGTTCATGAGCTGCTCTTCCTGTCGCTCGTTGATGCGCACCAAAGTCGCGTCCAGGACCGCGGCCAGCTCCTGCTCTACGGCCACGGAGTAGTAGTTGGCCGCGTTGCTATTCGTGGCATTGCTCCCGTGATTCGAGACGCCGGTCATGTGCGCCGCCGCGTTGGCGCGACGGTTGGCATTAAGGCTCCCAGGGACGTTGTCCGTGAGGCGCTTCACGAAGACAGCGGCCATGTTGGCCGGCATCGCAAAACGCTCAGCCACCAGCGACAGGGAGTAGAGCAAACCGCATTGGTACACTTTGCCCACAATTGGTCCGACCATCTCTCTACCCAGCTCGGAGATGCTGAGGGTGACGAGCTCGCGAAAGAAGCGGAGATGCGCCAGCACCTGCTGCTCCGCCTTCTGCGCCTGCGCCAAGTTATCCGTCGTCAACGGAGCGGACAAGGGCGAGGGGCCGCTGCTGAGAGACGCGCTGGACGTGTTCGCCGACGAATCAATGGAGTTGAGGCGACTGCGCACGATGGCACCGGGAGATACGGTGTTGGTGGGCATGACCGGCGGGGCAATGCACAGCGCCTCGCTAGCCTCCGTAAACAGGGTGTCGCACGTCAGCAGTCCGCACACAATGTCGTTGCGAATGCGGCGGCTCAGCGTGGAGTACTTGGTCAGGAGATCGGTCTTGGCGTCGCCGGCGCAGCACGTTGGTAGGACTGCTTCCTGCAAGAACGTGATGCGGCGGTCCTTGGCAATGGAGGCAACGACATCCGCCGGAACGTGCAGTTCGCGCAGCTGCGCAGGCACCACCCACTCCGCAGCATCGGTGCTGCACCGCAAGCCGGACAGCAGCAAGGGAAAGACCTGGTCAGAGACGAGGTGATCAAGCAGGTCCGCGTTGGCGACGCTGAGCATGGCCACGACGGTGTCTCTGTTGGCGTACAAGGCCGGGTTGGACGCGTGGCGGTGCTCCATAATCGAGAGCGACAAGGCGTGCTGCTCAATAAAGCCCAGTGGAGGGTGATGGCGCTCGTGTATGAAGTAAGCGTAGGGCAGCACTGTGTCGTCGGGCTTGTCCGTGGGACTATGCGCTGGTGACACGGAGGACTGACTGTCGCCCATGGCTGGCACGGAGCGCTCGCTGACTGGGCGGCAACGTTCCAGTAGATCGTAGCGAAAGGGTGGATAGCTTTTGTCCTGCAAAGCCACCAGCGCGCTCCACGACGCGGAGTAGCCCTCCTCCGAGGCGTACATGAGGCATAAGGAGAGCTGCTTCTCAAAGCTGTTCCACACAATACAGCAGTTCTCGCCGACAAACGGGGTGTCGTTGCTGATGGTGTCCTCCAAAATGATGACCTCCTCCTCGTCGTCGTCGTCGCCGTCAATATCGGACACGGTGCTGTCCAACGCGGAGGGCTTGCCCGAAGCCGCTGCGGCAAGCGCTGTGTCCTGGGAGGAGGTGGTCCAACTCCGCGACAACGCGGCGGCGTTTCCAGCGGAGGCCTTCCCCTTTACACTGCCCTCCTTGCTCGCCTTCGCGGCCGCGACGCGGATGGTAAAATCACAGAAGGAGACCCGACCATCGCCTTGCTCGACCCATTGATTCTCCGCCCCAAGCGCTTGCGTGAGCACCTTCACCTCCAAGTTGAGGAGCGTGGTAGCGACGGTGGTGGGTGTCGGCAAGCCCACAGATGGTGCGGGGTAAGGAATCGCCCCAGGTCTTCCGTTTGTCTCCACACCAGCGCGCGGTCCGGCACCGTCGCCCCCCGTGAAGGCCGCTGCGGCCGCTCCACTGCGCGTCTCCACCGGTGCGCCGCTGCCGTCGCCGCTGCTGACGCTCTGCACGGACGTCATCCGCACCACCTCGCTGGCAGCCTCTGCTGCAGCCGTCGCACTGAGGTGTTTCGTGGAGGAGGCGGGCCTGCCGTCTGCGTGCGCTCCTGCCGACTTTTTGCGGTGTCCGCTGGCAGCAGTGGCGGTGGCCGCACTGGTGGCGGCGCCGTTCGTGCCATCAGTGCGTGTATTCCCCACAGCTGCCTTGCCAACGTTTGAGCTTTCGGTGGCAGACATGATGGTGGGGCTGCGGTTCTCCTGTGCGGTAGCACCGGTGCCGTTGGCAGCTGCAGAAGCGTTAGGGGAAGACTGCGAAGAGGTTGCACGCGAGTGGTGCGCCATGTCACGACAACTGCTCTCTTTTAACTGTATTCCCTATATATACTTTCTGTTGTTTCTTCGTATCTCGTCTTGCCTTTCCTGGCAAGTGCACTATGTACCCTTTCTTTTATTTATTTTTTCTCGTTTTCTAAAATAAAAAAGAAGAAAATCCAGAAAACAAGGCAGCGCAAAGAGTCCGAGTTAAGAACAAAACAAAAAACAGGAAACGCGCACACAAGCAGAAAAGGTGAGACAATTAGAAACCTACCAAAGTAATGCGTATTGAGGAGGAAAAAATGAGAAGGTGAATGATCAAGCCAGAAAATAACAAATAAGCAAAAAAAAAAAAATTGTAGTTGGCTGACAAACCCGCGAAGAGACACACCCCTTCGAGAAAGAGAGAGACTACGGTTGATATGCTGAAATACAGATCGCAACAATGAAATTGTGCCACGTTAAAGGCAAAGGAGAGACTTTTTATTATTTTCTCACTGTATTTGAGGTACACCTCCCGAGCGCCTTCGACGGATCCGCTTGCTTTGTTTCTTTGGCAACTCGCCCGAGAGAAAAAAAAAAAGATAGCTACTAGGTGTCGATTTGCTGACAATCGAAGAAAACAGTTCTATTAAGCGAACTCAATGCAAATCATGCCAACGATTACCTCAATTTCTACAGGAACGGAGAGTCTTCACTTTGCGATTGCTTTTTTTCTCTTTGAAAATGTCAAGTACTAGCGCAGAATCCAGAGAGAAAAACCTCTTCCCTCGTTACACCACTGAGAATCTTTGAAAGAGAAAAAAAAGGGGGAAGAAAGTGACGTGGTTCACGAGTTTTTTTGTTCTCAACGAAAACAAAGTCACGACCCTGCACAAAATCAGCTGCTGCGTGTGTAAACGTGATTGACGAATGTGAAGATAACGATGATGTGTGTGGGTGTGTGTGTATGCATGTGTGTGATTGAAAAAGAGAGTTGATTTTCAGACGGTGAGAGAAAGAAAGAAACGGACATGGTATAGAGGAAGGATGAAACGTAAAGCAACTGAGTTGCCTTTCTTGCTGTGACTTTCCCTACAGTCATGAGGAACAATCGCGTTAGAAGAGCTTTTTTTTTCGCGTACTTCGCGTCTTACTCAAGCAAAGATGTTCACAACACAGATTAAAAACGGGAGAGTCGTCGAAGTCTAACCACACGCCCTTAACGCTAAAGACGTATGGGAAGATAAATTGCTTTGCTTCTCTCTCTTATTTTCTCGCTAGCGGGGTCCGCCAAAGAAGCGCATTGGGATCGTTAAACCAGCTAACAGTATATAGCATGTTTCTCATTTGTATGTTTGTGTGTAAAACACCTCATTGCACTTTGCTTATGAAGAGAAGAGGAGTGCCCAGGTACCCCACACTGTAGAGAGGAAGCTGACTATCCCATACAGCTGACAGGAAGAGCAAGACACGTGTCAAAGAGAAGACCCGGCTCCATTGTGTCGCACTTGCACACTCACTGTGAACGTGCGAGCAGCGGTTCGAAGGCACTAATGACCTTCGTGGCGACAGCACATGCGTAGGGGCACCCCAACGAGTCCAAGGTGAGGACCAGCGCCACGTTGCACGACAACAACGCGCACTCCACCTCGTCCATGGCGTGCGGCGGGTCTGTGCGCTCTCCTTTCCCTTCTGGTGGGTCGGCCTGCGGTTCCGTACTCGCCTCCTCAGGCCCTTCTGCGTCCTCCCACACCAGACAGGGGCAGTACATAAACTCGTTCGTCACGACAAGCGAGAAGCCGTCGACGCGCCGGCAGAAACGGTGCAAAGCCGTGCCCTCACCGTTGCACTGCGCCGCATTGGCACATGCCTTTAAAACGGCCTCCTCCTCGGCAGTGGGCACGCTGCACAGCTTCCGCAGCGCTGGTGGCAAGAAATAGCGCAAAGGAATCTCCAGACACGAATCCGACACGCGGCAGCGAGAATCACCGTGCTGCCGCACAAGCCCGCCAACGTAGCTGACAATGTCGCCCGGTTGGAACGTTTTGCCGGTAAAGAGGCGTCGCGTCATGCACTGCAGGCGGCGACGCACACTGGCGATCTGCGCAGAAAAGACCGGTGCGGCAGCAGCGCTGCGCCTTTGCGCCGGTGTCCCGTCCCGCAGCAGCACGATGAGTCGGTCCATCTCTTGGGTGGAGGCCAGCAAAAGAGAAAGCGGCGACTTGGCCAGTGGTGCCGCAGCGGTACCACGACGGTCTGCTTGCCACGGCAGCGCTTCCACCGTGTCGGTCACCTCCTCGGTCTTGTGGCGGAGTGGCGAGGGACACGCAGAGGGAAACCCGCGTGTGGGATAGGCCAAGTCTGGCGAGACCGGAGAGGACGACAGGGGTAACGGCGTGGCGGTAGAGAGGCCAGACTTTAACAGCGCCAGATCTTCCGGGTCGACATCGCCCTGACGCTCCCACAACACGCCTCGCTTGAGCCGAGCGCCATTGCCATGGCCCCTGCCGCGGCCACCGCCACCGATGCGCCGGCTGCCCCGCACTCGTATTGATGAAGGTGGTGGCGGGGAGAGTACGGCGTCGTCATCGACCTCTTCTGTCTCCTCCTCCTCCTCCTCCTCCTCCTCGCCATCCCAGCCGCTGGCGGTGCTAGTCTCTTTCCGCTTCCACGCAACACGGTCTCGCCTCTCCTTCCTTTTGGGCTGCGCGGTTGCAGCTGCGGTGCCACGGCCGCGCTTTTTCTCTTCCCCGCCCAGACCAGTGTCAACAATGTAGAGAAACATGTGCTTCTGTGTTTCAAAGCGTGAGTGCTTGGCCAAGATACTGAGCGGCACCGCGGCGTCCCACACCTGCCACGGGAGAAACGGCACATTCATGGGCCAGTCCGCGTGCTCGGAGCTGAAATAGGTGGAAGAGCACGGCGAGCCCGCTGCGAAGGTTGGAGAAGCAGGCGGCACGTACTGCGACGGCGATGTAGAAGAAGTCAATGCTGTGGATATCGATGCCAGCGGTCTGTCTATCGCACGAGGAGAGAAGTTTGTGTCATCAAGCCCCGCCTCAGCGAGCAATGCGTGTTGAGTGATGGCGGGACTGCTCAGCAAACTCACAAAACGTGCCCCACTCAGCTTCGGCGTCCCACAGGCGCTGCACGGCATCGGCGCGTCTGCTGCAGAAGGCTCGCACAGCGTCCACATCCCGCACTGCGTGCACTCCCACAAGAGATCGTTCGCCACACTTGGCAGTGGTTGGTCCTGTACAAGCGGTTGCCTGCGCGACGCACCATCGCTGCCTGTCGCAGTACTATCGATGTTTATTCCGGCATCCCCGGTGGCCGGTGCGCAGGTCCCCTCTGCCGCCATGACCCCTTCCGTCATGGACACACGCGTCTTGTTCTGTAACGGCGAAGACGCCGATGCGGCCTCGTCCTTCAGGCCACTTGCATCACCACCCTCAACAGACGGCATGGCTGCATTCTTTGTCCGAAAGGCGGGAAATGGCACCACTCCGCCCACGCGAGGACGCATTAGAGGCTCCCCCTGCATGGTCAGCCACGGCGTCGCACTCAGCCGATGCGCCTTGCCGTACGACATGAGAATCTCCTCCCCTGCGCTGATCTGCCGACGTGCCACGAGAGCCGTAAAGGACTCGCCCCGGCTATTGTAGCGATTTTCGGCGGAGAGGTTGGGCTGCAGCGTACCGACCCCGCGCGGGTCATTGGCATAGCGGCCGTAGTTGCCCACAAACTCGGCATCCAGCGCGTAGTCGTCCCCGATGGAGCCGAAGCCCATCGTGTAGGTGCGGGAGTTGCACGAGGTGGCGAACACCTCAATGAAGCCCGAGTATGGAGTGACGATGGTGTTGTGCGGGATGGCACAGCGTGCGTAGAGCCCGGCCTGCCCGTAGGCGGGATGGCGTGGGTCGGTGACCACGCGCACCTCCAGCAGCTCCTCTGGTGTGTAGGTGGCGGGCTGAAACGCAGGCACCATAGATGCCTCCACGAGCAGCTGGCGGAACACAAAAAGCTCCATAAAGAGGAGCAGGCGCTCCTCCCGGCTAATGGAAGTGTCAAAGGCAAGGAAGTGGCGGGCGTGTGCGCCGGCGCTAAACTTGAGCGAGCGCCGTGACGGCGAGCAACGGAGACCGCCGAGGATATCGCTTGACGAGGCCAGCGGAGGCTGAGAGACCCCGCTGCTCGCGGATGCCCCCTGCGATGTTGGCATAACGTGCAAGAGCGCCTGTCCTTTTTTTTTTTCTCAAAAAGAAAAGCGCACGGGAAGCCTGTCCCACAGATGCGCCACGTACGGCCTTTACTGCCTTCAACTTTTCTTTTCTTTTTGGTGTTGTTATTGCTGCTTCTCTTGCTGTTGCTCAGCTCTCACAAGTGATAAAAAGAGAAAGCCGCTGGTGATGGCCGAAAACGGCGCTGGTTTTCTCCTCTTGTTTTTTCTTTGTTTTCAAAGAAGAGCGGAGCTTCGGCTGTAATGATTATGTGCGACACTGTGGAAGATAAACAGGAGGAAAAAATATCGAGAAGAAGGCACCGAGAAGGATGAGCATAGTTTTGTAAGTGAAAGAAGAAAAAAAAGGCGATGCATCTCTCATTTGGAGAAGAAAAAAAAAACTTCTAAAGTCAAATGAAGAAAAAACGCGGAATGGAAAACTGTTGCTGGGAAACGCGCAGCATACGAGATCTCTAGGAGGAGATCGAAAACGCAGCACAGACTCGCACCGTCAGAAGGCACGATCAAGAAGAGACACTAAGAATGAGAAGCTCCAAAGGGTAAACTCTTGTATCAGTTCTATTCTGTTACTGTCACGTGGTATGAATAAATATCATTTTTCTTAACTTTAAAAGAACTTTTTAAACGCATAAAACACTACTCGCCACATCCACAAAATGGAGGAGGATCAAAACGGGATCTCATCACTCTGGTGTAGAGGAAAACAAGCCAACAGTGAGGGCAAACACCACAACGAATGCTTATGTGTGTGTATGTGCATTTGTGTGTGTGTTTCTCCAAGCATGCATCTTGCATCAAAACAGCGCAAGCAAACACCGACATAGCGCGCACAAAGAACTTTTTTATTTTCTGAATTCTACGTGTGCGGCGGGCGTTGCTTGTCTACAGTCGACACGTATGTTAGTTGTCACTCCGTCTGCGTCCTAAAAGCAGCAATCGCAATCAAAGGGGCAGTTGGGCGTGGTGCCCGCTCGAGAGCTGCGAGATAGCATCTTTGACAGCTCGTCCATAGACACGATGCGGTTCACGCCCTCCTGCCGCAGCACCTCCTGTGAGGCCTCCGAGCCAACACCGCTACTGCTCGCCACTGTGATGCCGCCGGACGCCGCAGCTGCAGCTGCCTCCTGATCCGCCTTCAACCAAGTTCCGCTGAAGAAGACGTTGTCGCTCATCTGAACCGACTTCTGCGGAGCATGGTATAAGCCATCGCGCACCGGCTTGCCCGCCACGTTGGCCACGGAGGGAGACGCAGATGCCACAGCGCTACCCTTGCTAGCTGTAGTAGCCGAAGTGTGCGCCTTTTTGTTTCCTTCCTGTGCTCCTAGCGAAGAGCCTCCGCTGCTTTTCCGAAGCGCTTTCGTCTGCTTGATGGCGCCGAATAACTCTGCGACATCATCGAAGTCAGACGTTGATGTTGCGGGAGGCGTCGATGTTTTGACGGAGCTGCTCAGGGCCACTGCCTTCGATGCTTTAGCTTTCCCAGTCTGCGGCGCGTGCTTGGTTGCCGCGCGAGCCTCCTGCTTCGGTTTCATTATGCAGCACTGTATCCTACGTCGTCGCTGTCACTACCACGCGCTCTTGTAAAGAAAGGAAAGCAGAGAAGATGGTAATCTGCCAAAAAAAATATTGTATTCCGACAAAAGTGTAGAAAAAGTGGGGAAGAGAGCATTTCTGAAAGTGAGACAAAGAAGATATATATAAAAACGTGCGTCCTTTTTGGGGGGATACATAGAGCAGTTTTGACCTATCGCAGTTGCATTCGCTAAGAATAATGAGAATGCCTTGCGATACATTCGCATATTGCTGCGAGCAAAGCGCTTCAGCAACGTGCACCAAAGGCGACCTCGCAAGGAACCGTGGCACGCTGATGCATCCGAGACCAGACCGTGAAGCAAGGAGAGAACACAAACAAGAAGAGCAAGGGTCTGCAGCTTTAAACTGCTCCCTTTACATTTGAATCTTATGAGTTTGTTCTACAATGGATAGGGCAGCCATTCGCAGTCATGTTGTATGTGTGTAATTTTTTTTTCTTTCTTTTACCAAGCTACGAGTTGCATTATACAAGAACCGAGACGCGTTGCGATGGGTCCATGCCACACTTTCTGTTCGTTTTAGAAAAGCCAAGCATCTTTTTTGCTTCGTCGTTGGAATGTCTTATTAGTGTCTTCGCTGCAGACACGCTCCAGCAGGGTCGGACAACTCACCAAGCAAGATCTACTGTTGCCACGAAGATCCATAAAAAAGCTTCAACCTCCCTTATTTTTTCGTTAGTTAACGCTTTCAACGATAAGAATCAATAAGCAAATATGTTTTTTTTGTTATGCAGAGTACGTCGGCCCGCCACCGGTCCTCAAAAAGACCCTTGTTTGCTAAGAAGTGCACTTGCGCTGCCTCCAGACGTACCCCCGCAAAACAAAAAAAAGGAGCTTAGAAACACACACACACACACACACACCTAAGCACGCAAAGACAAAGCGGTAAGTCTCAGTTGTGGTATACTTCGATCTCCTTCGAGAACTCAGCACCGGACATCGTCCGCTCAATCTCCTCTACCGTGCGCGGCACAACTGTGTAGTTGATGACACCATCCTTGGTGACCAGAACGTCGCTCTCGATGCGCACACCACCGAAGCGAGCGTACTCCTCGATCTTCTCCAGGTTCAGGTGCTCCGCCACTGAGGGGTTCTGCTTTGCCATCTCCAGCAGTGCCGCGTTGAAGTAGCATCCAGGCTCGATCGTCATGTAGAGTCCCTCCTCGACAGGGCGGGCCGTTCGCAGGCGGCAGCAGTCCTTCTTGGTCGGACGCTCCGGGACACCCTCCATGTACCCGCCGACGTCGTGGACGTCCATGCCGATCAGATGGCCCAACCCGTGCGGCTGGAAGTACTGCATAATCTCCTTCTCCATCATGGTGTCGAGATCCCCTTTGAGAATACCAGCGGCGATGAGGTGGCTGCAGGTGGTGCGGATCGCCAGCAGGTGCATGTCAACCCACTGCACACCAGGCTTCATCGCGTGCATCACCTTGTCGTGAGCGTCCAGCACCGCATTGTAGATCACCCTCTGCGCCTCGGTAAACTTGCCGTTCACCGGGAAGCTGCAGGTGATATCAGCCGCATAGCCGCGGTAGTTGCCGCCCATGTCCAGCAGCGCCATCGTCCCGTCCTCCACCGGGGAGTTGTTGTCGGGGTAGTGTAGCGTAGCGCCGTGGTGACCCGTCGCGCAAATGCAGGTGTAGCTGACGCGCCGGCAGCCCCCCTTGTAGTAGACCTCATGCAGAAAAGTAGACTCAAGCTGGTGCTGCGACATGCCCGGCTTTGCCAGCTGCATCACCTTCACATGCGCGTCACTCGAGACCTTGCAGACATACTGGAGCACCTCCGCCTCCAGCGCCGTCTTGTAGCACCGCTGCGACGTCAGCGCGTTGAAGAGAAACGCGGTAGACTGGGTCAGTGTCGTGCTCTCCGGCAGCTTGGCCTCCAGCGTGCTCAGGCCGCTGTCCGAGTTGGTGCCGCGCAGCACCTCCGCCGTGTGCACGCCATGTGCCGTTAGGACAGCCTCCATCTCATCGACAAAGTGCACCGCGTCCATCTCGAGCGCAGCCTTCACCCCCTCTGGGGTCGGCAGCGGGCCCATCCACGTCGCGTACTCGGCGGGCAGACGAGGGATGAACAAGATGCCGGTGCCATCCGCCAGCACAGCACCGTAGGCGTCTGGCATCTCCGTCCCGAAGAGGTAGTAGTAGTAGCTGTCCTGCACAAATAGGTAGTTGCAGTCCGTCGAGTTGATCGGAACCTCAGAGGCTGCCTGCAGCACAGCGGCGTGGCCACCATCGGGGAAGGCGGCGTGCAGCGCAGCACCCAAGCGCTGGCGCTGCTCCTTGTACATCTTCATCGAGATGGGGCATGGATATGCCAGACTGTTCGCAGGGACAGACATGTTGCTTCGATCGGAAAAAAAAAGGGAGCAAAAAAATAAATAAAGCGAGAGGTAGCTTAATTAAAGTAAACGCGTGACGATAGCTCGGAGTACACGAGAAAGGTATGAGAGGGTGAGTTGCGGTAGGAAAGGAAGCCTAGATAAAGGAGGGGTGCGAGACCAATATTCTTTGGGGAGAATTATAATAATTAGAGAGGGAAAATTAAGAGGAGTAAGAGATGTTGTGCGTGTCGGAAAGGGGAGAAAAATGAAGTCAATGCGTGGAAAGAAGGCCGATGACTCGCTTGAGAAAGTAGTCGCAAGAGGAAAAGCTTTCCCTTGGGGTGTGTGTGTGTGTGTGTGTGGGAAGTTGGAGACTGCCTCAAAGCCACTTTCTCATCAGAGTCCATGTAAAAACAAAAACGCGTATATAAACATGTGAAAGTGGACACCAAAAGATAAAACTCCATCGCTGAACTCTTTCTGTTCCTCCTATCCGTTAACTTTGCCTTCTTTTGTTGTTGTTGTTGTTGTTTTCTAGGTGAAGTGCTTTCTGTTGGAGTAAAATACAGACAAGACCGAGTTAGCGCGGCAGAAATAGAGTCTACCACAACAGAAGCTTGACCCTCAAAGCTGCCACCACCACCAGCCACAACAACAAAAAGCAGGCGTAGCAGTCGATTTGTATTTTCTTCTTTTTTTAAGCGGGATAGCCACAGGAACTGCGCTGACAAGAACATACACACCATCGCGAAACAAGTAGATCTATATTCGGCGACCAGAGTCAGTACAAAAGGAAGGAAGACGCAAAAGTAAAATCAAGCGCCTACTCGACAGCCACAACTCGTTGATAATGTGCACTGCATACTGTACAAGCGCGCACGGCTCCAAGAAAAGAAAGATAAAGGGGAGCATTGGCATCCCACTTGTGGAAATGATTCCTCTCCGCGCGGATGCACACGAGAGCCTTCGTTGTCCTAGAACTACGTTCTCCCGTATTACCTTCAATAAAAGACAAACGCCAGAAAAAAAAACTTGAAAGCCGCGTGTTATCTGTAATAGCAAGGCCTCAACGAAGACCATCGTTGCATGGGGAGAAACGAAGAACCTAAACCGTTGGGTGCGCCAGGGCGTTAGATGCTGATGCACAAAAGTGTAATGGTACTGCGTGCTGAGCGAGACAGCTCCGCCTCTGCGCGCTGCATGTAGTCCGCCACATGACAGGCCTTGCCCACTGGCTGAATCGTGTACCCGTTGCCACGGAACATCACCACCGCCGTGAGCCCACCGCGCATCAGCGCTTCGCGAATCGCGTCCACACGCAGCCCACCGGACTCAGCCAGGAAGTACACCGACGTGGGCTCCTCCTGCAGTACACCGTCCTCCTTCTCCGTAAGGTTAATGGAGAGCAACGTGCTGTACGTGGCCAGGAAGTTGAGGAAGAGCTCGTAGTCGCCACCTCCGTGCTGGATGCCACGCGTGGCGTAAGCGAAGAGCTTCCCCGTCAACATCGCATCAAAGCCAGCGTTGTGCGCCGACGAAGACAGGCTCGGGTCCGCGCCGCCGACGGCCAGCTCGTCGAATCGAAACGACACCTGTGCCGAAATGCTACTCACCTTTGCCATCTCATCCACCACACTCGACAACTTTCCGGTGAAGTTGCCCAGCTCCTGCAGTTGGGAGGCACACGCCAAAACACGGGTATCGTACAGGACAGGAAAGTGCTGGTGCACGATTGCTTTGAAGGTCTCCAAGGACACCGGCATCCCCTGTGGGCCGTAAAGGGCGAGGAGGAGGAACATGAGGTCGGTGTACCCGTTGTAGAACACGATGGGCTTCCGCAGCGCCTCCGTGGCGTGCAACACGATTTCCATCAGCGCCGTGCCGTAGCCGTGCGCCGCCACAGAGGACGTGAGAGCGCCATCCGCGGACGTCGCACCGCCGCTGCTGCCACCGCCATTGCTGTTATTCGCCCGCCCATACTTGCGGCCGAATCTGCTGATGCCCATGGCAGCCAGCGCGCGAATCTCATCGCGGAAAAGCTTGTCCTGCACATAGACGGTATCAGGGAGAGAGGACTCCGGCACCTCGCCACGCGCAAATTGAATAAAGGCGCGCGTTGCACCGATGTAGAAAGGGACGATGTGGGTGGTGGCCGAAGACGGTGGCGCGTCACAGAGGTCGAGCACGAACCGGATGAACGGCAATTCACCGGGTGTCAGCGGTAGCAGGTCATCGAGCTTGTTTTTAAAGCGCTGTGTGAAGTGGGGCAGGGCCGTGTGCGGCTGCGAGAGCACCTCCAGGTTCTTGAGTCGAAGCGCGGCCTCCTCGGCAATGGCAGCCGCAACGCTCTTGAGCGGCTTGAAGCGCAGCCCATCGCGCACCCACCGCGTGAGGTCGATGTTGTTTCTGACAAGAAACTCCGCCGTGTCCACGTTGAGGCTCACGTTCTGTCCCTCGTCCTGCATCGCCGGGAACATGTACGCGGTGAAGGTCTGCACCCGGTAGCTCTCCGGAGATGGTGTTGCGGGAGTCGGGGAATGGGGCGAACCGGCGTTCGTCTGCGACGGCAGCTTTGCCGCCGAGGTGGTGCGCTGGATGCATTCAGCTTCACGACTGCGGCGGGCGACGGCGCGGTAGAGCGCTTCCAGAAAGTGATACCGATGCAGCAGCTCGACCGTGTTGCTGGTCGTGAAGGGCGACGTGGACGTCGACGACGCCACCGTCCACGTCCCGCCACCCGCCTTGGCCATCTGCTCGCCGACCGACGCGGTCTCCTTCGCCACCGACGTCAGCATGGACGCCCAACCGCTCGTGCCCTTGTCTTTACCCGGCTTTGCAGCCGCGTGCTCGTACGCCTGGACGGTTGCCTGAAGGACGCTGACGTAGTAGTCCTTGGCGGAGATGTCCGGCACAAACTCCTGCACGTGCCACGCAAGATCCTTCACCGTTGGGCGAAGGGCGTCGTGCGAGGCATCCACCGTAGACGGCGGAATCGTGTTGGCCGCCGATGCAAGCGGGGATCGCGTAAAAATGCAGAGCCCGATTTGGATGATGCTGTACGGCTTAATCGTCTCGAGTTTCTTGGGGTAGAGGTCGGAGGGCTTGCGTGTGAGGGAGGCCGCAATCGCTTCGGGTGTGTGTGCATCCGCCTCCGCGCCATCGCGATCGATTCCGCTGAACTCCAGATCCACAGCCAAGTAGTCGCAGTCGCGGAGCTGCGTGGCGAGGTAGGGCAGCATGACACCCGCGTTGGCATTTGTGATCTCCATCGCCGAAAGCTGGAGGGAAGAGCAGTGTGTATATATGTATATGTCTTAGGTTCTTTTGCCCTTTTATAAATATTCCGCAAGTGCTGAGGAATAATCTATCTTCAAGCTTTGTATCTAAAAACGCAGTTGTATAGGTGCGATTTTTTTTCTTTTACAGATTTTTTTTTTTTGGTTCTGATCGGAATCGCCTTTGCACTGACAAATTATGTTGTTGAGGAAAATAAAAAACGTTAGCGGCTTGCGCAGCGCCAAGGCACAATTTTGCAGGGCAGATCGCAAAAAAAAAAAAATTGACGCCTGTGTGGCTTCTTTTTGTTGATTCTTTCTCTAATGGAACGCAGGCACTCGCCGCTTTTTGGAGGAAACAAAAAAACGAGAAACAAAAACTGAGACAGGAATAGCAAAGCGCGAGGAAACCAGAGGAGAAGAACGGTAGTGAAATGAAAAGGACAAGAGAGAGAGAGAGAAGTGGTTGTTTGGTTTTCTCATTGAGCAGACCCCCGTAGAGAGCGCCGTGCCACGATAAGACTATTCAAGATGGAGAGAAGAAGGAGGGCCTTTCATGTTGAGAACAAAAAAAAAATAGGGAAGGAAAAGAAAGTGCCACTTCTGCTACGCAATCAACACAGAAGAAAAACTTCTTTGCGAAGAAGAAGATGGCGGAATATACACCATAAAAAAAAACCTCATCAGATGCTTTCGGGTGTTGAAGCACCAACATACAAAGTACGCTTTCGAAGAAAGGTACACAACGCGGGCTGCAATGAAGCTGACAGCTGCACCACGACGCGCTCGTGTGTACTCCATCGGCTCCGTCGGTCGCAGAGACCAATAGTAGACAAAGACAAGAAGAGCACACAGTGTAAAACGCCACGTGCCCACCCCGTCTATTAGATACGACTCACTAAAGACGCCGCTGCAAACTGAACAGCAGCAATATATATAAAAGGAGGACAGCGCACTTCACGTCCGGAAATGAGCCCTCCCTCGTATGTATCGGATAGTTTCTTACTTTCACCCCCCCCCCCCCTCCCCCTTCCTCCTCTCTTTCTCCCCTTCACTTGTGGCTTGCAGTACCGCGCTGTTGCTGTTCCTTTTGCGGGACGACGGAGTCCTTTGAGAAGACGGTAAGACGACCTCCGACATGAGGCAGAGCAGCAAGAGAAATGCACTGTAATCGAACGCTCAAAAAGACATAATGACCGCGCATATATATATATATATATTTTCCAGTTCTCGTTGTGCTGTTTAACTAGTAAATGAACAGCACACAAAGTCACGTTGTTGTTGTTTTATTATTATTATTGCTTTTAGTTAAGGTCGCAAGTTAGCGACTCTCCATGAAGAAAAATAAAAAACAACTCACTACGTAACACTCGCCGATTAGCTCCCATGGATCACCCCACTGTCAGAGGTCCAACCTAAAACAGTTGCCTACGCGCACCACAGTAAAACGAGAACATCTTCTGAAAGGCTCTCTCAAGCACTGCTTGAGTAAAAAAAAGGAACAGCGAAAAGCACACCCATCAACTCTCGACAATAAATCAATATACAAAAAAACAAAAAAAAACGTCCCTCGCCACCGCCGAGGGGGAAAACAGAACCATATGTATTCTCACCCACGCAACTCCGCTCCACAGACGAGTCCGTCCAGAAATTTCAGGGAGGTATAATGCGCGTCGTTGCCTTTTCTTTTTCTTTTTCTCATTGCAGGCCGTAGCGTTGGTACAGCTTATTGCGTGTCTGCACCGAGCTGGCGGACAAGGTCTGTCGCCACGCGGCGGGATTAACGCGGGCGACACCCGCCAGAAGGTCGCGCATCATGCGGCTTGCCTCGACACCCTCCACCGCTGTGGAGCACGCTAGATCGCAGAAGAGAGGGACGTTGCTGACCACAACGGACGCGTTCTGCTGCACCGCCATCAAGAAACCGCACGTCGCCGCCTCCAGCAGGGAGGAGGACTCGCGGATGTTGCGCACAAAACGGCAGTAGGCTGCGGCAAACAGCTGCACGCCGCACTGCGACTTGGACTCCACATCCCCGTCAACGTACAGCATCACGCCAAGGCAGAGAGAAATGTTCTCGGCCATGTTGCGCATATCTGCCGTAATCTTGGTGCTGCCGAGCAGCTTGGCAAAGATGGCGAAGAGCTGGGCCATCGCGGGGGTGGACTGCATTGTGGGCATGCTCGACCCGTCCACTTGATGCTCCAGCAGATTGCACACCGTCCACGCAACGTTGCTCACCACGCTGTAGCTGGATTCGTCGAGGTGGGATGCGTTGCGCACCGCGGCGTCGCAGAACTGCGGCAACACCTGCTGCAGGTGCGTCGGGCACGTCCTGGCGACGTCGCTCATAAGCGAAAATCCGTTCTGGCGGATGCCGGGTACCGGGTCGGACAGCATGGAGAGAAGAACCTGCATGAAGGTCGGCTCGCTCTGCGCCACGAGCGGCTCGAGGCCGGAGCCCATCGCATCGAAGAGGCCACTCAGCAGAATCGCAGAGGTGATAATGAACTCCTCATCGGGGGGGATGTCGCCGGACTGCAGGGCGGTCATGCGTAGCTGCAGGTGCTCCTGCAACAACGAAAATCCACGGCTGAAGATGTCGCTCGCCATTGGCTGCATCGCCGGGCCGACAGCGGAGCAGACACTCGCCATGCAGTCGAACAGGCCCCACAGCAGCGGGCTGTCGTTCCGCGTCTGCGACCAGAACTGCGACAGCGGATTCATCAGAGTCGAGATAAGCGCGTCGTTGCTGCGCAGCGCACCGCCGAGGGTTTGGCAGATGCTCTGTACCGCCTCGAAGAGCAGCACGCGGTTCTTGAGCTGGTAGGCGGCGAAGCAACTCGCGACGGCCTGCACGATGGCCGGCGCGGCCACGTCCATCTGCCCCTCGTCCGCCTTGGACAGCATCTCCATCAGCGCCTCCACCGCACCCCCCTGCACCATCTTCGACGGGTTCTCCATCTTGCGCAGCACACAGGTCATCAGCCGCTCCATCAACGGTGGCGTGCTTAGGAAAAAGGTGCCGAGACGCGTGCTGGTCCACAGCGTGATGCTGACCACGAGGAAGTGCGTGTTGTTCGCCTCCAGCAGCTCTAGCAGCATCGGGCAGATGTCGGGCAGGAAGGACGTGAGGGAATCATAGCAGCCTTCGCAGAAGGCACCAAGGGCCAGCACAGCTGCCTCCTGCTGCCGCCACTCGGGAGAGCGCATCATGCTCGCGATGCAGCCCAGCACGGTTTTGAGAATCGCATCCCCGTAGTACTCGCTGAGGTCGTCCAGGGTGAGGGCCGAGGCTCGGCGCAGGTTCCACTCCTCCACCTCGTCGTCGTCGTCGCCCTCGTCCTCGTCCTCCTCACCGCTGCCGGCATCGTTGTTGCTTTTGTTGTTCCCGCGGTGCTCGGAGTAGTGACGCGGCCGAATTGCATCGGCCTTGTCAGGCACCTGCCAGTCCTCCGCGCTGGCTTCCAGCATGCCCATCTCCATATCGGAGTACACCATCGCCCGAATCAACACAGGGATGATCTCCACCACCGTGGGCTGCGCTACCTCGGCAAAATGGGGGAAGTGCAAGATGGCGCGCCAGAACTCCGTCGCCTCAATGCGGAGGGCCTCCTCCTCTGCATTGGCCGGCGCTGCTCCGTTGCCGGCGGTGGTGGCCTGGAGCATGATCTGGCCAATCTGCCCGAAGAGAGCGTCGTCGATCTCGTTGTAGAAGGTAAGCGAGAGGACGATGCAGCGGATGCACAACGTCACGACGGCCTGCGAGACAGGGGCCTGCAGATTTTCGAAGCACGCTTGGAGCACGATGCGCACGCTGCCCTGAAGGCTCGTGTACGTGTTGCTCTCAAAGTCCATGCCCGCCAGCTCAAGAATCAGCGAGACAATTTCGAGGGCCTTCACGCGAATTTCCAGCGCGTCCGGAGCGGTGGCGCCGAAAGTCTTCGCGGTGAGAAGCGGCACCACCGCCATCAGCACCGGCTTGGTCAGCCCCGCAGCATCCAGCAGCGCACCGGCGTCATCGACAATGTACGACAGAGTTCGAATGGCGCCATGGACGGCGCCGAGCTCCGTGCTGCGTTGGGTGAGGATGGTGCCAAGACGCTGTACGACAGCCTCTGCAGGCCACAGTCCCTCCCGCACGGCGACGCTGATGATGCTTCCGGCCACATTGCGGATGATGCGCTGAGGGTCGACGATAGCGTGCTCGCACACCGCCACCTGCAGGTCCGAGTTCTGCGCGCATGCTGGGTTGGCAAGGTTGTTCTTGAGCTGAAACCCAACCAGCTGCCTGCCACGCAGGTCGGCCTGCTGCGACACAAGAATCTCTGCACAACTGGAAAAGTAGGCGGAGGCGTTCGACTTGAGCTGCTGTAGCTGCGCCTCACCCTGCTGACGCGTCTCCTGCTGAGGATTCGAGGCAGCAGCGAGCGCAGCCAAGATCTGCGGTGCCAAGGAGGCCATTTATTTGTGTATGTATTGTTGGGGCTTCTGTTGTCGTTGTTCTTCGTTTTTTTTTTTTTTTGATCTTCTCTAACAAGTCGCACACACGTAACAAACGCGTAAGACAGAGAAAAAGAGAGAGAGAGGGAAAAAGAGAGCAACACCGGAAAGAGAGCTCGGTTACTTTAAAAAAAAAAAGGGGTTTTTCTGATAAAACGAAACGATTAAACGCGATGAACAACTTTTATTAGTTGTCTATTAAACTCCCTTCAATCTTTACGCAGCCGACCGAGCCTGTGACCGGATAAAAATAGAAAAACAAGAATTCTCCTCTTTCTTAATTAGAACTTGGAGGCTTGCCTGTCCGCTGTTTCTTTTCTTTTTCCTTTCTTTCTTCTCTATACCTGTCCCGTCGCCAGTTTAGTCTGCGTGGGGCAAATACTAAGAAGGAATCTAGAGCTACTACAAAAGCTTCTTATTATTATCATCATTTGTTGTTATTGTTGGTTATAAGTGGTGTTGATACCATCCATGTGCAAAAATCAATTGCGTTTAAATGTGTGGCGCCAACGGATATCCAGTTGACACGTACAGGTAGGAAGAAATCAAACGAGAAGAGACAAAGAAGCAGAAGGAAATGACGGAGTTGAGGTGCGCAAAAGAATTACTTTTGAAGTGAGATTTAGAAAAGAGAGACAAAAATAAAAGCAGAGAGGCAAGCAGCGCAGATGCGACGCAGTCAAGACCACCACGACAAGAACACCACCAACAAAAGGATGTGTATGTAATGGTCTGGATGGACGTACGCAAACCACAACTGCATTTTTTTCTCTATCTTTTCTCTCTTGAAAGATCACCGCCATGGTGTCCAAAGTGAGAGTGGTGCTGTCGGCCTTGACTCCGGGTGCATCAAAAGTCAATGAGGCCGAGTCTTCTTCCGGAGAAAACGTATCATCTTTTCTTTCTTTCTTTTTCTCGATGAGAGAGAAAAGACATCAGCTGGAGAGAGCGCATAGCCAAGTACACACCAGCTCGATACAGGAGGCGCTTCGACTATACATGGATCAGTTGCACAAGGAGATCAGCACGCTGCACGCAGCGACTCTGCCATCTATTTTCCTGTTTCCTCTATTTTCCAGGTATGGCGGGGATTGTGTAAATACTGTTTTTATTTTCAATTATTTTGGGTGTATTTTGTTGTTTTCGAAAGTGAGCTGTACGGACAGAACGGGAGACAAACAGGCAAGCAAGCCTGACAAAACATAGAGATAATTGTTAAAAAAAAAAAAAAAACAAGGAAAGAAGAAAAAAAGATTTGAGAAAACATTCCAGAAAAAAAAGAGAGAAAAAACAAATGAAAGTGCGCCATGTGTCAAAAGCTGAGGGGAAAACATCAATGCTATTGTTTTAAAAAAGCTGAAGACTAATCAACATCAGTGTGAAAGAGAAGAAGTGATGGTGAACGGGGAAAATAGAAAATAAAAGCGGGGGGAGGGACGCGACACAGCTGACGGCGTATAGAAACAAACAGGGGAAAAACTGACCTTCGAAACTGATAAAGAAAGAAAAGCTGGTGCAACGACAAAACTGCAAATAAGGCGCCTAAGAAACCCAACTGATGAGCTCCTTTTTTTACCAGAAAAAGTAGCGTGCGCGGCAATATAGCCGTTGTCTTTCCAGTGAACATGTGTATGGGTATGGGTGTGTTTGTGCGATTATGTACGTGTGTCTCTCCAATTCTATTTTTTTTCTTTCTTTCGCTATCTCGGCTTCCTGGCTCTTACGATAGCAAAACAAAATTAGAACTAAAAAAAAAAAAGAAGACACAGACAGCTTATTACCGCGGTGGACCACCACAACAATAAAAAAAAACATCTAAATCATGATAAAACAAGAAGTACGGGCTGCCGCGCGCCACTTGCCTTCTGTTGCTTATTCTGTTTGTACAGGTTCTACCTTTCATGAGAAAGATGGTAAGAAGAAAATAAAACCACTGAAATGTTGACAACAACAAAGAGAAAGAGGGGGAAAAAAAAAACGCACGCTGAAAGCACAGGCAGAGAGGTGCAGAGACATCGTGTCAGCATATTGGCTCTCAGCACTACATAAATCATGAGCGGGTCAGAAACGCGCGGCTTTTCGTTCTTTCCTCATTTATTTACTTTTTTTTTGTGGGTGTGACAGAGAAAAAAAACACGCGAGGCGAAGTGGAGAAGAGTGCTGCTTCAAATGTCTTTGAAAATAGAGCACAAATGTATATAAGGTTAGCTTCTTCACGCCATCCTCGTTCCCCGTTTCATTCAACTTTAAAAATTAGCAAACTAGAACAAAAAAGAATTGTAAGGAGCGGCGCGTGTGAAAAGCACCCACATCCAAAACATAAACACAGGCAAACACACAACACGTGAACAATAAATCATGAAGGAAAAGGCTAGATGTGCTGAGGAAAAAAACAAAAGAGTGGCAGAGCGCGTACGCGTCACTGCACCGCTTCGGCACACACTTAAATCTACAAAAAGTTGCTACGAGGTCTATCTCTGTGCGTGTGTAAATGTGTAAGTGAATGTTTTTTTGTTGTTGTTTGTTTGTTTGTTTGTTTTGGCCTGGTTATCCTTTTATTATAGTGTTATACTTAATCGAGTCTTAATGCACTTCACTGTTCTTCATGTCCAGTTTTTTACGCCTGCCCGAAAAAAACGCTTCTGCGATCCCGCTATGTCATCAAAACATCCTCCCTCTCCATGACAACAACAAAAAAAGAGGAGGAATGGAACTTCTGTACAAAAAAAAACAAAATAGAATTGAGGAAAGATAGAGCGAAAGACAAAAAAAGGTTCGCGAATGAAAAGAAGCATTTAGTTTATATATATATATCACCAAGGCTGAACTGTGAGACCAAAGGAAAAAAAAGGCGGAGAGTAGAAAAACAAAAGCCTTTATGGTTCTTCTTTTTGTTTGTTTCCAAATTTAGCTTTCCGCACCCACCAAGAACAACAACAAATCAAATTTATTGGGTTAATAGTGCGGAACAGTGCATAGTTTGAAATAAACAAAACACGTTAGAACCACACAGATACATGCTTCGCTAGGGGCAAGTACAAGCAAAGCAGAGAGAGAAAGATAAAAAAAAAAAAAAAAGTTGAGGCTTTGCGAACGTAGTCAGCATGTGGGTGGAGGGGCGGATGTACCGATAGTGCCACCGATCGCCAAGAACAACATTTCGGCAGTCGAAATTGCATTGACCGCTTCCCTTACACAAAAATTGCTGTGCATACATGTGAAGGCGAGCCAAAAAAAGAAGGAAAAAAGATCAGCAAATCAATAAAGATAAACGAAAGCAAAATACAGAGGAACACAAAAGAAAAAAGGCCTTGTTTAACTATACATAATTCCTTGACCTGGATAAAAAAACAAAAATAACCTTGAGGTATCGAATACAAGAGAATTATTAAATCGCTAAACTAACTTCGGGGAAAGTAGACACATCCCGTTCACCTTTTCTTTAATCCAATTATTAGCAGTCGCCTTTTGTTGTTGTTGTTACTGTTGATATTGGCTCTATCGTGTTTCTCGCTTTGCATGATCAGCAAAAATCAACAAGGGGGAATGAAAAAAAAAAACAAGTGAAGAACAGAAAACTACGACAAAGAAAACCAAAAACGGTTTCACATTGTCGAGTCCTAGCTTTTCTTTCTTTGGCCAAGCATCACCGTTAAGAATAAGAGTTGGGAGAGGAAATGTCACAGGAAGCGCGAGGTAAACATAAATAAAAAGAAACCCAGACGTTTAGTCACGTATGAAAAAAAATGGGGTAAGGTGCTAAATAATAATAATAAAAAAAGAAACAGCGGTTCCAAGCTTTAGAAACAAACAAAACGCCAACAGCTTTGTTCAGATACGATCACGCACAAACACTCGAGAAAAAAATAAAAGGAGGAGAATAAAATAAATAGATACAAAAAAAAAGGGGGGGCGATCGCAGAGAAAAGTTGCGAAGAAAAAAACAAAAACATCGTGTAGCTGGGGAACGCCCCACTTCAAAAAAAAAAAAAGACGCTGATCGTTTCTGCTAAGTACATGTCAAGAAAAAACAAGGGAAGTAAAAAAAAAATTAAGAATGGAAAAGAAAGAGAAACAAAAATAAGCCTCGGTGTGACACACCGCAATTCAGCTCTGCAAAACGCTCAACAAAAAACGCGCGGAAAGTATGATAAAATATATAGAATAGTAATACCAATAATATACATACTACTAAAAGTAAACGCTGTATCCTAGTCAGCACAGTGCGTTTTACACTAGCAAAAGCGCCTGGACTCATCCCGTTGCCGGTTCTCGTCTGCTTGATAGGTGTATGGAGATAGCAGAACGCTACTTTCGATGGCGCACGACTTCCAGTTGTGGTCGTTTGAGGGCAGGAACTTTTTCCTCCGACGAGAGCACCGGTGCGGCTGCTCTGCTTGTCGAGAGCCGATGTTGCATCCTCTCCGTGCCCACGCTAAGCCGCGTTCGACGCGGAGGGGCGACGGGGTACGTCTCCACGGTGTTGACCTTCGTTGACGCGCCGCGCATGAGAATGCTCGGCGAGTCGTCCCGCAGCTTCCGCGTTGAGTCGCTCGTCACGGAGACGCTCTCGCCGTTGTCTGCGCTGGGCCCGTTGTGTTTGGTGGCGATGTCCGAAGTGAGGAAGCCGTGGCCGATGCGGGGTTTGCGCCGATTCCCGCGTGGGATGGGGCTGTTGCCGCTATTGCCTCGCCGCAGCGTCTGCTCGTCCGGCGACGAATGGTTCTCCGAGGTCGCGTGGGCGACGGTGGAGGGCGGGCGGCCATTGCCGCACCACATGACCGTCTCCCCCATGCTGTTGCTCGGAGCGTTACGTGTGCTGGCGGTGCTCGTATCGACGGAGGTGTGGTCCGACAGGCGCGTGTCTGCTGGGCTTAGCGCAGCCGTTGCCGCGACGGTCTCCGCAACGGCGGGCATGGGCGCGCCAGCGGCCCCGAGCGACGAGTCGGAGCTCGACGCGAAGCTGAAGGAGTGCGAAAAGGCGTTGGAGGTGCTCTGGAGGTTCACGATGGAGAGCATGGCATCGATGGACTGGGAGCCGCAGTCGCGTACCCGGTGGGCGATGTTGCCCTCTCCCGGCACGCACGAGGCCCGTGCGGCACGGGACTGACGACGGGTCGGACGCGGCTCCATCTGCGCGAGGCCTCGCTGGTGCACGACTGCGTTGGAGGTGGGCGTGGCGCTAGTGCGATGGAAGGGACCCGCCACGGACATCACGGGCACCTCCAGAAGGAGGCTGGGGACGTTAGACCCGCTGCGGTTCTTGCTGGTGTCTAAGTTAACCTGCCCGGAGGTTGCTGAGTCGCTACCTATCTGGCCATCGTAAGGGTCGAAGACGGAGCTTATCTGGATATAGTTTCGGTTGCGCAGACGCTGCCGCACCCGCTCCAAAAACCGCTGCAGCCTTGCCCGCGTGTACGCCGACACGACAAGCCGCCGCTGTGTCACTTCGACCTTGGCGGCCCGAGTGGCCTGCGACACCTCCGCCTGGGACACCTCGAAGCCGAAGAAGAAGCTGTTGACGCCGTTGGCGGAGTCCATCGACAGCACCGACATCGCTGCTGACGCGGAGAGGGCGCGATGCGACTGTGAGGTGATGCTGTCCAGCCCCGCTCGCTTGGGGGACCCAGGCCCATATGCCTGCGAGACCGCCTTCATGCGAGAGCTGTGCATGGCAGAAGAGCTCGACGCGTCCGCTGTCGCACGGGCCACAGCGCGTGCCGCGGCATCCTGCATCGCTGCCACCCGCATCGTATCTTGAAAGCTATCCCCATCAAGAAACGACTTGAGGTCCTGCAGCGTCCACCGCTTCTCCGGGTCCTTCTCCAGCAGTCCGTCCAAGATGGTGTGCCACTCCGCCGCTAGTGGGACTTCGTGGATGTTCATGCCATTCCAGGGGTAGGGCTCAGTGAGGATGTGTCGGCGCACCTCCGGCAGTGTCTCGCCGAAGAACGGGGTGATGCCGATCAGCATGCAGTACAGCGTCACCCCAAGAGCCCACACGTCGGTAAGGTAAGGGTCTACGTCGCTAGGATTCACTGAAGGGTCGAAAAGCTCCGGGGAGGTAAAGAGCAAGGTTCCTCCACCCAGCTTCGGTCCTCCGCCTCCTCCGCCTCCGTGGCCACCGTTGGCCTCTGCCGCGAGAGAGCCCGCAGAGGTATCCAGGTTGGCGTTCTCGCTATAGTGGCGGGTGGCGCTGCCGTTAAAGTTGCCCTCCAGCATGTCCTTGGCCTCCGCGTTGCGCGACGACAGAATCTCACTCACGCCGAAGTCGGTGAGAAAGACGTGGTGATCAGAGCCCAGCAGAATGTTGTCGGGTTTGATGTCGTGGTGGACGAGGTGGCGCTTATGCATGTAGCGCAGCCCACTCACCAGCTGCCGCAGGTACAAGGCACAGACGTGCTGACTGACTGGCTTGCAAGCATAGATGGTCGGACGACTGGCGATCTCGTCGGGCGTGAGCGGAGTGTCCCCGCTTTTGGTGTGCTGGCGCACCGCGCACCGGGCAAGGTACTTGTTATACACCTCCCCATTCAGCAGCGCGCCGGACTCGATCGTGGCGAGGGCAACATTCGTGAACTGCTGTGGTTTGAGGCGTACCACGGGCCCGTTGGGGACGTAGTCCATGATCAGATACAGCTTATTGGACGCCGGATCGTCGATGACCTCGTAGAGGGAGACGCAGTTGCGGTGACGGACCTTTTTCATGATGGCAATTTCGCGCTTCAGCGCGGCGTCCTGGTCGCCCGCGCCGAGGCCGCCGATCTTCTTCTTAAGGTGCTTCTTATCGATGATTTTAATCGCCACGTTCTGGCCGGTGCTGGCGTCGACGCCCAACTTCACCTTGCCAAAAGCGCCTTGCCCCAGGCTTGCGATAATCGTGTAGCAGTTGATCATGCGGTTGCCCTGTTGATCGTACGCCATCGCGAGCTGATTAGTCTCGTGGACGGGGGGCCGCATCAGGCTCGCTGTGCTGACGGTGGAGAACATGCTCGTCGACAAGGCACGCTCGCGACCCTCGGGGAAGGCGAAGGAGCCTGTGAGGGGAGCCACCACCGCTCGCGCCTTGCGCACCTCCTCCAGGAGCTCCACCAGCACCTGCACCACCGATTCCACCTCCTGCGGCGTCCGCTTCGCTAACTGGTGGTGTAGGGCGTCTTCAGGGGAGTTGCCCTCTCGCGGGGTGAAGTAGTCCTCCAGCTCGTTCATGCGCATCGCGTGCACAAAGTGCTGCGCTGTCTTACACACCACATCCACCGCCATGCGTAATTGTATATTCGAGCCACTCCGCATGCTGGTGGAGGTCGCCGTGCTGGGTCGTCGCGGACCACCCTTGAAGTCGGCGAAGCTGCCGCGATTGCTGACACTCTGGCCCTCGAGCCGGCCAATGCCGCCGGCACTAGAGTGCGTGCTAAGTTCATCAAAGAGGTCATCAATGAGGGGGTTGCGTTCGGGACCGTCAGACAGCTTGCGGTTTGTCTTGGACGTGGCGGGGGAGGGTGACGCGGTGCGGGCGCATGCAGACGAAACGGCCTTGCGACCGGCCTTGGTTCTACTATGATTCATTCACGAGCCCTAACCACACTATTGACAAAAAAAAAGAAGGTAAAAAAAAAGTTATGACGGCGCGAACGCGTTCGCACGCGCGCGTGCGCGGATATTGCACGGTAAGACTCCGCAACAAGCAGGGTTGGAACAAAACGGAAAAAAAAACAAAAGATACAAGTAGAAGGCAGCTTCGTTTGGCCTTTTCAAAGATACTGTGTCGCCCACGGCGCTATGGGAGAGGTGACTGTGGTGCTGGGAAGGAGCAGTATACCTAAGCGCGCATACAATCGAATATGAGCAAGTCCGCCGATGCACACGCACACACACACTCACACATGCAGGACGTAGGAGCTACGCTATCTACCACGCGTCCGTCTCCGTGGCAATTATCCTATTAAGCACCTAAGCGTTGAGCACCTTATGTTGGCGTGTTCGAATGATCTTTTGACAAAATGAAATTCTTTTACAGTTCTCGATTCTACTTTACTTAATGTGGTGGTGTCAGAGTTGGGAAATGAAGAAAGAGACACACAATCAGTGCACATGTATGTATCATATGTGAGTATACGGCCGCAGATCATCCAAGAGCGTAACAAGTCCGAGAAAAGAGAGGAGGCATGAGAAGAATATTATTGTGCAAAAAAAAAAAAAACATGCTAACAGTAGAGGGGAACACAGAAAGCGGTAACAAACAGATGCGCAACATGTATATTTGACATGGGCAAAAAGCCTTTTTTCATTTGTTGCGACTGGAAGCGAGCGCTCCGTGAAAAGGGAAGAAACACGAAACCTGAGTTGGCCACATCACGCAAAAACGGATGCCCAGCGTCCGATGGTTCCTTCCTACTCTTTAAAAAAAAAACTCACGGAGCTCAGGTAAAACGTACCACAAAAATGCCACACAATATCCGAGCAGTTTGTGATAGATGATGTGGGTTTTTTTTTAATTATTCTCAGTGTATCGCATGTAGCAACCGCATAACAAAAAACTTGATGGATTGTGATGGCTTGAGCAGACGATCTAAAACCAACACTACCCAGTGTGAATAGGGAGGCAAGTAGAGGTGAAGTCTGCGCTATGCACGTGAGTGCAGAGCTCTCTCT